>CM053585.1:383076237-383176094 GCA_028646515.1 Pseudochirops corinnae
TCCCCCTGCTGTCTGCAGGCCGCGGGCGGGAAGCTACAAAGTGGAGGCGGGTGCAAAACCTCTGCCTTTCGCTCTTCCACTCTGGAGACCTTTTGGCCAGACTGCTTATCTCCCCCTTTCACAATCCCCACTGGCAGCTGGTGCTAATCCGCTCACCTGAAAGGGTTCTCTGCACCTCCCGCCCAGCCGCCCCCGGGGCACAGCCCCGGCTTCAGGCCAGGCTGGTTTCAGTTCGCAGTGCTGATATGGTTCCTCGTAGCTGAGCTGACTTTAGTGGGAAGTATCCTTGTGTGCATTTTGGAGTTCTAGGATTGGTTTAGAGTCCTATTTTATGGATATTTTGGGGTGGCCATGTGAGAGCTGCAATATGTTGCTGCTGCTACGCCGCCATCTTGGCTCCACCCCCTGACAGGCCCCTTTAAACCATGGAGCCTCCTCTCCAGGGCGAGTTCCAACGCCTAGATAGTCTCCTCCAGCCCCAGGATGAGGCCCATGGAAAGTCCCAGAGAAGGATCATAGCACCATTCCTGGTGTGGACACTATCAGAACTCTGAGCAGAGTACAAGTCACAGGATGATGGCAGGGCCTCCAGGGCCATTGGATCCACTCTCCTTATTTTACAGAGAACCAAATTGCAGGGGTGGTGGGGGGGCTGGCATCAAGGGTTACATAGGTAAGCAAGTCCAGACGTTACCCTCATGATGCCAAGCAACAACAGGAATGCAGCAGGGCCGGAACCAAACCTTGGCCTTTGGCCACATATCCAGCCCTGCTGCCCCTAGTCCCACAATCCACCAAAGAGCCTAGGAGAGTTAGGGCCTCTCATCCTGCACATTCTCATGGCCAATGTAGGGTGTTTTCCCCACTCAGGCTGGGAAGGAGAACCATAGCACCAAGAGAGCCAGGCCGAGAGTCAGGAGGACCCAAGTTCAAATTCCAACTCTTGATAACCACTAACTGGATGGCCCTGGGCAAATCACTTAACCCTGTTAGCCTCAGTTCCTCATCTGTAAAATGGGGATCATAACAGCATCCACCTCTCAGTGTTCCTGGGAAGTGTTTAGCAGAGTGCTGGGCACACAGTAGGCGCTATATAAATGCTTACTCTTTTCTGTTTCTTCACTCCCATCCCTTGCTCCTCCTCTGGTTCTGCCCTTTTATTCCCCCCATTTTATCTGCATCATTGTTCCCATTTCCTTCATTATCTGCCTCGGATGCCCTCAGGGTCGGAGGGCAGGGATGGACTCCCTGGCCTCTGGGTCCTTTCTAGCTGACCTGAGGAGCAGACTGACCTTGCACAAAGCCATAAAGCTCCACGGGCACTTTCCTTATCTGCTCAGTGATGGGCTGGGTGGCATCAGTGGTCCCCTGCCGCTCTGGGGGCAGGAGCAGAGGATGAGGATCACTGAGGTTGACAGAGCAGAGACTGGACATGGAGGCAGAAGGACCTGGGCTCAGACCTCATGGCTGATGTGCTTTGAGCACACTGTCTGTAGGCCCAGAGGCAGGCATGCATGCAGAGGTCTTAGGTAACCCTTAGGTGACAGGTCAAACGTCACCTGGATCATTGTCAGGACCCAGAAGGCAGCAAGGGGCCTGGCAGCACAGTGTCTGTCAGTCACTCCACAAACACTTATGAAGTACCTACTGTGTGTCAGGAGCTGGAGATGCACAGAGAGCTAAGAGACAGCCCTTGCCCTCAAGCTCACAGGCTCAAGCGATCAAACATACACAACCAAGCCACAGACAAGAAGAGTAAAATGGCCAAGGAAAAGTTTCCTGTAGAAGGTGGGATTTGAGTTGGGACTTAACCTCCCAAAAGTCCATTTTACAGATGAAGGCACTGAGGCAGAAGAGAGCAGAGCGATTTCGGGGTCACCCGGCTGGGAGCCTGTTGGATGCAGGATCCCCTGGGAGTCCCCAAAGGAATGACAACATTGCTCTAATTCCTATCATTGTTTTTATGGTGCGCAGAGTGACTCCCATTTTCCTCCCTCCACACCCCAGTGAGGTGAGTCAGCCCAGTCTCTTGGCAGCATTGAGGGGGAGGCTGGATCCAAGCCTCTCCAGAACCAAAAAGCAGGCGAGGCTGAGAAAGGCAGGGAGCCTGGGAGAGGCCAGAGGTGGCCAAGACCCTGCCTTCTAGCAGCCAGGGAAATGAGGGAAGAAGACAGACTCTGTTGTGTCTGAGAGCAAGGCCCCAGGGGAGTCAGGGTGTAACTAGAGGGTGGGCAAAGGCCGTGTAGCTTCCCTGGCACCATAGGGATTCCCGGTCTGTAGGGTGCTTGGCAGATAAACGCAGACCTCGCCCAGTGCCAAGAGCAGGACACAGCCCAGTTTTGGGCAAGCCTGGTGGGCTGTGGCTGACCTGGGTGAACCTCTGGACACGTACACAACTGAATGCTAGGAGTGACCCCATAATTTCCAGATCAAGTTAAAAGTCTCCTGGCTCCTAGGCATGGCTCAGTTCATTCTGGCCTTAAAGGAACCTTGCAAATGAGTTATCCCAAATTCCTAGCCAACATCTCTCAAGATCATTAAGAAAGAACTCACCAAAGAAACACTGCTGGGAATCTTGCTGCCTGCTCTGACACCCACAATGCATCTTACCTCTGGGATTGTTAGTTAAGCAAATCCCAACCTCTCCAGGCCTCAGTTTCCTCTTTGTCAAATGAGAGGGTTGGACTAGAGACCACTGCCCAAGTCATGGAAGCACAGCTCATTTTAGAGAAGATAAAAGGGAGGCTGAGCTGGCACATCTAGCCCAGGACTCTTTCTACTACACCACCTTCCTTTAGTCCTGATAGAAAAGTAGAGACCTGCAGACAGTGCCTACAGACACCCATGCTGAAGGGGTTGCAAGACTTGCCTTCCTTTTAGAAAGGCAGAAATCAGTTCACCAAGAAGTAAATTGACTGTTCCCTGCAACCCTCACTGTTAACCAAGACATAGACCTACTGTGCACCCTGTGCTCTTCACCAAGAAGCACATTATTCCCTCTTCACCCTCCTCATTACTACTGTATGCTGTATACCCCTCACTGTTCACCAAGAATCACACCTACTGTGTGCCTTGCATCTCCTGCTGTTCACTGAGAATAACTACTGTGTATCCTGCATCTTTTGTTGCTCCTGCCCTGTAACTCAGTTCCTCTCCTCCTCCAGACTGTTCTCCCAAAAGGGGAGGGCATACATGAACATACATCACTTCTCAAGGGAGAGGGAGGCCATGGTGGCTGGGGATCCTCAGGGCCATGGGTGGGCCACCCTTATTGCCAATCCTTAGTGGTCAAGGAGAGCAAAGATGGGTAGAGAAGAGAGTCAGATCCTCCTAGTGTGGTTGAAAGCCGGGGGCCATGGCCATCTATGGTCAAATTTGTCAAAAAAGTCCTTGTCTGTGAAGGGGCTGCTGTATGCGATGGCGTGCAGGATGAAGAGTGCAGCCACCAGGCTGCTGATGAGGCAGAAGGGAAGAAAGGACTTCAGGTGCCTCCAGCACTGCTGGGCCCACATGCCCATGCACAATCAGAGGAGCTTCAGCTGTTGCCAGCCATGGGCTGAATGCAGGGAATAAATAGAAGATGCTGCTTAGGCAGAAAAATCTCCTGGGCCCTACTGGATACACAGGGCATGTGCTTCTCCTCCCAAGTGGCAGGTCAGCCAGTTGTTCCATTAGGGGGAGGGGAGAGAGGAGCCTGGGCAGTCAGGTCAGGTTTTGTCCAGCTTCCCTCTGTACCATGGTGGCAGATCAGGGTTACAGGAAGCCAGTGAAGACTATCCTGTCTTCAGAGTGGCCCGTTCCCCACCCTTCACCCCAGGCCAGGGCCCTGTAAAGGAGCAGGCACTTCCTTCCACTGCTCTGACCCTGGGTGAAGGTGGTGGCATTTGGGGCTGGCTGAAAGCTGGGGCACTGAGCCCAGGAGGTGGGTCAGCAATCAATCAGCCACACTGTCATCGAGATGATGTAGTGAAGGTCCAGGCCAAGCGGGGGATGGGGGGAGGGGCCGGGCAGGCAAGGAGAAACACAGAAGACAGAGAGACCGTGAGTCAGGGCAAGCTGGAGGTCAGGACAAGGCAAGGTAGACAGTCAGGAGAAAGGCCTGGAATCACAAATCTTCAGGGGCTGCCTGAACAGGAGCGGGCCACTGGCCTTCACTGGAGGACCCCCAGGGAGAGATGATGACTGCTGCCCCTCCCCCAGCAGCTCTTCCCACTTTGGGGTGACTCAGCCTGGCAGGCAAAACTTTCCATTCTATCAGTCCTAAATTGGACTCCAGGATTCCCAACAGAGGCCAAGTCCAACCTTGCCATTTAACAGATGAGGAAAGTGAAGCCCAGAAGGGTGAAGATTCTTGTCCAGAGTCACACAGCCGTCGTGCACCAGGCAGGACTTGGACCTAGATCTTCCTCACTGAGGCCAGCTCTCCAGTCATTCTCTCACAGGGCCTTTCTACTTGAAGCCCTGTGCCTCTGAATGCACCCTAAATCACATCAGATTTTTGCAGGGGCTATAGACTTTAAAAGTCCCAGATCTATTCCAGACCAGAGAGTGCTAACACTGCAATGAAGACAGGAGAAATCCCAGCAGGCCTGGGCACAGGCAATCGAATCCAAGGCACTAACTCCAAGGAGTGGCTTTGATTCTCAGACAGGCCAAGAGGCTCCTTCCATGAATTTTGCTAGTGCCAGGCTCAGCCAGCTTCCATGAGAGCAGGGATCTTCTTGGGCTGCCCAGTTCTGCTCCTAAACCGTGGTACAGATGGCAGGGTGGTCTGCTAATGCACTTATGGGACCAAGAATTCTATACTCCAGATTTTAGCCTGGCCTTCCAGAGTCCAGACTAATGAGGCTGGCCTTTATGGCTTCATTCCCCGCTTTTCATCAAATTCACTACCCTGTGCTCCCTAGATACCATTTCATTGCAGATGCCAGGGAGATGGGCCAATCTGCCCACAGGGTCAAGTACAAGCCTGTTTCTGCTACCACTTCAAGAACCCCAAAGCATTTGCTGATGAATTCTGCTTGGCCCCAGCAGGTGGAGCAGGGAGCCATGAATGGAAGGTGTAGGAAGGAGAAAGAGGCCAGTTCCATAGTAAAAAACCTTCCCAATGATCAGAGAGAGTGAGTGAGACAGACCAAAATGGATTGTGCTCAGACAAAGAACCAAAGATGGGGAACACTAAACAGAGCTGAAGTGACTCATCCAAGGTCATCCAGCAACAAGGCCCAAAGAGGACTACAAGAACTGAAGTCTGGAGCTGGAAGGGCTCAGAAATCATCTTATCTGACCTCCCCGCTGCCCCCAAGCTTAAGTGACTGCCCAATGTTACTGAGTGAAGAGCTAGGTTTTAATTCTTCCTACCTCACCATGGGAGCTCCCTATTTCTGAAGGCTCCCACTGAAGGCCAGCTGGCCACCTGTTAGGGATGTTCAAAGAGGCATACTGGACCAGATGACCTCTGAAATTCATTCCAACTTAGGAGATGCTGTGGGCAGTGGGCTGGGTCTATGAGCAGCACTGTGTATTTGCCAATAACCACAGACCACTGCCATCTTGGGTTCAAAGCAGATTGGTCCAAGTGGGGAGGCCCAATTGATCTCCTTTGGGACAGGTCCATCCTGTTAACTCACAAAGACTATCACAGAGATCTCACTGGGCTGGTTGCTGGGGGCCTGAACACACAGCAGTTGAGGTTGGGGCCTGCCTCTTGGGATGGATCTCCTTCCTGGACCCGAGCTCCTCCTTTCTGTTTGAAGGATCCCATGGGTCACCCAGACCCCTGAGGGAAAAGCCAACCTTAAGGACAAAAATGACCCTTCATTGTACCCATGACAACATGGGAGTGTGGAGGAGTGCTGCTCCTCTCTGGCGAGGGCATGGAGAATCAACTGCAGAGAGGGGTGGGCCTGCTCCTGGGCAGGCACTCAGGCTAATGCACATTTCTGCTGATTACCACTTCCCAGAGAAGCAGCATGCCCCAGGGGAAGTTCCAAGGACACCAAACCCAGGCAGGGAGGGCAGGTTCACCCTGCAGATCAGTAAGAGCACCTTCTGGGGGTGGAAGAAAAGCTGTGACCAAACCCTGAGGACTGATCAACAACCCCAAAGGGCAGAGGGCCCAGCAGGGGTCCATGGCTCAGGCTCTGTGGGCCATTCTGCCCTCTTTCCCTCTGAGAGATGGCCAGGAGAGCACCCTCAGCTTTGTGTAGAAGCATCTATAGGAGTATTTTGTCACCTGTGGCCTCCAGCTTCCCCTAACCATGGGGGTGGCCTAGGACTCTTGGGATGACCCTTCATATTCAGGTCACACAGCACAGGATCCTAGCTCTGGAACCCGAAGGGAGTCCAGGCCACTTATTCTACAGAGAAGGAAAGCAGGCCCCAGAGAGGCTGGAAAGCCCTGGAAAGTGGAAGACTTGAAGGCCCTCAGGCCCACTTACAGGAACGGAGGTCTAGTGCAGACAGATCCTCAAAGATTAAGTCCAATCACCTTATTTTACAGATGAGGAAACTGAGGCCTAAGGGGGAAGCTCCCATTGGAGCCAACTGAGGGATCTGGTGTAAGATCTTAGGGAGTTGCAACTTCTTTTTATAGCCTCTGGCTGGCAGTGCCAGGACTCAGGTCTTTCCACCCCAGTACCCCCGCAGGCCAAAGTTGGGGGCAGGTTTCCTGCCTGGATCGAGGGGTTGATCATGCAGGTATATGTGCCCGCAGCTCACTGAGAAGTGGTGCCAAAGCACGGGGCAGCCAGAATGGAGGGAAGACTACTCCTTCCCTCCCCCCACTCACTCCTTCCGCTGCTCCGCAAGCGAGCTCCCCCGGGTCAAGGCAAACATGTCAAACTCGTCTTCCAGTTTTCCTGAGGTGTTCAGAGAGTCCAGCGTAGCACTGACGCTGCTGGCACCGAGGTCTGCGGGAGAAAGGCCAGGGGGTCAGAGGGCCCCTCAGGAAGCTTGCTTCCCAGTAGGGGCGACAGCAGGGACATGAGAAATATCTAAAGAACAAATACCACGGATGCCAGGAAGCTTCGGAAGGAGGGTGCTGGGACCTCTGTGTCTTTGTCTGAGAGGGGGAAGGGACCACTCTTAGTTTGTCTTGGGCCATAGCCAGTGCCCAAGCTCAGTTTGCAGCCAGACCCAGGCCCAGCAATTGGTCCCACCTGGCTGCCTTCCCAACAGTGGGTGGATGGCAGAGCTTGTGCAGTGTCTTGGAGGAAGAGAGGCCTATGAGGTGGGGGAGGGTTGAAGAGGGAGTACATTCTAGGGATGAGGCATAGCTGATGCAAAGGCATGGAGATGGGAGCGAATCTGATAGGGCTGGTGGGAGGGGGAAGGAACCATTCTCCTTTCTGCACATCACAGGATTTCCCATGGTTCCACAATGAGGACTAGTGGGGCGGGATGGCAGCAGCAGTTGCTAGTCCCCATGCCCAGGGCTCTCCCCTGAGGCTGCCCCAAGACCAGAAGTAAGAGCAGAGTTAGCCAAGGCTCCTAGACTGGGGCTATAGGTACTTCCTGGGGGTCATTCCCTAAGCTCACTGTGTCCCCGGGAAAGTCTCATGGGTAGGTTATGTGCAAGGAGTTAGGTGGGCCAGAAGCCCAGCACCCAGTCAGTGCTGACTGGGGGCCCTCAGGCTGGAGAGTACTTAATGTCCCTACTCCTTTTGAGGTCCTGGGCCAGAGCTTTCAGGCCCCACCCTGGTGCTGCTGAGCTCTACCAACTGCTGGGAGACCAGGGAGGAGGCAGCTGGCTTGGGGGACTCCCACCCTGCTTGAAGTTGACCCTCCAACAGGAAGAGGGCGCACTGCCATGATCCCAAACCAGATGTTCTTCCCCAGAGTGCCACCCGCTCACTTACTCATCCCGGCGAGCTGGGAGGAGAGGGTCCTGGGGGCTTCAGGCTGGGGCCCCTTGGGGGCAGGATTGGCGCTGCCGAGGTCAATCAAATTGGTCGCTGGCTCCCCCTCCCTTGGGACCTTCAGAAGGGAAGTCTAGTTATTCTCACCTCCAGAAGGCAGCTGTCTAAGGTCACAGAGCATGGGCTTTAGGGTCCCACTGGCTTCTGGGAAACAAGGCACAAGAGTCTGTCCCAGGCTGGGAGGGGATGAGGAGCACTGGGAAAGGCCTAATTCCTCCTTGTCCCCCCCACCCAATTTATAGCCTGGCTCTGGCCTGAGGCTCTTCACCCACTCCAGAATTATCTTGTGCTGCTACCTGCCATGCCTCCCCACCCCACCCCCACCCCCAGAGCCTCTGGAGGACAGGAGCTGCTTTTGCTTTGTAGCCTGGGCACACGCAATGGCTGGTACACAGTAGGTGCTTACGCAGTGTTTGGTGACTGAATTATTAGTTGCACATTAATCAACATTTATTACCCCATTAGGAATCATGCCAGGTGCCAAGGACACAAAGACAAAAGTGAGACAGCCCAGGGTCTCAAGTGGTTGACAGTCTAACCAGAGACAGCTTGTGCAGACGTGAGGACGTACATATAAAACAGATATGAGGCAAGTGTGGGGTAGTGGGAGAAGGGTCCCTAACAGTTTGGGGGGGGTCAGAAAAAATACCAAATGTAGAAAGTGGTCCCTAAGTTGAGTTTTGAAAGAAACAAAGACTTCCAAGAGGTCTGGAGGATAGGAGGGAGAAGACTGTAGGCATGGGGACAGCTAGTGAGTATAAAGGTGTGGAGGTAGGAGATGGAGGACATGTCACAAGAAAGTCTGACTGGCCAGACTGCTGGGTGTGTGAAGGAGGCTGGGCAGCTGCTGGTGCCACACAGAAGTGCCCTATTGACACGGATGGCACTGTTAGGACACAGTGGGAGGTTATCCCAAGGGGGGGTCAATGTGACCTGCCCATGGGACTGAACAGGTCTCTCCCCAGTCTCTCACCTTGTTATGCTGGCCTGTTCGGAATCGCTCAAATCTGTGAGGAAGCAGAGAGGGGGTTCAGGGCTGCCACTCATGTCTTCTGAGTCACAGAATCCCAGAACCCTCAAGCTGGAGGGGTCCTCAGGGATGGGCTGAGGCAGCCCCCCCACAAGATTGGATGAGTGGGCATCCACCTCTCCTGGAAGATCTCCAGGGCCTCTTGAGGTAGTCCATGTCATTTGGGGACAGTTTCATTTTGAGAAAACTATTCCTTATATGGAACCGAAAGCTGCCTCTCAGGTCTTTCATCCATTGGCCCCAGGGAAGCCCTGTGAATGACCTGATGACTCAAGCCCCTAAGTCTTCTCCAGGTCCCATTCTGGTCCAGCATGGTTTGGAGTCCCCTTATCAGCTTGTCCTTTTGGACTGGTACATTAAGGAAATAGTCTAGGGGATGGGGCCTCAGGTCTCTTCATCCTGGATTCCCCAGGGAGACATTCCCAGCTGCCCCCAGTTTGGCAGAGAGGCCCTGTAGCACCCAGAGTTCTTGGAGCACAGGTCCTGGAGGGATGCCTTCTTTTGGCCTGTATGTCTTAACTCTAAGCCCCCATTTTACTCCTAGTCTGGCTCTATCCAGAGAGGGTCAATGTGGAGTCCACCTAGCAAACCAAGCCTGCTGATGAGGGGGTGGCCCTGACAGTGCTGGACCCCAATGGAGTAGGAGGGTGAAGGGCCCAGGCAGGGTCAGGGCTACCGTTCATGGCGCAGGAACACATTGTTGAGGTTGTCATTGACGATGAGCAGCTCCTCCGTCAGCTGCTCATTGAGGACTCGAGGGATCAGCTCGAGGACTCGCTGCTGCATAACTCGGCATGTCCGGTTCAGCTCCTGACCACAAGGGGGAAAGCAAACAGATGGTGGAAACCCCAACAAGGAAAGAAGGCAGGTGGCAGGCAGGTCCCTCCAGGAGCTCAGATCTACAGGCTTGGAGTGGCTGGGAGGGGGACAAAGCCAAGTCAGGACCTCAATTTCATGTCCAGATGTGTTCAGTGCCCACTGGGCACTGGTTGGTGCCTCCCCAGTAGAGCTAGGTAGTGTGGTAGGGATGTAGTGGACAGAGTGTGGAACCTGGAATCAGGTAGACCTGAGTGAGGATCCTGCCTCAGGCACTCACCAACCAGCTGTGAACCTGGGTTTGACCTTTTTTGGTCTCAGTTTCCTCATCTGTAAAGTGGGGGGAGGAGGCTTGACTTGTGGCCTCTAGATTCCTTCCCCTGTCTCCTCCACTGCTGGCGCCTTCCTCAGATAGCCTTTCTCCTTCTGGACAGACTTTAGGTGTTCACAGTTATTTACACAAGACTGTGAGCTCCCTGAAGGCAGGGTCCTTTGATTATTTTCTTTGTATCCCCTGGCACATAGCAGGCACTTAGAAAATGCTCACTGACTGACTCCAGCATATGATCTCATGATACCCA
Source organism: Pseudochirops corinnae (assembly GCA_028646515.1). Classification (NCBI taxonomy): domain Eukaryota; kingdom Metazoa; phylum Chordata; class Mammalia; order Diprotodontia; family Pseudocheiridae; genus Pseudochirops; species Pseudochirops corinnae. Next base: position 383,086,584 of record CM053585.1, read on the forward strand.
GGGTCCTTCCAGCTTTAAAACCCATGCCTCCTGTTGCTGTGGCCTTACAGAGCTGGGTTTTGCTAGGCCAGCTCCCTGGGCAGCAGTCTCTAAAACTGCTTACATGCTACAAGGTAAATAAAAATTCCTGGTGGGGAGGCTGGGGTGTGGGATGTACCAGGTCAGGTGGGGCCTGGTTTAGGTGGTGGGGTGGGGAGTGGGAGCTTGTACCATCTGAGAGGTGGTGGAGTACCACATGGTAATGGTGGCAGGGTAGGTGTGGCCACGTGGAGACAAGCCCTAGGCTTGGCTGTCACAGAGAAGGGCAGCCCCGGCCCATCTCTGCCACCTTGGTGGGTCATCACATGCCCCATGGGGTCAAGCACAGCTCCCACGCTAGACACCATTGCCCTAGAGGCTCCTTCTTACCAGTTAGTGTGTGTGGCAATTTGGGAAGCTGTCCCTTATCTCCTGACCAGAATCACTAGGCCTTCTGGGGAATCACCCATCAGCATAGAATTCTATTAAATCAGGTCCTTCCCATCAAATATCCTTCTTTAATAAAGTCACAAAGAGTTAACCATTCTGAATCCTAAATGAGAATGCCCTAGGGCCTGTGGTCCCTTGGGGCTGGATAAGGATCAGACCTCCTTGCTCTCTGGCCACCAGCCCCTTCCTTGGTTCTAGTTTTAGACTGGCCACTGACTGGCTGAGAGAGATTAAAGCAAGCCCTTTCCTCCCTGTAGGCTTTATCTTCCAAAACTGTCAGAGGAGGGCCTTAGAAGGACCCTTCTGGTCCTGTGTTTCCTAGAGGGCACTATGAGCCTGTCTCAGACTTTGGTTTGGAGGTCTGGGGTTTCCTGTTTGCTGAGATGCTGGGATGTCAGGGTGGCTTCTGGCTTCATCACTGGCCCCAGCCTTCAGTCTCTCCAGTGACTAAACTGTTCTGTGGTTCTATCTCAACTTCCTTCTCCCACAACAGAGATGTCTCCGTTGGGTAACTGCTGGTTCCTTCTGAGGCTGGGCCTGTCTCAAGCCTGTCCCAGTGTCTCAGGCAGGAAACTCCTTCTTTCCCTCCCCTGAAGGCTCTGGGAAAGTCAGCCCCTGGTCCACGAGGGCAGGCTCTACTTCAAAATGTGTTTGTGAAGCCCCTAATTTGTTGAGTGCAGGACCTCACAAAGCACTTTTTCAAGAGAATATCAGCCTGACCTCAATATAATCCAGGAAAGAAAACCCTAAGAAGATATAAGGCTGGAGGTGAGAGAATTTGTAAGAGCTGGGGCTAGACCTGGCCTTCTGGCTCCAATCTTCCATTAAACCAGGCCCGAGCTTTTAAAGACAGTTATCCTGACAAATCAACCCATTCCCTGCCACCTGTGCACACCCACGTCATTGCCCTGATTGCCCCCACTAGCTTCTGCTGGGTTTTCTCTCTCTGCCCAGAGGCAGTGGGGCCCCCAGCGGCTCCCCCTCCAACATTCCTCTTCAGGCTCTGGACCTTTATGAGCGGCAGCCCAGACCAGTACCCTGAGCTCTGGTTTCCTCATCTGTAAAAAGGGGACAACAGTTCTTGTGGTACCGATCTACTTCTCAGGGCCATAAAGTCCCATACTGAGCTTCAGAAGCTCCCCTCTCTCTCCTTTGCAGGGGTGGGGGGCTGCAGGCTGAAATACTGCACATGCAAGCACACTCAGTTGGGCATTGGTTAATTTTGTCAAGTTGCCTTTTTTTTTTTTACCTCTCTAAATTCTTCCGAAGGATGGCTTACCCAGTAGTGGAACAGGGAGGGATATATTTGGAAACAAAGATGAGCATAATTAAAAAACTAAAGCGCCCCAGCTAATGTTAGGACACTGTCCAGGTCTGCCAGTGCTGGGTGTCTTGGGGTTCATCACAGCATGGTGGTGGTGTCTGTCACCAGGAGGTAACTGAGCAGGGATGCCAAGAGCCCCTGCCTGGTCCACGCCCAGGGTGCTGACCCTTGCCCTTTGCAGCCTGATGGGCTAACACAGCTGAGGAGGAGCCATCTGGCAAGGGGAGAGATGAGGAGGATCCTGAGCCCCTAGGGAGGGATCCTTACCTGAAGCAGCTCGAGGTCCGAGGGGTCAGCCTGCCCGGGGACCAGCTCAGTCAGCATCTCTGACATCACCCTCACGTTACCATTCACCACCTCCAGCTCATTGCGGAGTTTCCCAATCTGAAAATACACACTTATGTTTGACCTGGCCAAGATCAGTACAGGTGATAAAGCTCTAAGGCTCCACAGAGCCAGCCCCAGGCTTAGACAGGTTCTTCCACAGGAGCTCAAGGGCCCAGCCCAGCCCCAAAAGGAATGTAAGCCATTTTCCAGTGGGTGTCTGTTCTCCCCCCACCAGACCCATCTCTGGCCCCTCAGACCCCGTGGCCCTTTCCAAACATTACCATTTCCAAGACAATCATACAGCTGGGAAGGGATGGAAGGTCAGAATGACTGCACCCCAAGGCGTGCTGATGGCAGAATTACAGCATCTCCCTTAAGGGGCCCAAGGCAGATGCTAACAAGGCCACTGAGACCCTCAGGCTCCTCCCTCTGTTGTGCAGGGAGGGGAACGGGTAGGGCCAGGTCCCTGCTCTTGGGCACAGGAGAGCCTGCTGCTTGCCTGAGGGCCATTCTGGAGGCTGGAGATGCTGCTGTGGTCAGCACGGTATGCATGTGTGTCTGAGAGCTGGGTGTGTGTGTGGTGGGGGAACAGCATTGCTAACACATTTCCCACCAGCTCCAGAAGAAGGGATGCCTTGGGACTTCTCTGGACTCTCCCCCAGGAAAGCTCATTATTAGGAGAGTGTGAAATGACTCTAGCCTGAATGTACCTGGTCCTCATCTGTCATCAGGACCTCTGGCAGGGGAGAGGGCAGGGCCCTGGGCTCCAGGACCTTGGCTCAAGGACGAGGCTCAGTTCGGCTTTTCTCCTCATGTCCCACCAGTTTTTGGCCTTCTCTAGCCTCTCCTCCACGTCCCCCAGGGAGGCGTGGGTGCTCTTGTGTGTTGTCTCCCCCTATTAGATTGTAAGTTCCTTGAGGGTGGGGACTTTGTTTTATTTGCATTGGTACCCCTAGTGCTTAGTACAGTGCCTGGCTGGCTCTTCTCTCACCCAGGGCATGCTGGAGCCTCCCTGGCACCGAGTGTGTTAGGGAGTTGCCTGTGGCACAGAAGGGTCCCTGCAACCTACCCAGGCACCGGCAGGCAACAGGCAGCAGAGTCAGACTTCAATTTAGGTAGTGTCTATCCATTGGACCACCCTGCCTCTCAGGACCCTCAGGACTTCAAAACACCATCCCTCACTCATGCCCAGGGGCATGGCAGTTTTCAGTCCTTTTAAGGATGAAGAAACAGGCTCAGAAAGGTCAGGTACCTTGTCCTTGGTTACCCAGAGAGGAGGGTCAAAACCAGGACTTGCTCCAGTTTCTGGGTGTCCTTCTTTCTATGACACAGCCAGGCAGCTGCACTAACAGTAGGGCCTAGGGCTGTTTTGGTCTGGACCTGAGATTTCACTGGTTAAAGGGAGCTCCCAGGTAAGGAAACTCCTTCTACCAGTGCAGATTGGCACTCTCTTATACCTTTTGGTTTTGGGAAGCCTCCTGGAGAATAGAGGGGTTGTGGAACCTGTCCAGGGTCACACAGGTGACATGGGTGGGACTTGAACCTAGGACCTCTGACTCTGAGCCTGCTACTCCATCCACAAAGAAACATAGCTTCTAATTAACGATGTTATTACCCCAGGATTTCTTAGAAGTTAGACTCCAAATCTTAAGAGTGCCAGAGAAATGTAAATTATCTTCTATACAGAGACCTACACATGGTTGGAAAATAGCTCAAGGAAATTCTTATTAGCACACTCTTTCTAGAGGGGGAAACTGAGGGACAGAGGGAGACAGGCTCCAGCAGTAGATCTGCCATAGAAAACCATTCCCCAAATGCCAAAGACTACAATGCTGCTCCAGCCTTCTCCCAGTCTGTGTCCTGAAGGAGTGACCTGTCTAAGGAGCCTTGCTTGCTCAGCCTCCTTCCTGACACCAGCGCTGAGGGAATGGGGGCATCGAGGGGGGAGACTGACTCCTGAGAGCCAGGCCCCTCTTTACCTGCTCTGGTGTCGGCATCACAGGCACATCATCAGGGGCAGACGGCACGTTTGGCGGGGGCACGGCTTGCTGTAGGGAGTTTGTGCGTTGGCTGGACTGTGTTACTGATGAATTCTGTCCTGGTGGGGGCTCGGAGCCATACACGGACTAGGGATAAAAACCGAATCAGAGAGGGAGGAGCAAGGGCTGGGCAGAGAAACTCAGGAGGCCCGTAGGTCAGTAGGAAGCAGCTGGCCAAGCTCTCCTCTGTCTCTTCCCAGTTTTCTCACCTCTCCGTTTGGTCCACACAGGGGAAGGAGACAGGTCTGCCCTGGCCTGACTGGGAGCATGGGAGGTAGTGAGCCTCCTTACCCTCTGGGGTGTGTGGATGGGGGACAGCATATCCAGGTCCGTCATGGGAAACTCCAGGCCCTTCCTCCTGAGGTCTTCATAGACAGCCACGACTCCTGTCAGGTCGGGAGAGCTTCGGAAGGCATCTGCCCAGGACTGCCAAGAGGAAGAGGGGACAGAGCCAGCTGGTCACTGCACTGACCTTCCTTCCTCTGGCCTTCTCATCTATTCCTGTGGGGGCTGGGGGGAGCTACAGCTAGAAGGCACCTTGGACATGAGGAAAACCAGGAGTGTTCTGAATTGAGCCAGGAAAGGGCCTTGGGCTACTGTGGAAAGGTCACTAGATTTAGAGTGAGAGGGCCCAGGATTCCTCTTCCTGATACATCCTGGAGCACACCAGGGGGCCTTTCTGGGCCTCAGCGTCCTCATCTAGAGAGCAGGAGTTGGATCCAAGGTCTGCTAAGTCCTCTTTCACTTTCTCACTGTGGTCCCCTGATCATCAGACTCCAGATTCAAACCCAGGTCTTCAGCCTCTAACTGCTAGTAGTCCTACTGTACTGCCATGTGCCTCAGGGTTTGGGTGCCCCCTCCTCAGTTCTAATTTGGACTCCAAAGCCTCCTTCGAGGCTCACCTCCGGACCTGACTTTGAGCAGTGTGAGCAGGCAGCTCTTCCATCGTCACCTCTCCCTTCTTGGGGGAGGGTGCATTTACTTGTTGGCTTCTATGTTGTGTCCCTCACTAGACGGTGAACTCCTTGAAAATGCACCTTACCCGATTCTTTGCAGAGGTGGGCCTATGGGTGCACCACACGACAAATTCCATTCTATGTAGCTCATGAGTTAGTTTAGTTGAAGGCTTTGAGGTTTTCTTTTTTAATCTTTGCTACAAGGGACCCTCTCTGGGCAGGGGAGGGGAGTAATGTATTTGGAAAAAAACCAGAAGATAGCAATACATTTTAAAGAAGAATGGAAACTCTCTGAGGGCAGGGCTGGGGCTTCACTTTCTGTCTCTGATTCTTTAGCACCTTGTGCACATGTTTGTGGCACTGGGCCCATACCAGAGACTCACTCATTCCTTTTTCCCCTTCAAGGATCAGAATCATTCTCTGATACCTTGTGGTGCTTTTTAGCCTGAGAGGGCTTTCCTATCCCGTTATGCCACTCTACATTCACAGGCACCCTCTCAAGGGCTAGTGAAGACTTTATTCCCATTTTGCAGATGAGGAAACTGAGGAAAGGGGAATTCAAGGGACTTCCTCAGGGCCTAACAGACTGTGGCAGGGTGGGACCAGAACCCAGGTCTCCTAAGTCTCAGCCCAGAGAATTCTGCCTAGAAAAAGTGCTGGTGCCAAACCGTAGTACATTATTCTCCCCTTGTACCCAGCAAAAGCCCTGATGGCATTGAGGCAACTGGGTAAAGTAGTGGATAAATGGAGCACTGGACATGGGGTCAGGGAGTCCTAGTTCAGCTCTGGCCTCTGATACAAGTCATACGACCTTGGACAAGTCATTTAACCTTCCTGTGCCTCAGTTTCCCCAACTGCAATATGGGGATAATAATCACACTTATCTTACAGGGTTGTTGTGAGGATAAAATGAGAAATATTCATAAAGAGTTTTGTAAACCCTAAGGTACAATGAGGGTGAGGAAGAGGCTGTGTAAGTCAGAGACCATGATCTGAGGGTCCCAGGGCCATAAAGCCAATATTGGGCCTGGGATCAGAGAGGCAGACATCTGAAACTGGGCCTCAAAGGCCATTGGGTCCAACTCACTCATTTTACAGGAGAGAAAACTATGGCCAAGGGAAGCAAAGTGACCTGTCCCAAGTTACCCGGTATCAGAAGTAGGATTTGAACCCAGGCCCCTGACTCCTAATCTACTGATTTTTCTTGCAGGTATGGTGTTGCTATAGGTTTTGGCCTTCTCTTCTCTCAGTCTTGCCTTAAGAATTTCCCAGTTCAAGGTCTGGGGAGAAGGGGGTCCCAGACCCATGTTCCTCATTCTCTAGGGCCTCATTTCCCTTTGGGAACCTCTGCTCTTCCTGGGCCTCCCACGGCCCTGCCCCTCTTGCCTGGTGCTCACCTGGATAAGCATGAGAACCTTGTCGTGGACAGTGCTGGGGGGGTTGTTCTTTGGCAAGATGGTCCTCACCAGAACCCCTTCCACGAAGTCCTGGCTGGCCACGAGGATGTGAAAGCGGTGGCCACAGTTTTTAACACAGGTTTCCAAGACCTGGAGGGTCCAAGAAGTAGTGGTGAGAATTCCAGGTAGGAAAGGGTCCTCCCTGTGAACAGGGTCTCACTCATTCCAAACAGAAGATCATTTTGACAGAGATACTGATAGACTCAGTATCTGAGTCTCTGTCACAGGGCTATTTTGAGATGAGGCCTCAAAAAGAAGTCTTTCTAACCACAGCCTTTTGACAGAGCAGGGCCAAGGTGGGGAGAAAGAACAGCCCCAGAGCCACAAATTCTGGGGGACAGAGGAAGTTCTAATAGGTGAAGCTCTGATTGTTATCCTCCCAACACATACCAAGGCAAACCTCCTGTGATCATCACCACTATGAATCCCTCCCCCACTCTGCTCCCCCTCCACCTCCTCCTCCCCCCTCTTCCACCCTGGCTTCCCAGGATATTCTCTATAGCCTTATACCCTCCTTTGGATATAAGACTAGCAAGGGGAACTCCCCCTCCCATCCTGTGGCCCGGGGCCCTGAGGCAGAAGGGCCTCTGTCCCCTTGTCACCCACCAGCCAAGGACTGTGCAGACAGCCATGGAGCCAGTTTGGACAGGGGCTAACCCACAGTTCCCTCAAATCTGTTGGCTCCCACATGGGCTGAGACTTCTGGATCTCTGGTTTCTAGACCTTTCTAGGTGAAGTGGTGGGTCCCAGGGGACCCCTGGCTTGGGCATCTGGTTCTCCCTACTACTGCCTTACTCCCCTTGCAACAACAACACCATTCAGCACCCTGGGCCCCAGGCCCCAGGCCCCAGACCTTTCCCCTTCCTTGCCCTCATCTGACAGCACAGAGGTGAGGGAACATGCAGATGTGTGGATGTGGGCAGGTTCAGATGCAGAAAGTGCTGAAGAGCCCAGGTACCAGAGGGGACAAGGCCAGGCTGAGAAAGGGTGAGCACTCACCGTGAGCGCCAGCATCACCTCATGGAAGTTCTTATTGCCTATGATCCTCTTCTTCAGGGCTCGTAAAGCATCTTTGGGGCTGTGGAGAACGAGGAGAGGGCACAGCTGCAGCAAAGAGCAGGCTTCTACTGGCCTTGGTAGAAGCAGCAGACCTGGGAGGCTTGAACCCTACAGGTGTCTGTCAGTGATGATCCACTAATCAGATCACAGATCTGGAGATGGAAGGGGCCTGAGAGGCCTTCAAGTCTAACCTCCTCATTTCACAGATGAGGAAACTGAGGCTTGGGGCGGCTCATAGGATCTGAGGTCTAGAGCTGGAAGAGCTGACAAGTCCAGTCGCCTCATTTACTGATGAACAAGGTAAGCTAGAGGGAGGCCAACAAGTGCCATGGGCACGATCTGAACCCAGGTCTTTCTGACCCTCTATCAACCCCACATCACCTCATGGCAAATTTCTGAAGCTTGTTGGGATTCTTGGGGACGTGGGGGGGTGCTGATGGAGGTTAAGCGAGACCTGTGATGGCTCGGCACTGACATCAGAGCTCAGTGGGCCTGGGGGGGAGGGGAGTGTGGCCAGAATAGGGCAGAGGCCACATGTCTCAGACCCACAGTCACCTGCCTTGGGGGTGCCATTTCAGCCAGACAAACAGAGCTGGTGTGGCGACTATTTCTTAAGCACCTAGTGCCTGCTCAATGCTGGAGAGCTCCAAAGTTGAGACCACAAGATAACTATACTGCAATAAATGAGATTCAAAGGTTTCATGCGGAGAAGGCAGCAAGCTGGTATTTAAAAGCTGGGGAAGATCAGTAAGGGAGGAGAGAAGCTGAAACAAAATCAAGTTGGCCACATGTTGGGAATGTTTGAGAGGGGATTCTGGCTGGGGGCAGCTCCCGAGCTCACAGGAACACAGACGTTGTAGTAGACAAGATTTCAGAGATTCAACCTCATCATTTTACTGATAAGGAAATTGAGGCCAGAGAAGGGCAATGAAGGAGAAGATTCTAGGCACAGATGCAGCATGACAGGCCTACCTGGCCACAGCCCAGTGAGCGAGTGGAGGCGAGGCCAGGGCAGCAAGTGAAGGCAGCAGGAGTGCGTGTGAGATATACATTTTCAGACACAGCCAGAACATGGATTGATTTTGCTTAACCATTTAAAATTGTTTCAAGCGACCCCTGGGAGTGGAAGTGGCTAAGTAGAAGTCTAGCAACAGTAGTACTTAAAAAAGGACAAAACCCAGCAACAATGAACTATTTCTTAGATACACAGAGGTGAGCAGAAGGAAGTTCTGAAGGGGACACAGTCAGTGTGACTGGGAATAAACTTAGCATATCTATTTCAAACCCTAAGCTGTGGATGACGGAGGTTCCCAGTTCCACACACAATGAATGCTCTTTCTTTTTTTTTCTGAGTGGCAACATTCACTCTCATTGGTTTTGGACAGGTTCCTAATATAGAAGAATAGGATGTCAGAAAAGGAAGGTGAGGCTGTTTCAGATGTGAGGGAGGGCTTGTATTCCGGGCCGGGGAGTCAGACCCTGGGCCTCGGCAGGGCTGTGTGGCAGCTGACATGGAGGAAGGATGGGTAAGGAAGGTCAGCCTGGCAGTGAGTAGCAGGAGAGCTGGCCAGAAGGGGAAGTGAGAGGAGGCCGGTGGAAAGGAGGCCTGGCCCAGCCCAGTGAGCATGGATGGAAGGCCCGCTACCAGCACTCGAGGGATGCCTTCTGTTAGCACTAACTTTTCCATGGTGAGCCTGGGGGTTAGATAATTCGAGGAGCAGCCATTGACAGTGAACCAGGTTCTGCTGGGTCTGGATGGCTCTGGTGTTTGCAGGGAAGGCCAGGCCAGGCCAAGTCTGTTGCTGCATTTGGGCTCTCTGCCACTGCTCCAGGGGAAGGGCTTACTCCCCTTATCTCCTTAAACAGTGACAGGCTCTGGGGACTTGATGGTTCTCAGCAATTAAAGCATCCCAGGCCCTACCCAGGCTCCTTACCCCTCCTCAGTCTCGTTAATGATGTCACAGATCTCCATATTAAGGGACCAATCCTCGCTCTGCAGTGATCCATCAGTGGCTCGCTCTGAGGGAAGAAACCAACCAGAAGTCAAAAGGTCCATTTTGAGACTTGGCTGATGACTGAGAATATGACCAAGGGACTGGTGGGGTTACTGCTTGTGTCCCCACCTCTGTGTGCTTGGAACATACCTCATCCACCCCTTCATCCACATCTCCATCCACACCTCCATCCTCACCTTCATCCACACCTCCATCATCATCTCCTCCACACCTCCATCCTCACCTCCTCTACACCTCTATTCTCACCTCCTCCACACCTCCATCCTCACCTCCTCCTCACCTCCTCCACACCTCCATCCTCACCTCCTCCACACCTCCATCCTCTCCTCCTCCACACCTCTATCCTCACCTCCTTCACACCTCTATTCTCCCCTCCTCCACACCTTTATTCTCACCTCCATCCTTACTTCCATCCACACCTCCATCATCACCTCCATCCTCACCTCCACTCTCACCTCCTCCACACCTCCATCTTCACCTCCATCCACACCTCCATCCTCACCTCCTCCACACCTCCATCCTCACCTCCTCTACACCTCCATCCTCTCCTCCTCCACACCTCCATCCTCACCTCCTTCACACCTCCATCCTCACCTCCTCCACACCTCCATCCTCACCTCTTCCACACCTCCATCATCACCTCCTCCACTCCTCCATCCCCACCTCCATTCTTACCTCCATCCACACTTCCATCCACACCTCCATCCTCACCTCCTCCACACTTCTATCCTCACCTCCTCCACACCTCCATCCTCTCCTCCTCCACACCTCCATCCTTACCTCCTTCACACCTCCATCCTCACCTCCTCCACACCTCCATCCTCACCTCCTCCACATCTCCATCCCCACCTCCTCCACATCTCCATCCCCACCTCCATTCTTACCTCCATCCACACCTCCATCCTCACTTCCATCCATACCTCCATCCTCACCTCCTCCGCACTTCTATCCTCACCTCCTCCACACCTCCATCCTCACCTCCTCCACACCTCTATCCTCACCTCCTCCACACCTCCATCCTCACCTCCATCCTCACCTTCCCCACATCTCATTCCTCACCTCCATCCTCACCTCCTCCACACCTCCATACCTCCATCATCACCTCCCCCACATTTCTATCATCACCTCCTCCACACCTCCATCATCATCCCCTCCACATCTCCATCCTCACCTCACCTGTCCCTCCATCCACACCTCCATCCTCATTTCATCCTCATCTCTATCCTCTCCAATTTTTTACCTTCAGGGCCCACCTCCAGGGTAAAACTTTCCCTGATCATTCCTCACCCCACATCCCTTCTTTACTGCTCTCTCTAAGCCTCAATCTACCTTTTCTCAAGCAATCAATATACCCACATTTATTAAGTGTACTTACTATGTACCAGGCTAGGAGAATACCAAGATAAAATGAAACAAACCCAGGCACCAGGGAGCTTACATTCTATTGAAAACAATCTATACAAAGAGGAATCTGCTAATAAACCTACAAGCACTTATTAAACACCTACTATGGGCCAGGCAGTCTCCTGGGTGATGGGGATGCAAAAACAAAGAACGAAACAATCTCCATCCTTGAGGAACTTACCCTCTCATCTGTGCCCCCCCAGTGCCTAGCAGAGTGCTGGACCTACACCAGGAGGTCCTGGACACTTATTCCATTTGAGTTCGACTGCTGAGTTTAGAAACAACACCCAGGGAGGAAGCAGGGGATGACTCCACTCAGAGACTGAGAGTCACAGAACAGAGGGGCATGGGGTCAGCTGGGTGTGACCAGAAGCTCTGTCTTTGGCCAGGGATGAACCCTGTGGGGAAGAGACTCAGTAGAGGCAAGGGGCAGGGGGTCTTGATCACAACAGAAGAGGCAACAGAAAATTGGTATTCAGCTTTCTATGTTTTCAAAGTTGCCTAAAGGGTAAACACCTGGACTTTTCTACCTGCAGAACAGATCATGGCCCAGAGCAATAGATACCATTTACTGCAAGTAAATAATTAAAGCAGGACACATGCGGGCTTTAATTGGGTTCAGTAAGCATAAGGCAACACCAGTGTCTCCCTTTAACTGTCTGTATGGGGCCCAAACTCCCTTCTCACCAGCCATTCTCCTCTCCCTTTTCATATTCTACAACCCACAGTCCTCCTGACCTGTATCTGGCCACTGGACCCTCTTTGAGGAGAAAGTGAGGCTGGTGACTTTGCATAGCCCTGCCTCATTTAAATCCAACTCACTTGGAAGTCATGGCATCACCTCCCCAATGTAATGGTCCTCTTCCAGAATGAAGGACAAACAACAACAAAAACCCAGAAGTGACCATAGCTCCCTATTGCCGGTGGAATAAAAATTCCTTGGCTGTTTTACTTATTCCTTTTCACCCACTCTTCGTGCCAGTCATGCTGGCCTGCAAGCTGTTCCCTGCACATGGCCCATGAGCATCTCCACAGGCTGCCTGTCCCTCATGTCTAGAATCTGCTCCTACCTCATCTCTGCCTCCCAGAATCCCCAGCTTCCTTCAAAGAGCAGTCAGGTGCCCACTTCTCCACCAGGCCTTTTTCTGGGCTTAAAGCAGAAGGCTTGGTGAACCTAAGCCACAAGTCCCTACAGGAAAACACACAAGGGAGCCTTCTAGGCTCTCTGGTCCAGTGCCACCACTTCCCATTGATTTGACGTAGGAAGGGCCCTACAAACTCTCCAAAACAACAGCTTTACTTAAACTTGTAAGCTCTGGCGGATTCCAGAGAACCCAGAGGCTGGTGCTGAACACACACTGAATCGGTCTGGGTGATTTTGGACTAGTCGCAGGACCTAGCTGAGCCTCAGAGTTATCACCTGGAAGTTTAAGGGGACTGGACCACAGGATCACCTTGGCTAAACTTGCCTAGTCTGGGGGCTCCCAGTCATCAGTTCTAGGCAGCCTGGAGTGGTGGAAAGAGCAAAGGAGTTGGGAGTAGGAAGTTCTACATTCCAAACCTGTCTGCTACACACCACCTATATGACCTTGGACAAGTCACTTCCCTTCCTTATCTGTAAAATGTTAAGGCTACAAAAGATAGAGATGACTGAAGCGGTCAGTGATGAAGAGGGCATGCCAAGTCAGGCAAACAAATGCCCAGTGATTGGTGGCGCTGTTAACTGTTCTACCTATTCTGGGAAAAGACTTGGAATTATGAGGGAGAAGTTGCTAAGACATCCCTCCCCTCACATCCTACCACTGGGCATCTACTCAAGTCACACATCCTACAGATGCCACAATACACGAGCATATTCTCCACAGGAACAAAATCCAGCACTGCAGGGGGAGGTGGGTTCTGGAGAATGGCTGAACATGGGATTCTGGGAAGGGCCTGGAGCCTGGGCCACACTGCCTGCCAGAGGCCTCGAAGCCACAAAAGAAGGTGAAGAAGCAGGTGAGATCCAAGGACAGCCACTCTGAGGCTGTGATCCGTTCTGTCTGGGTGTATATTTGGGGACACCTGGCTTAAATTGGCAGCTTAGCTGACAGGCTGTGGGTGGTGTATTATCCTAGGCCCTGGGCTGGCTATCATGGTGTTTGCTCTGTAACAGGCCTGACCTCAGTCCCATCCTATTCCCTCCAACAGAAAAGAAAAGCTGCTTTGGAACTGGGCCAGGTAACTGAGACAGAGAGGTGCCAGCCTAACCTTGGATTCACTCTATGGACAGCAGAGCTTGTGTTTGGGGGAAGAGGAGACCAGCACACAAGACAAGTGGGCAAGAGCATGTGACTTCTCCCAGGCCAAGTGGCAATTAGGGCTGCCCTGGAACTTTTGGCTTGGGTTTTTTTGTTAACTATCAACCAGGGATCTGTAGTCTCCTCCCTATAAAATATTTCTTCAGAGACATCCATGGAAAGAGGGTATGTGATTAAAAAACTCCCAGTATTTAGAGTTAGAATACCTGGTTTTGTCACATATTGGCTATGCAAGGTTGGGCAAGTCACCTTTCCTCTATGGGTGGGCCTCAGTTTCCCTTATCTGTCAAATGAGGGGGTTGGACTAGATGATTCTCAAAGTCCTGCCTGCTCCCACAACCAGTGATGCCTTCCATCGGGTGGTTCTGCCTCTCAAAGTAGGGAGAGCCAAGCCCAAGAATCCCACATTTCCAGGACGTAGCAGAGATGCTGCTGGGCCTTCTCTCAATCTGTAAAAGTCTGATATATAGGTCAGTGCCAAGGTACCCTCTGGGGCAGTAGAAAAAGGCTTTAGTTCATTTCTCCCCTCTGTCCTCAAAGATAAGGATGGAGGTGTTCACTAGAATTAAGTATTTAGCCAGTAGGGCTGGGGGTGTCACAGGAGCACAGAACTTGGAACTGGAGTGGTCCTCAGGGACCTAGGTCTATATACAACCTTCTCATTGGACAGATGAGACAGACCAAGGCAACTCCTGCCCTGGAGTTTGGCAGTCTCCATTGGTGAATGAAGATTCTCCTTGTTCACTACAAGTCAAGCTCACCCCAAACCAGCCCCTGTTGACCATCTCATCCAGTCATCTGCTCTGTGCTCTGTCTTCCCTACTTCCCTACCTTTGGGGGCAGCAATCACATCAATACTAACACTGTTTCTGGACAGAACACGCCCATCAGCTAATCACTTCAGGGATGAACTCACCATCCCAGGGACTCCCTAAGCCTAGAGGTCATAAAACTAATTCTCTTCCCTGGATAACACTCTGCTCCATATACTTCTCCCCCTTTAGAATGTAAGCTTCTTGTGGGCAGGGCCCATCTGACTTTTGCTATTTGTATTCTCAGCACTCAGTACTTAGTGCCTGGTACTCAGTAAGCATTTAATATGGGCTCATTCATTCATCTGTCATTCATTCCCTCATTCATTTATTTCATTTGTTCATTCATTTGTTTCTTCCTTCCTTCATGTGGGGCTTTAGGAGATTAACGATTTTCCCAAGGGCTTAAGGGGGGAGGGGAGAGGGAGACAGAGAGAGAAAGAGAGGGAGAGAGAGGGAGATAGAGGGAGAGAGAGAGAGAGAGAAGGAGAGGGAGATAGAGGGGGAGGGAGAGAAAGAGAAAGTGGGAGAGAGAGGGAGAAGGAGAGAGGGAGAGAGAGGGGGGAGGGGGGGAAGAGAGAGAGGGGGGAGGGGAGGAAGAGAGAGAGGGGGAGAGAGGGAGAGAGAAAGAGAGAGAGAGAGGGAGAGGGAGAGAGAGAGAGGAAGAGAAAGAGGGAGAGGAGAGAGAGAGGGAGAGAGAGAGAGGGAGAGAGGGAAAGAGAGAGAGGGAGAGAGAGAGGAGAGAGAGAGAGGGAGAGAGAGAGCAGGAGAGAGAGAGAGGGAGAGAGAGGGAGGAAGGGAGAGGGAGAGGGGGGGGGGAATAAAGAGAGAGATAAACTCTGTAAGCTCTAACATTCTTAGCTGCTTTCTTCTAGGGGAAAACAAGAACCCAAACTCTCTCACTAAGATGGAAGCCTGGTGTGATAGCAAGAGCCCTGGATTTGAGAGTCAGCTCTTGAGTTTCTTCCTTGGTAAAGTGAGGCACTTGGACTCAATGGACCCTGAGGGCTCTTACAATTCTATGGGAGTTGACTGTGGTTGTTCAGTCATTTTTAGTTGAGTCCAATCCCATTGGGGTTTTCTTGGCAAAGACATTGTAAGAGGGTTTGCCATTTCCTTCTCCAGCTCATTTTACAGAGAAGAAAACCGAGGCAAATGGGGTTTAGTGACTTGCTCAGGATCACACAGCTAGTAAGTATCTGAGACTGGATTTGAACTTAGGTCTTCCTGACTCCAGGCCTGGCACTCTACCTACAGCACTACTTAGCTGCCCCATGAGACTTGATAGAAAACTATATAAACTCTAACATTTCCAATTTTAAATCCTTAAACTCACAAGCTACAGCGATAAGGATGTGGGGGAAGGGGAAAGGAAGACACCTCTTCTTAATGAATCTTCCTTTCATTCAAAATTCAAAGGTCACTTGCCAAGAGCCCATGATCCTTTGCCTCTTAGTACCTGGTTCTAGGAGGGCTCTAGGTTCTAGAAAGTTCTAAGATGTTGGAAAACACCCCGGCTCCTTAGACCCACAGACCTTTAGAAGTACAAGGAACCTGAGAAATCACCTTTGATGCCACTTTCTGTTTTGTGTGGATGCCAAGTGATAATGTCTCGGGATTGTGACTTTTTTATAGGACTATTTAGTGTCTGGTACTCAGTAAGCATTTAATATGGGCTCATTCATTCATTTTCTTATTTGTCATTCATTCCTTCATTCATTTATTTCATTAGTTCATTCAGTTGTTCCTTCCTTCCTTCCTTCTTTCATGTGGGCTCTAGGAGGTTAATGGTTTTCCCAAGGGTCTAAGGGGAGGGGGGGGTGGAAGAGAGAGAGAGATACTTAAATGTCTTCAGATGTTAAGCCTATGTTGAAAGGGGTCCTTAAAACATTATTTTTTATTCCAAACACCAAAAAGAAAGACGTATTTCCCTGCCTCATCTGCTAGGTCACACATATAGAGTGACAGCAACCAATAGTGCAAAGGGCACGCGACAGATTTAAGACCTTCAAAGCCTTGGCAGACAGTCATGCTCAGCACTCCCCAGGGGCGCTCCAGTCCGGCTCACTCCCTTGCAGGTTCTGGGCCCTGGTGCCCAGAAATCTACACAAAACATCTCCATTTGCCATCTTGCCTTATTTTGGGGGGATAAAACGAAGGTTTGCAGAGCCCTCCTGGTTGTTTTGGACAGGCACAACCCCCAGCGGGGAACACAGGCATTTGTTTATAGGTGATTATCACCCTGGCTGATAAACATTCAAGGCCCCAGGGGAGAGGCTGAGCCAGGCTGTTTGGCCCTCCAGGCTGGTGTCCTCCAGAGTGGGAGGGGGAGTGGAAAGAACTGGATTGGGGCGAGGCAGGCGCGGATCTGAATCTAGACTTGGCCACTTACTTCTTGGGGGTCCTCAGGCAAAACACCTAATTCACCTGATCTTTGGCTTCCTCAGCTATAACATGACAGGGTCCAACTAAGTAGCTTCTAAGGTTGGGGAAGTTTCAAACACTAGTTCTGTTGTCTAAGGCCCTGAGTTCTATACTGTCCTAATAACTTTGGGTAACCTAACCTGCATTGGCCTGTTTCTTCATCTGTAAAATGATGGTATTATCCTAAATGGCTTCTGAAACCCCTTCTGGCTCAGTCTGTAATCTGATGACCTTTTAGACCTCCTCTGTAAACGGAGGGCAGGGGGTGGGTGGGTAAGGGTGTGTTCTAGGGTGATGGGTACCTGGTCTGATCCTAGAGAGGGTACTTGCTGGCTCTGGAATCTGTGATCTTGTGTGAGGGGGGGTGGGGGAGGTGGGCATCCATGGAGAGGCCAGGACTAAAGAAAGGGAAAGGGGAGGCAGGGGAAAACAGGCTAGGAAGGGAAGTTAGGAGGCAGAAAAAGGCAAGAGAAAAAAGGAGAGGCCCTTGGAGGGCTGTGGGCAGGGCCGGAAGGAGGTGGTGAGCAGAGGACAGGCTCACCCTGAGGGAGTGACTCAGGCATCTGCTGGGGGACCTGCTAGCTCCTGCTCCACTTTCCCAGCAGCATCTCCTGCCCCTGCCCCCCACCCTTGGGTAGCCCAAGGGGATCAGACTATCAGAGCAGTCTGGGGACTCTGAGTCCAGCCACCTCCTTAGATTCCCAGGGCCTGGCATCCCAAACATCTGCCCGGCTGCCTGGACTGTGCTTGTGGGAAAAGCTCTCAGAGAAAAGGAGAAGATCGAGGGAGGGCCTCAGGGCGGCAAAGTATATCCACTGCCCTTGACCTGCCTTCTCCACTTATTGGCTGGGAGACCTTAGTTTTCTCACTTGTAAAATGGGGTCAGAATAAGTCCTGCTTCTCAGGGTTGGGAGGTTCCTGTGGGACCTAATATATACATATGGCACTCTGTCAACCTTAAAGTGCTATATGTTAGTTATCATTAATTAGTTCATCAAATTAACCATAATGATGTCCAGGATAAACAAGACACTGTTTTGTTGAGAAGAAAGCCCTGAGGTTGGAGCTAGGAAGTCCCACTTGGACACTTGCTAGCCACATGACTCTGGGCAATTCAATGAACCTTCTTCATCTGTGAAATGGGGCAATCAGCCTTGTATTAATTAGCAGACAGGCTTGTGGTGAGGAGCAAGCCTTGAACCATGATATGAATGTCGGCTGTCATACTTAATTCCAGATAGTCGCTCCGACTGAAACAAAGACAGAAAGCAAAGGCCTTGGGAGCCTCAGCCAGACCGCTGGCCTAATTATGTTTTCTCTGAACTAGGCAGACTCCAGGCACTCCAGATCTGGGTCTAGGTCAGAGCCATGGAGAGCCTCTCATTACTGTCTCGGGATCCTGCCAGCCTGCTCTGCAGCTCCTACAGGGTCACTTGGAAGGGTGCTATCTAGACAGGTGAACCGCCTGCCAACAGAGAAGGGAGGAGGAGGCCACAGCATGACTCCTAAGGCCTTTGGGGGGGGGGGGGCGGGTCTGGGGGCCTCACCCAAATTCTGGGGGGATTTTGTTCTCACTGTTCATCAGTTCTCAACTAATGAATGAACTTGAAACTTGTTAATTAGGAATTAAGAACCACCAATGACAGTCTTCCTGGGGGCTTTATCTCTTTTGAGGTTTCCTTTTTGTCTTCAAGGTGTTCTTACTCATTCTATAACTTTTGCTTTTATATCATCTTCCCTTCTGGAAAGATCTCACCCCCTCCTCAGTGAGACATTCCTTATGACAAAGATGAAGAACGAGAAAAGAGCCATTTAGCAAAATCAGCCAACACATTCATCAACCTCGTCTGGTAGGAAGTAATCCACACCCCCAGGCCCCCACCTCTGCAAAAAGGGGAGGAGGGAGGGAGGTGCATTTTCTCAATTCTTCTCTGAGGCCAAGCTTGGTTATTATAATGATGGTTTTGAAACATGAGCTTTTGAAAAAATACTAATTGGTCTCTTGTTTTTATGACACCTTTATTTACCAATCTAGCTGAATCTCCTCACTTTATAGGTGACAAACTGAGGCCCAGGGAGGGGGAAGGACAGGCCATCAAACTCTCCAGCCAGCCAGGCCCAGAGCCCATCTCCCTGAACCCTCTTGCCCTGGGACTCTTTCCCCAACTGCCAAATGTGATATGTCTGACCCAGACAACACCACCTGCTCCCCTTTCAACAGCCTCTGAAGGTGACAGGGAAACAGTGTGAAGTGGACAGAGCAAAAATCATTAGACCTATTTTATAGACAAGGATCCTGAGGCTCAGAGAGAGGAATGTGACTGGCACAAGGCCACACAGTTACTGAGTGAGGGAACTGGTTCTGCCAGCCCTGAGGCCAGCATTCTCTCTACTGTGCTGGGTGCTGGGTTCCAATCCCCCTTCTGGCAGTCTTCCCCATGTGAGGCAGCTGGTAGGCCTGGTCTCTACAGTCTGCTCCTCTGACTGCTGCCAGTTATACACTTGCCTTCATCTCTCTGGGCTTTGGGAAAGGCTATTTTTAGAAACTGGGGAGGAAACCCCGATGTCCATTCTCTCATGGTCCTCAGAGGTGCAGGCAGAGGGTGGCCAAGCCAGGGTTCACCGTTCTGGGCACTTTAACCTTCCTCTTAAAGGCCCTGGTATCTACTCTCTGTGTGTTCTGGCAGCTGCTCCCTGCTGGGCAGTGGTTTCCTTGTCTGTAAAATGGATCTGATGACTTTTGCAGTGTCCCTTATACTGTGAGCTCCCTGGGGGCAGTGCTTGCTTCTGCCTTTTTTTGTATGGACAATGCTTAGCACAGTGCCCCTCCTGGCTCTCAGTCCCTGGAGGCTACCTTCTTGGCTCTCTTTCTTTAGTTACTAGCCTCATCTAGCAGCACCGCCTCCCTGCCCCCCCATCTTCTAGTTCAACTCCGAAAGGGCACATGTGGCCTTCTAGGTCCTTGGGGGCAGCCTTCTGAGTTCAAACTGGGTGAAGTTTGGATTCAGTCAAAGGGCCACACCTGTGGACCTAGAGGGCCACATGTGGCCTCGAGGTCGCCGGTCCAACAGCCCTGCTCTATCTAGACTACACACAAAGTTGGGAGGGGGGTCTCAATGTGTGTGTGTGTGTGTGTGTGTGTGTGTGTGTGTGTGTCCCCTGGACCCCTTGGGCAATCTGCCGAGGCCGCTGGACCCCTTCTCAGAGGCATGTTTTTAAATCCCCAAAATAAAACCTGTGGGATTATAAAAGAAACCAATTATCTTGAAATATAAAGTACCCAATAATGTCAACAACACAGAAGATATGAAACAAACAAGCAAGCTCACAGACTCTGGGCTAAGAACCCCCCCAGAAAGCTGTCCAGTGAAAGTGAAGTGGCGTGGTAAAAAGCCAGACGCTACTGATTCTGGGTGTGCTCTGGGCAGGCACAGCGAGTCAGAAACAGCCGGCTCGGACTCAGTGACTCCTAACAGCAAACAGTCCTCGGGAGTGGGCGCTGGCAGCGCCAGCCTAAGGGGCAGCTCCCAAGTCCCTCCTCCCTGCCCCAGAGGACAGCAAGGCTCAGCAAGGAGTCACCAGGGCTCAGGCCTTGCTGATGTCCTCTTCCTTAAATAAAGGGTCTCTCACCTTATCTCCCTTATCTCTCTGGGAGAGACAGCCCTGAGAGTCAGTCGAGGTCATAGGAGCACCACAAGCTTTTGTCTTTCTGTACCTCAATCCCCCCATCACCCACTTTCCAGGGCTGCTATGGATGGGGAAAGGGATTTGTAAACTGAAGCAATGGAGGAAGAATGAGGATAAGTAGCTAACTGGGCTCAGATCTGTCAAGCCCTGGACTTAAGCTGCTAGAACATGGCGGTGCCAACAAAGCTCCCACAGCACTGGGCTTCATTCCTGCCCAGGGACACGAGTGTTACTCTCTTGGTGACCAGAGACTGCAAGAAGAACATTCATAATGGAGTCGGAGCATCTGGTTCCAATCTCCTGACACTACCTGTGTGACCTTGGATAAGTCATTAACTTTTCTTGGCCTCCATTCCTCCAATGTAAAATCAAGAGTTGGGCTGGATGGCTCCTGAGGCCCCTTTCAGACTGAGAGCCAGGATTCTATGAACCTGGTCCCATCTAGCCTCTGCCTGATGACTTTAGTGGCTAGGAGCTCATTCCATGAGGCTGGGGAGGCAGGGTCAGGTCTTCCTCAGGTTGTTAGTGAGCTGCTCTCTCTCTTGATCCAAGTCTAATTCCTCCTTCCACCTGATATTTGAAAAGGGACCATGTCTCCCCTAAATCTCCTCTTTTCTGAGCTAACTGGTCTTTTGGCCAGTTCTCCTCATACAGCATGGACAGCTAGGTGGCTCCATGGATAAATTCAAATCCAGCCTCAGACACTTCCTAGCTGTGTGACTCTGGGTGGGTCACTTCACTCTGCCTTACTTTCCTCATCTGTAAAATGAGTTGGGGAAGGAAACGGCAAACCCCTCCAGGATCCTTGCCAAGGAGACCCCAAATGGGTTCATGAAAAGTCTGACACAATTGAAAAACCACTGAACAAACAAACCTCACATAGTATGATTTCTACATCAATTCATTCCTCTAGAACTTCCTAACACACTCATTCAAATCCTCTAGAACTGATCAACAATCCTTATTAAAAATCCTCTAGAACCCACCAACACCCTCTTTCAAATCGTCTAGAGCTCATCAACAATCCTTATTAATACTATATTAATACTCTGAGCTGGATATGTCCTTTGGCATGGTGACCTTCACCTCTGGATGGAAGGCCCGGAGAGCTCAGAGTGGCTTGGCCACACTGAAGTCCCCCCTGCCCCCCGAAAAATGGCCAAGAATCATGGCTGTTTGATCACTCCGGAAGGTTCACAAAGCACTTTATCTCACGTGGTCTTTATGGCCACCCTGGGAAGAGGTGATTCAAGCATTATTATCTTTATCTTACAGATGAGGAAACTGAGGCTCAGCTCCTTCCAGTTTTGTGAGTCTTGGCTGTTAGGAGGGAAGTGCTGGGCGAAGTTAACCCCCGATGGCAGATCTTGTTCTTACACTTCAGAGGCCTGTTGAGCCTCCGGTCCTCTCTGGGACAATGGCAGGCTTGGAAAAAGGGGCACATGCTTAGAAGCAGTTTTCCTTAAGCCTGGGTACTTGCTCAGGACATAGTTTCCAAATGATTAATTCCCAGAGAGTTGTAGCTTGGTGCAGTTTTAGTTGTTGTCTTAGTTGCCTGGCTGCCACTCCCTAAGCCAAATGCCCTTCCCTGCCTGCCCCCCAATCCCCAACTAGGAACCACAAAGAAGATCATACCATGTTTTCAGAGTAGAAAAATGCACTCCTTCCTCCCCCACGTCCCCGAATCTGTGCCACTGGACTTTCAGCTGAAACCTCCCCTATGTGTGGTCTCCTCCATGATATGAGGAGACTTTTCTACTTGAATTCCCAGGGCTTTGTTCATAGAAGGTGCTTAATAAATGCTTATTCATTTATTCATCCATCTATCCATCCATCCATCCACCCACTCACCCACCCACACATCCATCTATCCATCTACCCACCCACCCACCCATCCATCCATCCATCCATCCGTCCGTCCATCCATCCATCCATCCATCCATCCATCCATCCATCCATCCATCCATCCAAATGGCTAGCAAGGAGCTGACTCAACTGCAGACCCTCTCCTGAGACAGAATGGCCATGTGAGGCTGAGAAGATGGAGGGCGGTCTGTAAGTGACAAGATCAGAGGCCACCTTAGCCGTGGGACAGTTCTAGGCGGGGTTCAGGAGCTGCGGAGCTAATCCTTCCTAATCCAGGGGTTCCCAGTGTGCTAAAGGACTCAATAATAAATGGTCACAAGGAAAGGCAGAGGAAATCCTGGATTTGCTCCTTTCTCTGCTCCACTGGGGAAGAACAAAGCCTATTCATTCAGACTTACTCAGATGCCAAGAGCCAGATTCCCAAGATGGGATTAACAAAGGAAACAGCTTGATCCCACAGCATGAAACCCAAACCCTGTGTGAACCTGGGTACAAGACAGCTTGGCCCACCTTGGCACAGGGAAAGTTCTGGCAGGCACTGGACAAAGATTAAAAAAGACGTGGGTATGAGTCCTGGTTCTTATTGGGTGTATGACCTCAGACAAGTCATTTACCTTTGCTGAGATTCAGTTTCCTCACCTGTAAAATGGGAGTAATAATACACTACCCATCTCACAGCCTTATTTCTGAGGGTCAGATGAGATGTTTGTAAAGCTCTTTCAACACCAGTTATTATTATTTTTTTTTAATCAGCAGCAATGGAACTTCCTGGGACCACTCCCCAATGACAACTCTGGTTATTCCCAGGCTTCAAAGACAAAAAGACTGTAGCTGATTTGGTTCAGGCAGTGTGGCCTAATGGAAAGAACAATGGACTGAGAACTGGAAGACCCGGATTTGAATGGATGACTTAAAGCTGCCTCATCTAGGATCACTCAGCTTTGGCCCTGTTCCTGTCAGGCCTCAGTTTACCCCTCTGTAAAATGATGAGAGGGGTGGCCTTTTCTGAAGGCACCTTTGAGCTCTAAAAATTTGTCATTTCTTCTATTTTTTGAAAATTATTTTTGATTTTCATTTTGAACTTAATGAACACACAGGCTTCTTCTGAAACCAAGCAGTTCCACGCTCACCCCAGGGATGTTTTGTCTATCTCCTCCACCCACAGGCCCCTAGCTCCTGATCCCCCAGAGTAATTTTTATATAGTCAGCGATCTATGAGGCCAGGCCCTCCCCTCCAGCCTTGAGGTCACTGGAATGTGGCATGATTCACTCTCTTCTCCCCTGGCAGCAGATGTGTTGAGTCTGAAGCCACAGAAAGGACTGGCTGAGGCTGGGGGCACCAACACACCATAATCACAGGCCTCACCAAATGAGATCATCCCCTTCCCCCCACAGCTTTTGGTCAGGTCTGTCTTACTGGGTATTTCCTAGATACACATAAATGCAGAATTTCAGGGTGTAAGGGCCCAAGATAGTGGTGACCAAGTTCAATCCCTACCAGAATTGAAGCCTCTCTAGTGGCCATCTAGCTTCTTCTTGGATACTTTCAGTGAGGGGGAACCCAGCACCTTCCAGAGGCCACTGACTACACTTTGGAATAGTTGATGTTTTTAGGAAATTTTTCCCTGATGTCAAGTCTAAACTGAGCTCCACACCTTTCATCTGCTGGCCCCTGGTTCTGCCCTCTGGAGCTAGGCAAAGCTGAATGAATCCTTCTTCCCCAAGACAAGCCAGCTACACCTCCCTGCCTCCTTCCAAACTCTAATTGCTTCTCTTCTCTGGGACACAGAGGCCTCACTTTTTGGAGGGCGAGGTGCTGGAAAGGCTGAATTCTGGCTTCTGAAATAAACCTGGACTAGGGAGACCACAAAGCAGAACTACAGACTTGTCCACAGGTTGGCTCATGAGCTTGGGGGAAACCGTGGTGGTTCTGCTTGGAGAAAAGAAGGCTGAGAGGTTTCAAATATGGCACCAGCACTCACACAGAGAGAAGTACAAAAGGCCTGGGTCTGAGTGTTTGCTTTCACTAGCTATGTGACCTCAGCAAAAAGCCTCATCTGTAAAATGAGGCTAACACTAGAACCATCAATATCCTAGGATATAAATGAGCTTTTCGTAAGCTTGGTTTGCACTGAAGGGGGATTTCCTGATAGCACTGGGGTGTGCTGAACATCCTGGAAGAAGGCCTGGGTCAGCTGTCCTTTGGAAGGGCCCTGAAACTGGGAGAACTTGGGATTTGTCTGGCATGCTTCAAGTATTCATAGTAAAAGTCACTACCACTTTTTTTTAAATTGCACTTTAAGATTTATAAGGCACTTTCCTCAAAGCTTCATGATGTGGGAAGAAAGGAAGGAAGGCCCTCAGTACATTGGACAGCTCTCCAACTGTGTGGTGCCCCCTCCTCCAACTTATGGTAGGACTTGGATGAGAGAGGTAGGGATGGGATGAAATCTGTATTGGAGGAGGAAATGGCCACATTATCAAGGAACTTACAGAGATCCACTGGAGCACTCCTTACAATGCTCTTGGAACTCAATATTTTAAAAAGTGCATGCCAAAAATAAATAATTAAAAAACCTGTTTTGCATGACTCTTATGTGTATAACCGATATCATATTGCTTGATTTCTCATCGAGCAGGGGAGAGCTGTAGGAAGGGGAGAATTTGGAATTCAAAGGATGCCCTAAATAAATGAATGAATAAATAAATAAACAAAGAGTAAATTACACAATGCCCCTGGTAGTACAAAGGCCAACAGCTCCATCAGAAAAGGAAAATTCAGGGATAAAAGGTGGTTTGTCCATAATTGGCTAGTGAGGGGTGGAGGAGGCCCTCAAATCCTGGTCACCCTGAAATCCAAGAACTGTGCTCTTTCTACCTGCTAGAATTCCTCTCCCTTCAAACAGCCCACTCACTACCAGTTTCCATCAAGCTTCCTGACTCCCTGCCTTTACTTACACATCCTTGCCCACTCTCTTGCATCTGGACTTTCTCTCCCTGCTGGCATCTGACTCACTGACTCTACCTACATCTGGACCGATCTCGGGCCTGCACGGCTCAGCCTCACCTCTCCTGCCTTTCCAGGCTCCATTCTAGAACCATCTTCATTTCATTCAACAGGCATTCATCTCTTCACATGCCTGCTCTGGGCTGACAACAATCCCCCTCGCCTTTCACAGTCATTGTTCCCCTTTGTTTGGTGATACTCCTGGATAGCTAGGGTAGGAATTCTATCTATTTTGATGCTGGGTTGAGACGAGAGGTTAAATAATTTGTGTAAGGTCATATAGCCAGCCTGGCCACTAGGCCATGGAGAATATACACTCAGGCTTTAACACATGGATATGTGAATAACAGAATCTCACAGGTAGTTAAAAATGGGGTGGGGTACCCCACTCTGGCCCTCTAGCTGTGAAAAGTACCTGGTTTGGTTCTCTTCTGTTTTAGGTATGACCTTTGCTAACCAGGTTGTTTAATGTGGTGTATGGTTTGGCACAGGGGTGGGGAACCTTCAGCCTTAAGGCCACATGTGGCCTCCTAGGTCCTTCAGTGTGGCTTTTTGACTGAAAATTTGGATTCAGTCAAAAGGTCACACTTAAGGACCTAGAAAGCCACATGTGACCGTAAGGCTGCAGGTTCCCCACCCCTGGCCTAGCATGTTTGCCTAAAGTTAATTTTTGCCAGATAGTTTTCCTGGAAGTTCATGTTAAGTAGGGAGTTCTCCAGGTAATTTTTTTTGAGAGGGGACAAGGAGAGTTATCAAACTCTGTGTTTCTGAGTGCAACTGTTCCCGATTCCTTGTTAGTTGGTCTGTTCCAGTGATCTGCTTCTACTTCCTACTTTATAACAGAAGGACCACAAGGGAGATTCAAAGCTTATTTCTACTTTTTTGTCATTGTTTCTCTTGATAGTTTAGACCTGCTCCTATAAGATGAACTTTGCCATCATTTTGTCTAATTCTTGGGATATTCCCTGGCTAGTGTGATTGGGACTGTCTCTTTGGGGAAGGACCCAGGAACTACCTAGATCATCCTCCAGCAGAATGGGAATTTCTTCGCAAACATCCCAGCCTGGGGTTCATCCAGCACCCCCTGACCAGAGGATCTCCAGGGACGGGAAAACCACCCTCTCTCGTGCACCTCATTCCACTTTTATATGGTTTAAATTCATTTTACAGCAAGTCAGAATCTACCTTTCACCATCTCCCACCCTATATTTCTGCTTTCTGGGGCCAAGAAGAATCAACCTTACTCCTAAGTGATGGGCCTTCAAAAACTCAGAAGATACCTATCTTGTCCCGCGTGTGTGTGTGTGTGTGTGTGTGTGTGTGTGTGTGTGTGTGTTTTTCAGGTAAGGGATTGGTGTTCCTTCAAAATCCTCCAAAGGCAGCTACCAACCACAGAACAACTGAAACTGAATGCTGCAAAAATATAAAGAACAGGCTTGGATCCAAAAAAGATATGAGAAGGCACGTTCCCCCACCTCCCACTTGGGGGTGGGAAGGGTACAACACTGCGTAGAATGGCGGGCTTGTTGGCCATGTTGATTGCTTCTGATGAATGTTTTTCATTTTAAAATTTTACTTATTTGTTTTTAGTTATCAGTGTTCAGTTCCGTAAGATTTTGAGTTCTAAATTTTTTCCCTCTCCCCCCACTCCTCCTCCCCAAGATGGCATGCAATCTGATATAGGTTAGACATGTAAAGAAGAAATAGAACCAAAGGGAAAAACCATGGGTCTTTCTCTATTTTTAAAAATTGGTTTGTTTGGTTTTTTTTTGTTCCCTCCTTTCTTTTCTTTCTTAAAACTGTTTTAAGGTATGGTTCTCTAGAAGGGGAGAGAGAGGGACATAGGAGGAAATCTCAGTGTTAGAAAAACAAAAGATCTCAAAAAATCTATTATTATTTTAAGATTCCAGATTATTTATCATCCCCTTAACTAGCTTTGCCAATTCTCTGCCCCAGCTGTTGATGTTTTCTCCCAGTAGAGAGCTTCCTCCAGCTCCCTAACCCCCACCTTCATCCTTCCAGATTTAAAAAAATGTACTTTCCCCTAAGGAGCTATAAGAGAATCATTCCTAAATCTTCATTTTTCGACCTTTCCAATTGCCCAGGGGACATCTCTACTTCCATATTCCACTCACCAGAAACTAGATGTTCCCAAGATCAGCTCTAAGACCTTTCCCTTTAAACATTCCCCAAAGGCCCTGCTCCCTTTCCATACACATTCCCCCAACAGGGCTGGACCATCCTTCCACGTATGCATGTACCTCTTTCTTGTTTCCCTAATCCTGTCAATAATATCATCTACCCAAACCACTAGGCTTGCAACCCTAGAAATACTTGTTCTTCCCCATTCTTCTCTGCCCTCCCTACTCAAGCATTAGGGAAAACCAGGACTTTCATTGGATGCACAGGATTCCTAGTGGCCAGAAATCAGGTGACTGCAGTTTATCTCATTAGCCCCATTTCAGAGAGGAAACTGAGGCAGAGAGAGGTAAGTGATCTGCCCAATGTCACCCAGGTAGGAGGTGGGGCAGAATGAAAACTAGGACCAATTTTTGATAGGAGTGGCAGCTACACCACCTCTGTTTCTTCGGCCCCTTTAATCCTCTGGGTGGCTCCACAGTTGGCAAACATGATTCCTGAACTGTCTGTCCTCAGGCTGTTTTGGTGCTAGCAGGACCTGTCCTTGGACAGTACTTAGAAAAAGCTGAAATAACCACCAGATGTAACTACAACTGATTACTGATTAATCTAGAAACCTTTCCCCACGGGGCGTTGCCTTGGTGAAGGGGCCCTTGGACAGAGAAACAACAGGCAGCAGGAAGGTTAGGATTAACTAAGTTATATTTGTCAGCCTGCAGAGATGAGGGGATTCAGGGGACCCTGTGGGCTGGAAGAGCCATCTATTTGTCAGGGAAGAGGATGGGAGAGCTGTGCAGTTCAAGCCTGCCCTTTATGAACAGACAATTCTGAAGTGGACACGATATTCTCGTTCCATTATCAGCACAGACCCAAGACAGTGACTCATTAGAACTAGCTCTGGGTTGCTCTGCCCACCACTGATGGCCTCCAGAGGCTACAGATCCTGCCCTTGGGTCTGGAGGGGAGGAATCTCTTCTGGGGAGAATCTTTTCACTTTCGGTGCAAATTTGGGCTCTCACCCCCCCAAAAAAGATGGCCAACAAAAGAGATTTGGGATGAAGCTAGATTAGTGCCCTGTGGTTTCACTCTATCTCTAAGAGAAGCATCAAGATGACTGGACTGTTTAACAAATGCCTCTCAGGGGCCTACTATGTGCAGAATACTTGTTTAGTAAGGACTTGTGGGCCTACTATGTGTAGAGCACCGGGCTAGAAAGGACGTATGGGCCTACTATGTTCATAACACTATATTAGTATGGACCTACAGGCCTACAATGTGCAGAACACTGGGTTAGGCCAGACTCATATATCCTCTGCTTTTAGATTTGGGGCCCTGGGCACATCAACTCATCCTGCTTTGGTTTCCTTCTCTATAAAATGGGCTTAATACTAAGTGTATTCTCCAGCCCACCAGGCTGCTGTAAACCTCAGAGGGCTAAGGACATTCAAATCATGCCCATCCCTTCAGTCCTCTGTGAGCTGTGGGGTCAATGCCAAAGGCGGCTGCTGGGCAGAGAGGATGGCCTGCTTCTTCTGCTGGGTCAGTCACTGACTTTGGGGCCTTGGCCAAGTCACTGGTTCCCTACTGTGTGCCAGACAGGATGAGAGGGCCAGACAAAGGAGCTGCCAGGCCCCTTCCAGTGCTGCTGAGATGCTCTGATGGCTGGGAGAGAATGGGAGAAGGTCAGGCTAACTGGAGGAGCTTCCTTACCCTTCCAAGACCCCCTATACCCCTAATGCTGAGAAATGCAGATACTCAGGAAAACTTGTCACATCCAACATGCACAAGTCGGGGAGCTGGATGAGGAGTGAGGAGACAGCTGGGTTCTAATCCTGCCTTTGACATTTACTAGCTATGTGATGTTGAGGAAATGATTTCTTTTTAGGCCTCAGTTCACTCATCTGTAAAATAGAGACACCACTGGTAAGACTCCCTTGGAAAGATTGTTGTGCCCACATTTGCACTGAAAGCCCTTCCCAGCTTATTCTCCTCCCCTAGTCAGGAGGTGTCTGTCATTCATACATCATACTCTATCTCCCCCAAATCAAGCCTCTGCCCTGCTGGTCCCCCCGCCTGGAATGCTATCCCTCCTCATTTCTGCCTCCTTTGCCTTCTGAGTGCTCTCAGCAAATGCCTGGATGTGGGAAGGAAACACTCCACGGATGCCTTCAGATGGACACTCTGTGAATTGCTGTAACTCAGAAAGGTGAATTTCCCCCCAAAATCCATTATATTATCAATCAGGGAAGCTCCAATCTGGGCGAGAAGTGAAGGTGGGGCTGTCTGGGACTGGGGGGTGGAAAGAACAAGGAGCCGCAGGCATCACTCCCTCTCCAGCCCAGAGCCTGACTCACAGTCAGGTGGCCTTCCAGGAGCCAAGGCCGAGTCTGGAATTGGGATCACCCCGCCCCTGTGAGGAATCTGAGAACAGAGTTATTCTGACCACAAAGGCTGGAATTCCAGAGAAGGGGAATTAGTTTGGGATGAAATCAGAGGATCAGATATTTGGCACTGGAAAGGACCTCAGAGGCCTTTAGTCTGCAAGGCCACCCTGCCTGGGCCGGGCCCAGGATCAGAATCCAAGGCTTTCTGGTTCCAAGATAAGCACTCCCATTCACTGGAAGATGCCCCTGGGGGAGTGACTGAGGGGGGGAATAAAGGGGAAGGAGGAGTCAGATCCTCCAACAACTTTGGGAGGTAGGTGCTGTTACTATTCCCACTTTCCATTTGGGGAAACTGAGGCAGACCTAGCTGTGACTCACTCGGGGTCACACAACTAGAAAGCAGCTGAGGCCAAGTTTGGACTACTTGTACTCCACCCACTGGGCAATCCAGCTGCCATCCAAATCCCATTGGATTCTCACTTAGCATAGCCTTCTTAAGCAGGCAATGCCAGTATTAAAAACTTTGGTTCAGAACCTCATCACTTCCTGGCTTTTAGATAGTGTCTGCCAGCTCTGTCTCTCCCCACTCCTGGATGTGACCATGTCACACCCTCCCCTGCAGGGGCACTCTGTCACCTCCAGAATCAGACAGAAAATATAGCTCTTCACACCATTCCAGTCTTCTTACACCTTCCTCCTCCTCCATGCTGGTCTAGCTGTTCCTGGAACACAGAACTCTATCTCTCACCTCCAGGTCTTTTCACTGGCTATGCCCCATGCCTGGAATCCTCTCCTTCTTCACCTCTGTTCTACTTCCCTGGCATCTTCACAACCCACCTTCTTCAAAAGGCTTTTCCTGGTCCCCCAGCCTTCTCTCCAGAGATGACCGTCTCTCCCTTCTTCCCAGGCACAGCCATCTCCAGTAGAACGGGTGCTCCCTGCCTGTCTCTTTCTCTGGGTCTCCAGCACCAACCTCAGGCCAGGCACAGCATTAGAACTGAAAGGGGCTGCTGCCTGGCTGAGTGATGGCCCTCCAGGCCAGCCCAGATGCCTTTGGTGGTTCCCTGCTGCGCCTGGCTTGGAGGGCCCTGCACAGTGGGCTCCAACCTCTCTGGTGCCCGCCAGGCCCTTGGGTCCTGACCGTCAGGGCCATGCTGGCCTGGGTGCCTGGTACCATGGGTGCCCATGAGCCCCATTCCTACCACCTTTCAACACTTGCTTGTCCTTCAAGGCTCTGCTTCATGCCACCTCCTCCATGAAGCCTCTCATCTGTTCTTCATTCATTTGCACACATGTGGCACCCACTGTGTACATCTGACAGGTTAATCAGTCACCCCATTCCATTCCCATCCCTGTGCCTCTCAGAATGCTGGGCCTCCCTCAGCGTGCAGTCTCCTGTCAGCAGACCCAAAGCTCTTCCGAGGCCGCCTAGACCTGAGTCACTTTATCCCCAGTGCATTTAGCCCCTAAGAGATGCCCCTTCATTCAGAGGAACACAGGGCCATCGGGTCCAATCTGCCCATTTTACAGATGAAGACACTGGGCTCCAGCTGCTGTTGGCTCCTTCAGCCAGGTGGCCAACATTTATTAGGTGCCTATTGTGTGCTGCATAGTGCTGGGGGCACAGAGAAGACCCCAACCTTTTGTTCCTCCAGCCCAGGGCCAGGCGCACAGTGGGAGCTTAATGCCTCCCCCTCTCCCTCCGGGCGTCCTTCGGGCCCCTCCCCCTTTATTCAGAAGTGTCCTAGTTTGCACGTTGTCTCCCACCCTGCCACCTGAGGTCTTGAGCCTCCGGGATATCCTGTGCCCGGCACACAGCAGGAGCCAAATAAATGCTTATTGACCAATTCACGTCTGTGGAATTGAACCCCCATTTTACAGATGAGAAACTGAGGCTCAGGGAAGGCAAGTTACGGAGAAAAGATTCTCAGGAGACACAGTCCATCTCTCCCTCATGCTGCAGATGAGGAAACAGGCTCAGGTAGGTGAAGCAAATTTGAACCCAGATCCCCTGCCTCCTGAGGTTCTTTCCCTTGAATCGCGCTGCCTTTACGGTCCCTTTCAGCGCCAGATCTCCCGCTCTCGTCCGGGTGACAAGCGCCGGGACCCCGAGGCCCCCAGTCTTGGAGGCAGAGCCTTGGAGCCGGAATCCGGGAATCCGGCGGGGACGCTGCGGGCCCTTTAAGAGAGAAAACTTTCTGCCCGGCTCCGGGGTCCTCCTCAGGCACTGATTGGATAAGCCGCGGCTTCCGGATCCCGCCCCCCAAGCAGCCTATAGGCCGGAGCCCCCGCCAGTCGGGGAAGGAACGCTGTCTATTGGCTCGCGGACGTCGTCACTCTGCGCTCTCGGGAGGCAGAGGGGGGAGGATCCCCCGAGTCCCCTAGATCTGGGGCTTCGAGCCCGAGGGGTACCCAGGAGGCGGAGGCCGGGGCTGGGGAGGCTGCGACGCGCGGGGCACTTACCGATGCGCTGCCCTACAGGGGAGCTGAATGGGTTCCCCAGGAGAAAGTCCATGGTCGCCACCACCTCCCCTCCGAGCCCTAGGGATCAGCTGACAGCAACTGCCACGGCCTCGGAGTCATCACGTGACCCGCCCCCCCCCCCCCCCCCCCCCGCAGCAGCCGGGCACAGGCTCCGCCCCGTGACGCGCCAGTCACCGGCACGAGGCGGAGTTGGGGGGGAGGTGGTGGCCCTCTCTGCTGGAGCGTGGGCGTCGTGACATCACTGTGCCCTTACTGGCACGCATCCTCCGCAGCAGAATGGCAGAGGTCATCGAGGGCAGCCCCCTGCCTCTCTTCCTCTACCCTAACCGTGGAGATCTACAGCCGGAAGGGCCCCACTCCTTATCTAGCCACCTAGCCACTCCCTCCCTGTACAGCTAAGGCCCAGAGAGGGGGCGGGGCTAGCCCGCAACCACGCCCATAAGCCCCACCCCTGCTGCCTCCAGCCTCAGTTTGCTCCTCTGTGCAGTTGGGTGTTGGCCCGGTTCTTTTGGGCCTAGGGCTGGCTTGCCACCTTGGGGCTCAGTTTCCTTACCTGTAAAAACATAAAAGGAGTTTGACTCTTGCCTTAGTTTCTCTATATGATAAAAGGACAGGAGTGGGGGGAGGGACAAAACGGAGAATGGAGAATAGGAGGGGGATGGGCTTTGGAATTAGGAAACCAGGCTCTATGCCCACCTCCGGCAGAAGTCACGTGGTCAACCAACATTTATTAAGTGCCTACTGTGTGCAAGGCCCAGCGTGGGTACAAAGAAAGGCAGAGGCAGCCCTTGCCCTCAGGAGCTCCCAATCTACAGGGGGTGGGGGAACAACATAGAAACTACTATGACCCCTAGGACCTTGTGCAGGCCCCACCCCTGCCTCTGGGGACCTCAGTATTGTCGTTTCCAAGATAAATGCTCATGGGAGGTCGGGATGCCACGATCCCCAAGGTTCTTTCTGGTTCTGACACCGAAGTATTCTTTCCTACTCCCACCCCAGGACAATGTCTCGTGTCCTTTCAACTCCTTGGTATTCTAGTGTCTGTTTTAGGGACTTTACAGAACTTCTAGCTCCCTCCCTCCTCATACAGATGGGTAAACTGAGGCCCAGATGTCATGTCTCCAATCCTAACTTTTCTGGTAACTGGTTGTGGGACCCTAGGTAAGTCCATCTCCCTTTGTCTCAGTTTCTGTCCATAAAAGGAGATGCCTTTGAATAATTAAGTGGAGAACAGGACACCTAAAGTCCCTAAGAGCTGTACTGGTTTCCCTGTTGTTGTAAACACTGGTAAAATTTCACAGGCAGTTAAGGCATTAGGTATGATGTCATCCTCCCCACCCTTCCTATAAGGACTAGAACAATTAGACTATTCATTCTTTCTCCAAAAATCCCAGTGGTGGAATTACTTCTTCTCACTGGGTCCTTTCCAGCAAGCCTATCTGTTCTCTCTCCAAAAAGAAGGAAAAGCCAGGAACTGGAAATCCCTAGAAGGGGTGAGGGGGAGGAAACCACTTGGCAAGGTGCTGCCCTTTCAGGATGGAAATCAGGTAGGTGGCTTCAAGTTATTTTATTAGATGCCTATTTCCTCATCTATGAAATGGAGATAATTATACTTTTACTGGCTGTCTCACAGAGTTGTTAGGAAGATGCCATAAACCCCAAAGAATCATAAAAATGCAAGTTTTCTTTATTATTATTACGTGTTAAGTATTCACTGGTTACAATAGCATGATTTTTAAAAACTTAAAACAGAAGCTGAAATCTGTTCAGGCCTCAGAGGAAACCTTAAAGTTCTTTTATTTTTTATTTTTATTTTTTTTTTAAACCTTAAAGTTCTATAAAAATATTAGTTGCTGTTATGGTTCAATTCACTTCAATAAGCATTTATTAAACACCTGCATGTTCCAGGTGTTTACAAAGTAAAAAATGGAAGCATTGTTTGCCCTCTGGGGGCTTACATTCTACTGGGGGACAGGGGAGAGAGAGAGAATGGATATAGACAAGTAGATAAAAACATAAACAGTTTATTGGGAGGAATCAGGAAAGACCTTTACGGACAGGGCCTCACACTTGCATAGGCCTTAGAGTTTTCAAAGTACTTTTCCCTCCATAGCTAACACTCAAACAGCCATTAAAGGAGCTTCAGTAATGATTTGGCTCTTCCCTTTACCAGCTGTGTGACCACAGACAACCTTTCCAAGCCTCATCTGTAAAATGGGGATAAAAACCATGCCATCTGACTTACAGGGTAATTGTCAGGAAGGTGCCTGTCAACCTTCATTTGCTATACACATGAGCTGTCAGAGTTGAAAGGGAGACCCCAATGCCTGTAATTTACAGATGAGGACACTGAAGTGGAGAGGTTGCCAAAAGCTGCCCAGTTAGCTAATGATTCAAATCTTTTGACTCCCTTTTAAGGACTTTTTCTATAATACTATATGCTTAACTCCATGAGGTAGGTGGGCATTGTTAGAGGGGGAAACTGAAACCCAGAGATGAATGAATGAATGAATGAATGAATGAATGAATTGTGCCAAGCATGGATGATGCAGATAGAAAAATGAGTCACAGTCCAATGGGGGAGCTCACTAAACCATTTGCCTACATCCTTTGCATGGCCAGGAAGGAGGTGTGGAGCACATTTTGACACCAGGTTGGGGCTGCCTTCTCCCACTTGTCTGGTTCAGGGAAGGGCAGAGGGAACAGTGTACAAAACCCACAGTATCTTAGAAATGTCCAAGTTCAGCCCCATTCACTTAATTGATCAGTTTTGCTTTACCTTCCATCAACAGACATGTTTAAATGAATGTAGGAGAAGCAAAAACCAAGCCAGAAAAATCACCAGAAGTACAACGGAACTCCCAAACAAATCACTGAATAAACATACCCATCGACCAGCCAACTAAAAATAAAAACAAGACAATATGCGTCCCTGGAGAAGACAATGGGGGGCAGTGGAGAGAGCTCCTGTTCTGGGTTCAAATCCTGCCTCTGATGCATATTATCGGTGACCCTGGGCATGCTTGGACCAGAAGGCCTCTGAGGTCCCTTTCAGTTCTGGATTTAAGATGCCCCAATCTCATAGAGTGTGGATTGGCAAATTACAGTCCAGGGGCCAAAAAACCATCCTTAGGTCCATACAAAGGCTTCGGTTTGCCAAGCCCTTCCCTAGGCAAGGAAAGCAATGATAAAAAGTTGTGATTCATCTGGTGTCCTTGCTGTTGGACAGAAGAGACAATGACCAGGGGACTGATTTTAAAACAAGGTGGCATCAACATCATTGGCTTTATTTGCAGGATTTTTAAGTGTTCTCTCCCTCTACCCAGGTCTGTCTACAGCCGTTGCTTCTCTCTCGGCATCATTAACTGTCTTTGCCTCTCTTCTTACACAGAAGTAATATTCCCGTCTAATCACGTCCTACAACTTCGTTAGCCATCCCCCTAATGGGCACCCAGGAGGCATCTTGCTTTTTTTCCATTCTACTTTTCACAGATGAAGAAGGCGGGGTCACAGGGGAGGAAGAATTTGCTGAAGATCATGAGGCTGGGACTTGGTAGTCAGTTCTGGAACTCAGATCTCCCAGCTTTTGGGCTCCGTCTGTCATACCACCTGGTCTCACAACTAGATTGAAGAGCTGTTCAGGACCCAAGGCTGCCCTTCTCTCTCTAAACTTGAGATATTCCAATATTTAGATTGATCGGGGATTGAAGATTGAAACTTTTTTTTTTTTAAATGCTGGGCAATTCCATTCGATTGTAAGTTTTCTTAAAGGCAGGGACTGTCATTTGCCTTGTTTTAGGACAGTGTCTGGCATACAGTAGGCTCTTAATAAATGACTGATTGAGTTCTTGCTTCTATCTTTCCATAAGTCCTCCATGTAGGAGTGACCAAATGGAATTTTAAAATTTTGGCCATGCCAGGGCCACAGTATGAGGGACCTGCCTTCTGTGTTCA
This sequence comes from Pseudochirops corinnae, assembly GCA_028646515.1. NCBI lineage: Eukaryota > Metazoa > Chordata > Mammalia > Diprotodontia > Pseudocheiridae > Pseudochirops > Pseudochirops corinnae. The sequence goes on from CM053585.1 coordinate 383,122,690, forward strand.
CTCATTCTCACTGACTGACTTGCCCTGTTTCCCTATTTCTACACTACGACTCACAAAACAGTTACTCAGATATCACCAGATGCCTAGCTTAGATGCCACTCGTAGATGACCCTGGGCAAGTCATTCACTTACACACTGTGGGGGAGATGGGACCAGATGGTCAATTAATCGATCAGAAGGCATTTATTAAATTCCCAATGTTTCAGGCATTCCCTGTGCTTGGAGCTCAGGATACAGAGATAAAGGTGAAACAGTCTGCATTCAAGGGGCTTACCTTCTAATAGGGGTGGGTGGTGGGTGGGGAGAAGACACACCAAAGACTCACTTGCATAATATGCAGAAGACGAAAAAAATGAACATGAGGTCCTTAAGGGATAGAGCAGCCTAGAAGCTGAGAAAAGGCTTCACAGACTCAATGCACAAGCTGAGTTTGGAAGTAAACCAGGATTCCACCAGAGGTCATGTCAACAAGCATTTATTAGGTGTCTATGTGCCTGGTATGGTGCTCAATGCTGGGGACGTGGAAAAATTCGAGGCAGTGCCTAGTCTCAAGGAGCTGGCAGCCTAACAAGGGAGACCTCTTAGCTGATAACCAAAGAAGTCAGCAGCCTTCTTTCTCCTTGGGCCTCCTGTGACAAAATTCCTGCTACGCAGGTAACCTTTGGTTCCAAAACTCTTGAATTCATTTGACAAGCATTTGGATATGCAAAGACATCCTTCTGCTGCCCTGTACGTTCCACAGGGCAGAGCTGATCCCGACCTACTTCCCAGCAAGGGCCTAACAAGGCGGTCTACACTTATTTATGGTTTGATTAATGAATTCTGGCTAGTTTCCACACCCACTGAGGGAGACACCAGAGAAGGAAATCCGTCAAGCACAGGATCCCTCCATAACCAGCCTCTCCTCACTTCTGTGGTTTCCTCTCTTTGTACCAGGTGGCCAGTCCTGCTCCCCAGTCCCAAACACCTGCCTCCCATGTCTTTGCGAGGTGGTCTTCTCGACCTGGAATGCACTCCCTCCAATTCCTCCAGCTTCTTTTCAAGAACGGCACAGTTCAGTTGCTCTCTCTACAGACCTTTCCTTATGCCAGGCAGAATGTTAGCTCTTCAAGGGAAGGTATTGTCCTCGTGGCCCTAATACCTTGAGGATACATGGAAGGGGCTTAATATGAGTTGAATTTGATTTTATTCCACAAAAAAGGCACAGGAGGAAGCATGACTTAGTGGATGGGGCTAGTCTCAGGAAGGCCTGGGTTCAGATCCTGCCTCAGACACATCTTGACTGTGACTCTTGATAGCTCTCTTAAGACTATTAAGTGTCAGTGAAAGTGCTGATTTGCACTGATAGGAGAGAATGCCTTGAAATCACAGGTCCAGTCAAAACAAAGACACAATTTCTGCTCCCTGCCCCCCCTCCCTCCACCTTGTGATATCTTTACTTTGTTGTGTCTATGAGTAATGTTCACCTCCAGCATTTTCAGTTTTGTAGACAGGTCTTAATATTCCCATTAATGTAAGGCTGAAGGGGGGGAAGAGAAAGAAATCCATCAGCATAAACACTGACAGATGAAGAAGGTTGGCTCCATGCAGCCACCCAGGATGGGCCTGCCCCAGCCCTCTGTGGACACTGATCACTCTGCCTAATGCTGTAGTCTCTAAATGAGGTCACCAGGGACCTTCTGCCAGCCACAGACGTGGGGAGGGGTTGAGGCAGCCACTGCTCTGCAAATGTCAGGATGCCTTGGTCCCCATTTGCACCAACCAGCTATGCAGCATAAGTAGAAGCAGCAGGGGAAGGTGGGAAAGGAAGCTGGAGTGTGGAGTTAATAGGATCACAGCCTTCACACTAGAAAGGACCTCACAGGTCATGGCTCACAACCCTAATTTTAGAGGCAAGGACGCCAATGTGCAGAGAGAGGCAGGGTAATATGACCCTGGCCCAGACACTCGAGGTGTGACCGTGGCAGCTCAGCCTCTCGCCCTGAGCCTTAGCTCCCTCATTCCTGTTGTGGGGAAAATGCTTTGTGAAGTATTAGAAAAGGAGCTTTTACTGAGCAGGGACATTTCCCCCAGACTGTTAGGACTCCCTCTCCTTGGCACATGGAGAGGGGAAACAAGTTCACTCCCAATGTGGAAGCTGACAGCACAGGTGGACGTAGGATCAGGAAAATGGCCAAAGTTGACAGTCTATTAGAAAGAGGATGGAATTGTCAGGGGGAAAGAGAAGCGGGGCATGGTCTGAGTTCTCAGAGTCTCACACCTACTGCTTTAAAAAACAGATGAGACAGTACTCCAAATATTAAAAATGTGGGTTTTTTTTAATATAGAAGTACAAAATTTTATTTCTTTTCATACAACTTTAATGGGATTTGGATCAAACCACTAGGATTTGTTTAAAAAACCAAACCAAAGCAATGATATAAAAACCGTAGGTAGGTCTGAATCCAAAGATTTCCTTCTAAGAGTACCAAATGCCACAAGGTACAGATTGTTATACAAATGTGTACAAATCTTAAATACAAATACAAGGGGGTTCGGTTTTGAAAACAAAACAAAAACAAAGAGCGGGCCACGTCAGAATTTCCTCACTCTCTAAATGGCAAACTTAGAAGGAGCCTCATCTGGTTCTGGACTCAAGACTCAGGGTTCCCTCCTTGTCAAAATGGAAGTTTTTACTGGTGTGCAACAGAGCTTTGGGTCGAGAGGCCAACCCAGCTGCCTCCCGCCCCTTCCCTCTCCACCCAGCCACACAGCAGCTCGGAGTGGCGAAGGGGCAGGCTACGGCTCCGCGCGATGGTGCCAAAGCTGGGCTTGGTGACAGCGCGGCAATGTGATGGGGGACGGAGCCTCAGAGTCTCCCCAGGAACCTCCTCTGAACCCGTGGAGGGGCCAGAAGCACTGGTCCAGGAGGTAGGCCACAGAGGCCAGACCTAACTCAAGCAGACCCCCTGCCCCCAAGCTTCAAATGCTTTCTCTCCTACGATAGAGTGAAATTATTCTAGTTGTGGGTTGTGTGGAAACAAAGTTAAGAGGGCAAGGTCTCTCACACTCACACACATACACACTCACACACACACACACACACACACACACACACACACACGACGCACACATGCCTTAGCCCTTCACCTTCGGCACAGCCCACACATTTTTCCATGAGGAGTCAGAATCCTAAAGGAATGATTCTTCTTTGTCAAGAAATGCCTCAAGCTACAGGTGTGTTAGGGTTTCCAGGGCAGCCTGGAGGGAAGATGGGAGAAGGGATGAGAAGAGGAACAAATCTAACAAATCTGAATCTTCCACATGCTGTTGCTGGTGGAGGTTTTTTGTTATTAAATTATATATACAGAAATTTACAGGATAAATTAAAAACTAACAGATTTTAAAGAGTTAAATATACATGATTAAAACGCACACGCATACAGACATACACACACATATACAAAACTACCTAAGACTCAAGTGCATTCCTGCAGCTCCCATGTGAGCAGAGGACAGAATTCTCAGCACTCCCATGCTGGGAGAGCCCAGAAAACGGGCCCATGAGGGACAGCCATGCTGAGCCCACAGATGTCTTCTGCCACGGAGCACCTGAAGCAGTGACCCTCAGTGGCACAATGAGTCCAGATTCCAGCCCAGAAGCTGCTGGTCCTCTGCCACAGCATCCAGGTAAGTGCGGTTCAAGGAAGAGCTGTGGCACTGGTCCTCCGAAGGGACGGCCTGCTGGCAGCATGGCCCACCCAGCGCCCGGGGGCTGGGGCTCTCCTATGTCCTCTGCCTCCATGCAGACTAACGATGGGACCAGGAGCTAGTTACCCCTTGCCTAAGCCTGTTCTTTCCCTCCAGATGGGGGTGAAGTAGAGATGGTCACCTCGAGTTGAAAGGATTTGTGTTTTCTCTCCCCTCTTCCCATCCCCTTCTTTCCTAGTACACTTCAGACTGCAAGATAGATAAGGCAAACGGTCAATGATAGGTCTGGGGGACAACACTCGGCTTGGAACAAAACCACCATATTTTATCTGTCCATAGAAGAGGTGCCTTCGGTACCCAGAACACCCCCCCCAGGCCCCCAAGTTTCTGTGATTTTAAGGCAGATTGATCCACCACCGGAGAAAAGAAAAGCAAAACAAAATTAAAAACCCAAACCCACATTTAAGCCAAGGTTCCCCTTGGCTGAGCCTGCACGTTCCATAAAATTGTTAAAAGTAGGTAGTTACAATCCTATATATATATATATGTATATGTATATGTATATACATATATATATATATACACACACACACATACACATATATATATATATATATATATATATATATATATACACATATGTATGGTACATGTATTAAAAACATTAAAACCTACACCCAGAAGCCAGCAAAGGTGCTACAAGAGTCCATGGCCATGTTAGCCAGTGAGGGGGCAGGGCGAGTGTGTGTCCCAGAGTCCTTAGCTGTCAGAGCCCAGGCATGATGTAGGCGATGTTGTCCAGAGTGTTTGACTAGAAAGGAAGAACATGGCACCGACTGAGTGGAGCCTTATGAAAGCTCTCTGTGCAGGGGAGAGATTAGAGATGGGGAAGGGTCAGAGGGAGGTTCAAGGGAGGGCCCAGAGTCTGGGGGGGGGGCCTTAGTGAGGGGCCCAGGGAGGGATTAGAAATGGGGAGGGGTCAACAAGAGGCTCAGGGGAGGGCCTAGAACTTGGGGGTGCGGATCAGTGAAGGGCCCAAGGGAGGGATCAGAGATGGGGGAACAGTGAGGAGCCCAGGGGAGGGATCAGAGATGGGGATTAGAGATGGAGGGGGATCGGCAAGAAGCTCAGGGAAGGACCCAGAACTGGGGGGGGGGGGGGCGGTCAGCAAGGGGCCCAGTGGAGGGACTATGAGTTGCAGAGCTGCTGGATTTCCTTTTATCGCTGTTTGGGAGAGAGGGAGACCTGGACAAAGCCAGGGAGGAGGGGGAGGGCCAGAATGGCCATATACCTATGGGGAGCTTGACTGTGTCTGTTCCTTTCTAAGCCTGTTTAAAGAACCTAGCCCTCACTGTTCCTTCTCAGCATGGCTTCCCCTTCCCTCAGATGGACAGTCTGGAGAGTGGGCAGGCACACACATGCACTCATGTGCACACATATGCACACACATATACACATACACACTTGTGCACAGCAGGGGCTCCCCAGAAACCCGGTACAGACACCCTACACAGGCACGACTCACCAGGACCTGCTTCGGGCAACCATTTAGCTCGGGTAGCTGTGTGGTCAGGCAGGCCAGAGGGCCGAGAGCACAAATGATAGAATCAAGAAGAACTGAGAGACTTCCGGAAACGGCCACCATGCCCTGCAAAGAAGAATTACAGCCCTCAGTCACTCCTCGCAGCTGATCTTTTCCTTGGGTGCCGAGCACACACAGTATAATTCACGGTGTGATGGATCCTTGGATGGTTGGTGTGTCTGTAGCCCTGTGGGTCCTACCTGTGTCCCGCCCCACGATCACTAGGGTCTGGAATCAATGCCTCATCTTCTGAGGGTGGCACAGTGGAGAGGGTACCAACATGGGCATGCCAGCCCAGATGCCAGGCCTGGTGCTCTCCTTCGTGAGCTGTGTGAATTTTGGCAGCTCCTGGTTTTCTCCAAGCCCATTTTCTCATGTGTAAAATGTGAGTGATATTTACATTCTCTGTTGTGCTGAAGGTGCTGGGAGGATACGACGTTGAGCAAAGCCCTTTGGGATGCACTGTTTCAGTGAGGCACAGCTGGTGCCCACTCCCTCCACTTCCTGTCCTAGGTCAGGGTGTCGAGGCCCTGTCATGTCAGTAAGATGCAGAGCTGCTGTGTCCAGACCACAGGAGCCAAGGAGCGGCGGGCCTGCGTCTGTCCCTTGTGACCTAGCTGACCCTGACCGCCCGCCTGGCTTGTCCTCTGTTTTAATTTCCGTATCTAAGAAATAGCAATAATCCTAAGCCCAAATCTGTTTACCCCATGTGCCACCCACATGCCCATTGGACCCCATGTAAAGTACACTGTGGCCACAGAATGTTGCTATGTGAATCCAATGATTACTGCCCACACTTCTGGAAAGTTAATGCTACTGCTCTGCTTTGCTAAAAAACATTTTAAGAATGATCTAGGTGGTGTAGTGATTTTGGAGTCGGGGAGGTCGTGGTTGGAGTCCTGCTCTAGACCCTAGGTCTAACTGCGTGACGCTGGGCAAGTCTTTTCATCCATCTCAGTTTCCTCATCTGTGAAATGTGGATAATAATGGCATGCACCTGCCAGGGTTGTTGTGAGGGTTAAAGAAGATAATGTTGGTCAAGCACTCTGCTGGCTCTTCTTGTCACCACTGCCATCCTCCTCCTTCCCTAGTGTTACCAGAATAGTCCACCCATTCTCCTCCAGGCATCCCTGCCTCAGCACCTTGTTTTAGGACAGCTACCTGGATTAGGTTTGAGCCCCAACAAAACCAGGTCCCTGCACACCAGGATGGGGGGTTGCTGTGCTGGCTCTTTCTACTGGGGTCAGTGGCTTCTTAGGAGACAGATCCTTTCTTGTCCTCAAGGTGCATGTTGGGCCCCACAGGCTCTGTCCCTGCCTGACCCATGCTCTGCCTGCTGTTTGCTGAGGGAGACAGAGGCAGTGCACCTTCCATGGGCCAGAAATCAGTCTGGGCCCTGGGCCCTGGGCTAGCTGTGGGTATGTGCCTAGGTCTGCATTTGGGAGTGGAATGTAACATTCTCAAATCACTGGTGGTGAGCTTCCAGGAACAAAGGAACAGAGATTTAGTGCCTCACCAGCCACTGGAGTGGGGGTACCAAGTGAGCGCTGAGATCACACAGACGGAAGCCCAGCCAGGAAGGGCTGCCCTACTGGCTTCATATTTTCACTCTTTACTTCCCATTTCTTTTGTGGGGGAGAAGACTTGTTAGCCTCGAGGGAAGAACAAAGACTTGGGCAACCTCACTAGAATGCATGAGGATCAGTGGCATCATGTGGCCCATGGAAAGTGCAGCAAACAGACACCTGATTTTCTTGGGATTGAGGGTAATATCACCCAGCCTTCCATTCCTTCTGGCTTTCTAAAGCCAGGTCAACCACTGTGTTCATCTGCAGAATAAAGTGCACAGTGACTTTGCCTGCCTCTCAGAAGGGGCTATGCCTTCTGGCAGCTTAGGGGGATTCCTGGGCTGAAAAACAATAGCCCCATGAAGAGAACAGATAAAATATCAAGTCATCTACAGAAACCTGTCAGAAGGCTCAAATGCTGAGTTGGCCAAAGAGAGAGAGCTGGTGAGAAGTTATGGGGACTGATGAAGATAAGAAACCCCAAGGGGATTTTGTGGGTTACCTCATGTCAAAGTGCAAGCCTTCATGAGCATGCCCAGAGCTAGGCTGACTTTTGTACAGCAAGTGGAGGTCCTTGTCTACTGCCTATTATCAGGATCACATGAAGCTGATAATATTAATTAGTTGTACCACAAATCCCTCCAATGACTGACTCTCCTAATCCAAGCCTTTTGGGAAGCACAGAATTTAGGAGATTAGGAATTAGGAAAATTCACTCTCCAAGGTCAGATGAAAATATAGGACTTTGGTAATTGAGTGGTTTGAACTCCTAGGCTGTGAGTAGTCACTCTAAAACTGGCATTTGCTTTGACAAAGATTAAGAAAACTCTGCAGGCAATTGAGGATTTTAGGGCAAGCACCAGAAAAGCACATTCAAGTGTCCCAGGTCTGACAAGCTTACAAAGCATCAATGGCCCCACAGAATCCCCATGGACTCATGAGCCTCCAGGGCTCATACCAGGTGCCCTGCCTCCAACTCCCAATGTGGGTCATCTTTCCCCCAGACCACGCTGTCCCTGACAAAACACAAGGCTGCTGCTTCTTGGTGCTTTGGCTTAAAAAGAGCCAGCCAGGAAGCAGAGTCACCAGGACGGCCCCTCATACTTCAGCCAAGACTTGGCAAGTGCCCTCTCTGTGCCAGGCACTGGGGATACAAAAGGGAGAAAGGCAGTCTCTGCTCTCACTGAACTTACAGTCTGAGAAGAGGATAAGACAAGCATTAACATGATTATAACTGAAGAGAGAGTATGAGGATCCTAAGAGAGGCACAGACAAAATGCCAAAATGCCCTGGAGGAGGGCACCTTCATGCAGAAGGCACTGCTATGGATGAGGCCAGCAATGGTGGGAAGGAGACACTCCATGAGGAAGGGAGAGTGGCTTCAGGGTAAGGCCATCAAGAGAAAAGCAAAGGGGAGCTGCTCAAAGACTGTGGGCAGTGAGACGACCTAATCAAAGCCGCACTTTCAGATTAATCTGGTGCGAGGGTCGTTATGGGTGCTGAGGACGTGGAGGTGGCCATCGGGAGGTCGAGGGTAACTTAGAGAAAGCCCTTTCTTAAGCAGTAAGCAGAGGCCAGGCTGGAGGGCACGGAGGGCTGGCCACCAGACTCACCTCTGTTTCTTGTAGACGATGGCCAATGAGGCTCAGCGACTCTCCCAAGAGCTGGAGGTGCGCAGCTACGTCGATGGGATCTGTTTCAGGGACTTTGGCTGGGGAGGAAGACAGCACGGCTGTACTGGAAGGGGACTTTTTATGAGGTGACATCACTCCAGCAGGAGAAGCTAAGGTCAAAGGAGGAAAACAGGGAGGTGAGACTCGGCTACTGAACTGGGCACCACAGCCAGGGACAGGCTTCTCTGTCATACCTCTGAAAATCCCCATGTCAAGGCCCTTCTGGTCTCCTCCCAGCCTTGCAGCATGTGGAGGCTTTTCTTCACTCCACCTCCCACCCCCAACCATGAACCTTCAGTGGAGGCTGCCATCACTCCCACCTTTGACTCTCATGGCCCCCTCGGAGCTGGTGGCTGCCTTCCTCTTCACTGTGGTGGCCTCAGCTTTATTCTGTTTGTGCTGGAGGTATTGGGCCTTCTGCTTCCAGACCTGTGCAGACAGCAAGGGTGGGGAAGTCACAGGAGAGAGGGATGGTTGGACAGAGACTCAGCCAGGAGGCCCAGGGACGAGGCTCACATAGGGCTGACTACACGAGGGAGGCCCTGGGTGGTGGGGATCTTGTGAGACAGTGTCAAAATGAAAGCCTGACTTTTAGCTCATCTGGGAGCTATACAGTAAGTTTATCTTTTATAGATTTCACAATGAAGAGGAGTGACAGCAGGGCCAGGGTCCATGGTCAATCCACCCTGATGAACAGTGTTCCCCTCCCCAGGGAGCTATGGACACAGCAACTTCAGCAGCAGGGAGCAGCTCCGGGGTCAGGCAGATTTAATCTCCAAATGTAGAGTTCGTGTGTTCCTTACTTTCATTGCTCCCCATGGCTAGAATGCCCCCCTACCCCTTTTAAAGATCTTCATTGTCCTTCAAGGTCTGAGCCTACTTTTGCTTTTGGACTGCTCACACAGCACTTTCTGTCTCTCTGATCCCTCTCCTGTCTTCTCCTTCCTGTGCTGTGACTGTAGCAGATGTTGCTGGTCTGTTTGTGGGAGTGGCCATGAGAAGGGGTGGAGGCTGGGAGTAATGGGACCTGGGGCCAGCCTCCCTCTGACCCTGATCAGTGCGGTGTCCCTGGGCAAGTCAGGCACTTCCCTGGTACTTCCCACTTCACTTTTCCTGATCTGTAAAGTGGAAATAATAATAATTTATTATCTACCTCAAAGTGTCAGTTGTTGTGGGGAAAGTGTCCTATGAATCTGAAAGCATCCTAGAAATGTGAATTATTACTACTGCAAGTTCCATCAAGGCAGGGGCAATGGGGACTCCTCCAGCCCATGGCACTTTGAACAGTGACCAGAAGTAAATGGCTGCTGAATGAAATGTCTGATAAAGAAATGAGTTAGTACTTGCTCTCTGATCATCAGATGGTTCTTGACTCTGAAGAGAAGGACCCTGCCTTTTCTCAATGAGGTCGTCTCCTCATCTGCACCCCCAGCACAGCAGCCGAGCATTAGGGAGGAGGATCAGGCAAGTGCTCCGCAGCCAGTTGGATGCAGATCTTGTATGCGGTGATGCCGCCTCTGTGAAGGCCTCGGACTGTGCACCACCAGCAGGGTGATGCTTTCTGATGCTTGCTTTCAGATGATGCTTTCTGACCTCTGGACTCTCTCTCCCCAGAAGCCCAGTCTTTTGGGCCCAAAGGCAAGACCATTTAAAATAGGCTGTGTCTGATGTTGAAGAGCATGAGATCTCAGCCCTGAGCCTGGATCAACCACACTGGAGGCTATGGAAAGATTTTCTAGCTGCTGTCAGAGACATTTGTTAAGAGTGTGGAGAACAGGAAGGAGGGAGAAGACCTGAGATGGACACTTTTTTTTTAAAGGGAAAAGGATGGTGCCTTGAAACAAGAGGAGGTTGGGCTTAACCTCAGTTCCTCTAGATGATCTTACTCCAGGGGAAGGACTGTAAGCACATAGCCAAGGTCTACCACAGGTTCTTCCTTAAGCCCTGGGGGGAGCCTGACTCTGTCCAGTTCCCATGTGCTCTTGTAGGGCCCTCCTCAATAGCAGAGCCTGAGCCCCTTCACTGTGCAGGATTCCCACCACCCATCCATGACTATGCTGCTGGAGAGAGAGCCACCCCCTTCAGCATCCACATCTCCTGTGATAGCCCTGGGGCTTGCACTCTAGCCATCCCTGCCCCGTTAAAACAGGTCCACTGAAAATAAATAAAATCACATGTAAAGAAAGTAAAGGAAGCAAGATGTCACTAACAGCTGGCATGTTCTCGTCCTGAACAGGTCTCAACACATTAATTGGACTTCCTGTGATGACAGGCTGGTCGCTAGGCTGGTAGACCAGTGCCACAGACACAGCGTTCCTGGAGTTTAGCTGGGTACTGAACAAAATTGCTCCACATATTCTTGTGAACGAGACATGGGCTAGGTAAGAGTACAGTTGGTTGGATTTGGAGCTGATTTAATGACTGGACCTAACGAGTGAAGAGGCTGCTGAAGATCAGGAAAGGGGTGTCTGGTGTAGTGCTGTGGGGCCCTTTCCCTGGCCCTGGGCTTGTGCATTTTTATCAATGATTTTGACCAAGGGATGGATAGGATGCTCACCTAATATAGAGATGAAAAAAAAAATGGGATGGGATGAGGAAATAGGGGGATGCTGAGGTCAGGTCTGGCAGGCCTGAGGGGTGAGTCAGATCTAACTGGCTACCGCCCCTTAGCTAAGGCAGGCTTGACAAGCTTTGATGTGCTCGGCTATAGAGGAGGAATGATCTGTTGCCTTACGGCTCTCCTTGGGTTGCGGCAAGCCAACACAGGGCTACATGACAGTGTACATGAAAAAGGAACAGGGGCATTGGAGGACAGCAGGACCAGCCCACTTCCACAGCACCTGTGACCCAAACAATAGCACAAAGGACTCTGCTTTCAGGAGGCTGCCCTGGGGGGTCCCACAGAACCCCTGGTCAAGCATCTGGAATGAGGTGGGGGCTGAAGAGCATAGCATAGAAGTTGGGGGCAACTGGGGATAGAGAAAGGAGGCTTTGGGGGGATCAAGGGCTGCACTGGAAGGAAGATCAGACATACTCTGCGTGGTCCTAGGGGCTGAATGAGAAGCAGGGCACAGAGGCAGCAAAGAGGCAAACTGAGGCTAAAAGCAGAGTCGCCCCAAAGTGCTCTGGGCCCCCAACACTAGCAACTGTTCCAGACGTGGGCTCCCTCTCAGGGTGATGCATGGGGGCTGCCCTTTGGGTCCACATGACAGGGGACATTCCCCTTCTAAGAGGCTCACTTTTTCTGTCTTTACTATAGGGATAACAATCTGCAGGCTGTTGTAAAGAAATCACTCTGAAGCTTTGAATAGCACTGCCATGCCCCCAGGTGGGTCCCTCTGCTTCTGCTCAGTGGAGGGGTGTGCCCAACAAAGTAGGCTCTTGTCCTGTTGCTTGTCCTGTGGCTCTGTTGAGTCAGCTCCTCAGATCACAGAGTTGGGGTGAACCTGACTTGAGGGGAGGACAGACTGCAGAAGAGCCTTGGGCTGCTGCCGCCCACAAGGGCTGCCTTTTCCACCACCCTCTTGGTGCAGCGAGGGTGTGTGGCTGCAAATCATGACTGCTGTGCTCGCCAAAGAATCCGGGCTGTGGATGCCCCAAAGTGGACCAGTGTGTGTAAGGAGCAGCCAAAGACGTGGTCATTGAGGGGTCGTGGGAGTGCCGATGGGCAGAGCTCTGTCCAGGGGCAGAGGAAGGTGTCCACCACCTTGGGCCCATCCTTGACAGGGGATTGATGGAAGGATACAGGTCAGAATCAGGCAGGACGAGAAGGTACAGAAAGGCTGTAAGTTCCCTCACTGGAGAGAGGACTGCCATTGCAGGGACCAAGATTCAATACAGCTAAAGGCCCCACACCTGCGGGCTCTAAGATGGGGGCTCACTGCCACAAGGTTCTGGTCACAAGTCTGCCAAGGTGTGGAAAGCTGTGAGCTGTCTTAGAGGAGGGAAGACTCACACCAACTTATTTAAAATTCTTTTGAGAGGTAGCATGGCAGTGAATAACAGGGCACTAGACCTGCAGGTGGAAAGCACTTGGTTCAAATCTAACCTCAAACTTACTGGCTGTAGGCACTAGCCAATTCATGTCACCCCCTCCAGACATCTTTCTCTCCCTGTAAAATGAGGGGGTTGGATCCAAAGACCTCTAGCTTTAGAGTGCCATGAAATGACTTGGTTCTGGGAGGTAGAGTCATACCTCCAGTGGCTCACCCAGCTCGAAAGTGGCAAGTTATGGCTGGCTCTGTACCCACCACCATAACTCAGCATCTGGGAGCTGAGGCCAGAAGGGGCTCAAAGGCCCCCTGATGAAGTCAATGTTTTTAGGAGTATTCCAACTGCATCAAATTGCTAAATGATCACTCAGACACTTACCAGTTTGTCTTTTTCTGGCAGCTGTTTCCATACTTCAGCCAATTTCTTGCTCAGTTCCCCAAAATCTAGCAAAAAAGAAAAAAAGAAAAAAGGTAAGTATCCAATATGGGTAAACAACTCCATTAAAAAAGAAACAAATATAGGTGACAAGAGTGTGTGTGTAAGTATTTAGGAAGGTCAGACTTGAATTCACAGTCTCATGTCTCTATATGAAATGCAAGGGCTGTCAGCCTGGCTCAGAGAGAATCTCACACCAAATCCCTATGGAGCCTGGCTCCCTAAGGTTCTCTCTCTCTTCATCACATCAAATAAACTTGGAATAATAGGACTTATCAACTTAGGCTTTCACACAAAGAAGGAATCTCTTAGGCTGCTCTCTATAGGCCAAGGACCTGAGAGAATAGAACCAACAAAGGTTCTCTCCATCCTCCTGCCTCCAAACCAATCACCACACTAACCACATATTAGTTTGTATGGCACTTCACACATCCTAAGGGGCTTTCCCCTCAGTGTCTCACCTGATCCCCACAACCACATGTGAGGTACAGGAGGCAGGCAGTTTTCAGATGAGGGAGCTGAGAGAGAGCAGTGGTGGGCTCCCCCAAGGTCACAGAGGAGGCCAGTGGGGGAGCCAAGGCAAGATCCCAGGGCTCCTGACTTCTCCTGGAGGGTTTTTACCACTATCTCAATTGCTTAGAAGGAACAGAAAAAATGACTCTCTATGGTAGTGGCTTACATCTTGACCCGTACAGCCAGACTACAGGGATACAGGCAAGAATGAGGATGGTGTGATACCAGTCATGTAATGAACAGCTCCAGACCAGGTTTTTCTAAGCATGGAAAGTCTGCAGCAGCCTCTTGGAGAGCAAAGACCAACACCTAGACACACTCCCACATAAACCTTGATATCCTTTGGGCACTTCTATGCTGGACTATCTTCTATTTATAAAATAGGAATTTAACATTTCAGATGCTAATCTGACCTACTTAAATAACATCAGAACTGAAGAAACTGAGTTGGTGTTCTTCCCACTGGTCCAACCTTTGCCATCCCTACAGGGCATGAAGAGACTCGCTGAGAGGACCAAGGTCAAAGGGAGATGTGTCCTTACCTATTCCTGGGTGCTCTGCCACGATGGTGACCCGGTACTCCTTACAGAACACCTGGTAGGCAGACATGTTCTTCTTCTTTGGCTAGCCCCAGAGAGAAAAGAGAACAGGATGAGATATAATTAGGATGCAGATTTAGAAACCTGGGACCCAAGGGGACAAAGGAGAAAGGATTTTTATGCTGTTCCATCAGGGGAAAGGATTCTAAATGAAGGTTTTCACTGATGGCCCAGAAGCAGATGTTACATTATAGGTTATAATCTCCTTGAAGTTAGGGATCATGTATCATCTGCCCCCTGCCCCCAATACCTAGTACAATACTTGGGCACACAGTACACAATCAATGTTTGCCAAGTGAATGAAAGAATTCCTTTAGACTAGAAGCTCCTTGAGGGTTGGGGCTGCTATTTGCCTTTCTTTGTATCCCAAGTGTTTAACACAGTGCCTAGCACACAGCAGACGTTTAATAAATGCTTACCAATTGACTAAAATGAGGTAGATTTAGGACTGAAAACACAAGACACATGTTCTTCACACCTCAGAGATGGATCAGTTAAAGGTACCAGTTTCATAATTTCATCGAATGGGGGGTGGTTAGACTATTCTATCTGTGAGATATCTTTGTCTCTGAAATTCTATACACTGAAACACAGTGCACGTTTTAAAATGGTGGGCTTTTTTTTTCCAGATTAAATTGTGCAGCTACATCAGGAAACTTGATGATGATTTGGTTGCACTTGTGAAGTAAAAGTGAACCACACCCAACTTAACAAGAGCTCCTGGGCACAAAGATAAACTCCACCACCAAAATCTGAAGGCATTGCAATTGTTTCATTCAAACAAAATAAGATTATGTACTCCGGGTCTTCTTTTCATTAACAAATGCTACTTTAGGGGCGGCTAGGTGGTACAGTGAATAGAGCACCAGCCCTGGAGTCAGGAGGACTTGAGTTCAAATTTGACCTCAGACACTTAACACTTACTAGCCATGTGACCTTGGGCAAGTCACTTAACCCCAACTGCCCTTCCAAAAAGCAAAAAAAAAACCAAACAAAACCAAAAACAAATGCTACTTTAACTCAACAACCACTACCTTAATAGCTAGCATTTATATATCACTTTCCAGTCTGAAGAGTTGCTTTATAAATATTTTCTCATTAGATCCTCATATCAACCCTGGGAGGTAGCCCTATCCCCATTTGACATAAGAAGAAACTGAGGCAGACAGGGGTTAAGTGGCTTGCCCAGGGTCATACAAGTTAGTAAGTCTGAGTTGGATTTGAACTCAGGTAAAGTGAATATCCCTTTCTCTACATCAAGATGAGAAACTTTGAATACTGAATTTGGTATGTGCCTTCTTATTTATTCATGAGTTGGGGAAAAAACCCCCAACATATATGTATGCATTCCTGATTTTTCAATTCCTAAGTGAAATTGGCTGACATCTCACTTTTGAAAGAGTCATACATTTGAAAGAGCCTTTAGGAGGATGTCAGCCAGTCCAAGCTTCTCATTTTGTGTATGAAGAAAACTGAAGCCAAGAAGGTGAAGGGACCTCCTCAGGGGGCACAGTGGTGATTCCAATCTGAAGTCAGGGCTCTCTCTGTTCAGGAGACCACTCTATGCAGTCAATCATTACTTCAATCTCTCCTTTGTCCTTCTGACTCCCATTCCAATACTTTTTCCACCACACCCCCAGTTGCCATTAGTACAAAACACTTTTCTCCATTGGTAGAAAAAGCTTCCAAGGTTAGAAAAGAGATTGTTATTTCATTAGACTCTGTTGCTTTGCGGTAATTAAGGAACTTCTATAAGTTAAGTAGTTTAGCTTTCTGAAAAAACTAGTAAATAGATGACTACTATTTTATCACAAAATGATAAACTGATAAAAAAAATCACCAGCATTTACCCATCTGAATGAATGCTGCCTTTGAGAGCAGTCCCCTGGCAAGACCACGAATGTCCCCATTGCCATGATGCCACTGTTGTTCACGAGGTGGTAGAACTCCCCTGTGGGAGCTGCCTTCAGAGAAGGTTAGAAACCCCATGAGAAAGAGAACTTCAATATTGGATGGGTGCCCACTATTGCACAGGCTCCAAGAAAAGGTCATTTCCCAGTCTGACCATCTCCTTTGTATGCCAGATTTGGCACTGACTACCCTAGTTCTTTTCCCAAAGTCCACCTACTTTCTGTCAAATTGGATCTTGTTTTTATCAGTACTTTTTCTTTCTATATCACATTCTCTTCAGAACAGATCCCTTCTCCCTCCCCATCCTGGGAATTATCTCTTGTAACAAAGCCAATCTACTTTCAGAGAGTGAAAATTCAAAAGAAATGATCTACCCAAGTACATAAAAGATTGGTATAGATTTGATTACAAAGACCACAACTTAAATAGCTGGAAGAACATTCATTGTTTCTGGCTTGACCATGACAATATAATACAAATGTAAAGTAATAATACGGGGCGGCTAGGTTGAGCAGTGAATAGAGCACCCGCCCTGAAGTCAGCAGGACCTGAGTTGAGCAGTGAATAGAGCACCCGCCCTGAAGTCAGCAGGACCTGAGTTCAAATCCGACCTCAGACACTTAACACTTACTAGCCATGTGACCTTGGGCAAGTCACTTAATCCCAAATGCCTTACAAAAAGCAAAATAAAATAAAATAAAATAAAATGATAATAAGACCAAAGTTAGTTTAAACATTTAATTTTATACCAATAAAATTAACAAAGAGAAAGATCACAGAACTTGACAAAACAATAAAATTTATTTGGAAAAAATGAATGATCTAGAATGTCAAGGGAAATGATGAAAAGAGGTAATGATAAAGAGGGAATAGCATTTGTGGACCTCAAACTATATTATGAAGCAGTAGCCAATCTGGTATTGGTTAAACAATAGAGGCAGATCAATACAAAGGAGAATCAAGACAAGGGAGAATCAGAAACAATGGAGCTATCTGGTGTTTGATGAAGCAGAAAATGTAAATTACCTAGACGAGATTCCCCCTATGTGATACAAAGTGCTGGAAAAGTGGGAGAGGAACAGCCTGGCTGCAATGAGACTTAGACTAATTTTAATCTTCCAACACATTCTAAATGGAAACATGACCCTCATATTAACGATAACATCATAAAAAAAATGACCTCTCACAGATTTGGAGAGGAGATAGATTTTTAACAAAATAAGGGATGGAGGCAATTAAAGGAGATAAAAGAGAATTTCTGATTACATGAAACATAAAAGTTTCTGTACAGACAACATTAATGCACCTAACCTAAGAAGGGAAGTGGGTGAATGGGGAAAAAATTTTGTATCAAATTTCTTTGATAAGCGTTCAGAACGCAAGATATATAAATGATGAATAACAATGGACACACACACATACATATATGCATGAATATATTAACATACACACATATATATTTGTTTATGTCATTCACAATACTTTCTCAGGAGTTTTGTTACAACAGTTGTATTTTAACTCTGGTACCAAGAATTAAGTACCAAGAATTTAGAATAATGGCAAGAAAAAAAGCCTATCAGATCTCTATATACAGCTTTTATGAAAAGGCTACTGAAAACTGTATTAGATACTATATACTGTAAATAGAAATCTTAAGCCCCACTCCCTACTGTATGAGCTTCCACCTAAATTAAAACTGAAGTCTAAAAATTACCAATAATATTTTAACATAAATTACATAAAATTCAATTTTTTTAAACTCTAATTTTTGTACCTCCTGACTGGAATGCCTTAGCCTAATCCTCATGTGGCAAGCAGCCAGGAGTCCCTCCGTAACTTTTTCTAAGGAGAGCCAGACCAATTTTTCTTCTCAGAGTATAATCCAGAATGAGACACACTGTTGCCAATTGTTGCCAAGGACAGTTGGTTTTACCTTTGCAACATCTCTTGAATACAAAGTGGAAGTTATCCTCACCACCACCGCTGGAGTTCTCCCTCCACAATTCAAGTGAAACTCAAAAGTACTTTGTCGGGGGAAAAAGGAAGAGCAAGAAAAGATTAAAAAGAAGAAAAACACTGGAGACAAGGGAAAGCAAAGTAGTTCATTAAATAATGAGCTTGTTATCGCTGGCAGCAAAGTTGGTCATGCCCCAATGGCTGGTGTAGGTCCAGGGGATTGTCAGACATTCTGACACAGAGGCCCCTTTGGTCTCCCTTTGGGCAACATGCATGACTGCCTGGTTGAGGCACCCAGCATCCCTGATGTCTCTAGTGACTGACTCCAGATGGCAAATCCAGATCCGGTTTGTGGAGGCAGTCCTGAAGATGTGGGTGGACCAACAAGCTAGAATCATAGAAGTTTCTTGTTTCATGTCTGTGGTATAATGTGGAACCCTGGCTTTGGGGTTGGAGGATCTGGGTTCAAATCTTGCCTCTCTTACTATCTGAACCTCCTTCAACCCTAATTTGGTCCTCTGTAAAAGGGGTTGGCAAAGATGGTTTCTGAGGGCCCTCCTAACCCTAGCTCTATGATCCTATGAGCCTTCCAGATACATGGTTACATGAGAACAGTAAAAATTTGGATCCCTCTCTAAGGATGGCCAAGGTCTGGGTAGCTAAGGGCTAACTGTTATAAACAACAAAATGGTCAAGAGTTTAAAATCTTTGGGAAGGAAATTGTTTAACAACATGTTACATCCTCCTCTGTCCTTTACACTCTCTCCTTTGCTGTCTCTTTTCTTCCTGCCGTTGTCCTCTGTGGATGTGAGTCCTACTCCCCAGACCTGATCCCCTTCTTGCTGCCCAGGGCCCTCGCTGGGACCGTCCTCGCCAGGAGCATTGCTGATTGTGCTGCTGCCAGGCAGGGCCCAACCCCCACACTCTGAGTTCTGTTGTCTCTGGCGGAGGTTTCTTTCCTCCCCTGTCCTAAGTAACAATTTTTGAGGGCCGCTGTCAGAGTGCCTGTCTCCAGTAGCCCCATCCCCCTCTCACGCTGGCCACTTAGAACCTACATTATCTTTGGGCTGCTCAGAGGGTGCCATGCTCTGAAGGGATGACATCCTTGGGGATATCTTTCAGCTCTTCTCACCCCCTCATCTCCCACATCTAATCACCCTCGGTCGCAGGCCTTGCTTCTGTCTGCCTCAGGTCAGGCCCTCATGTTTCCTGGACTCCAACAGTGTCCTCCTGGCTACCTCCATGACACACATGACAAAGCTGTCAAGTTAATCTTCTTTATCCATAGCCATGATCAGGCCCCTCTGGCTCCAAAACCTTGAATGACACCTTAGTGTTTACTGAATAAAGCTCCAATGTATTAATGCTAGCCTGAAACGTTGGGCCTCCTTAACTTAGCACTGCCTCATGCTTCCAGCCTTATTTGTGGTGCTCCCCTTGAGTTATTATCAGGGTGCTAGGTGTACGGATGTATGTATGCCCATGCCACTCCTGATGCCCCGTTGGCCTCTTCTTTGTCCTCATCTCACATATTGGCCTCTTTAAGTCTGAAGAAGGCCCTGCTACCCTTGACTATGACTCCTTCAATGTAGACCAGACCCCAAGGGCCCATGAGGTGAGCTGACTTGTTTCAGGGGGCACAGAGAGCTCTTGGCAGAGACAGGTGACACCTCCTTCCATGTAGCATTCTCTCATCCTCCTTCTCTCTGCACTTCTTCTCCTTGGACATCTCATACTTGGCTGTAGATAGACTCCTTTTCCAAACTGAGAACATTCCATTCTAAATCAGTCATTTGGTTCTGTGTCCCCCTAGCAGATAAGCTCCATGAAGGTAAAGGCTGTGTCCTGTTTATCTCTGTACTTCCCCCAGTGTATAGAACACAATGCACTATATACAGTAGGCCCTTAATGCATGTTTACAGAATTAGGCTGACCTCATCAAAGTACAGAGTTTCCTTACTTAGAATATGCTGATAGATAAATTACTTAGAAGGGCAGTTATTGGACAGTAGGTGTTTAATGAATATTTATGGAATTTACAAAATAAGAAAATATAGCAAATATGATCCTTTTCAAGATCCACAAAGCTTCCAGGATCACACAATGCTTTTCTTGACAGTAAGGAATACAGTAGCAGCCACAGCAGGTGCTGAAACTGCTTCTCAACAGGCATCCTGAGATTCCAAAGTCCTCATCATCTGAGGCAGTGCTATTTTTAGGGAGGACTAGCCTGTGGGGAAAAGGTACCTAGAACCCATTTTTATCTCTGCCACTGATGTATCATGGTCTGGTGTGGCCATACTGCCTCATGCCTCAGTTTCACCAGAGTATAGACAGTATAATGCTATCTCAAGTCAAGTTACTTCTAGAATCTAAATGCCAAATGGACGATTGCCTACAAGACCATTTTATGGACAACTCACACAGGCCAAGTGCTCACATGGTGGTCAGAGGAAGTGACACAACGACAATGTCAAGGAATCTCTTAAGAACTTTGGAGTTGACTGTGTGACGTGGGAGACACTCATAAAGGAATCCCAGCAAGGTGTGCCCACATCAGAGAAGGTGCTGTGCTCTACGAGCAACAGAACTGAAGCAGCTCCAAAGAAACAAGAGGTGAGCAAACTTAGAGAATCTGCCCCAAACGTTCACATGAACCATTTGTGCCCGACCTGGGGTAGAGCGTTCTGGGCTCGTACTGGTCTGACTGGCCAGTCAGATGCTCTGTAACTTGACTCTAACACAGGGATGATATCTTGGTCCTCTTCAAGAATGAAGGACAACAACCAGTCAGTTATCTCCAGACACAGAGAAGGCTGATGTTGTTTTTGAAATGTCTTAAAGTCACATATACAATTTTGAGAGGGAATGTTAAGCTACTATCTAGATCTTATGACTGTTAATGACTGATTAACATGATTTTAACATGTTCTGTAAGTGAGGACATCCTGCCTGCTCCATTTCCTATCAAAGACAAACAAATCCACTTACCAAACTTTTCACCTCTACTGACAACTACCTGGGAAATAAACCGAGCTCTTTTTGGACAATTTTTCTATTTTCCATAATGTTTCCTGCTATGCTATTTATTCATAGGAGGCCTGGTCCAGTCCAGACTAGGGGCTGGAGCTGGCATGAACTCTCCAAATGTCTATTTCCCAAGAAACTTCATCATTGTACATTCTAACTCCTGACTATCAGGTTATCTGCCTACCTATGTCTTCACTTCCTTTCCCCTTAATGAACCTGGTCCTTCCCTCTCTGACTCACTCTGTTCTAAAGATTACAGCATCTTTTTACCCTCTCCCCAGCCCCTCCATCTCTCTGTCTCTGGCTGTCTACCCCCCAAACTTCTACCAACCTTTTTCATACATCCTTTTCCTCCTATCTATTCTCTCCTACAATCTCCTGTTTCCTTCCACTATGCCCTGCAGAATACGTCCTTCATAGGGTGGTAGGGGGTATCCTTCTGAGCCCTATTTCTTTCATGTGCACCTTCTTCTCCACACCTGTCCTCCTTGCCTAACCAACACCTGGCTTTCCTGAAAATACTCTACTCTATTACACTGTCCCTGTCTCTTTATTCCCTAATGCTACTTTCAGGACATGAAACTGTTACCCTTTCTCTGTTTCTCTGCCAGTATCTTCTTCTGATCACTACGGGTGGGTCAGCTTCTTCACCTATTTCTGACACCCTAGAGAAGTCAAGCTCTTGGCCCACCTTCTTTTTTCCTCTCCGTTGTAATGCCTTTCACTATACTTACTCCTCTGAAGGAAAGGGCCTCCTGTTTCAAGGCCATAGACCTCACTGAATCCACTGATCTCCACCTTCATTCAGTTATCCTGCAGAGGCTGTACTTTGGATTTCATCACTGAATTCTCCACCTTTGTGAACTCCAGAAGGGTTGGCTCATCACAGCCCCTGGTCTGCCTGCCAGAAGACTCTGTTTCCCTGACAAGAAGCTTACAGGCTCTCTAAATGCTATCCCTCTCCTAATTCAGATCTTGGTGCCACATTTTAGGAGGGACAATGAGAGGAATGTGACTGAGATGCTGAGGAGATGACGAATCACATTTTATAATACTGGCTCAAAGGGCTGAGGATGCTTAGCTTGGAAAAGAAGATTCCAGGGAGCCATGGTAGCTAACTTCAGGTATTTGAAGGGCTACCTTGTTAAAGAGGGGTTGTATATTCTGCCTGGCCCCACAAAAGCTGTGGAATGAGCCCAGGGACTAGAGTCAGAAAGATGAGGTTCAGGTGCCATAACCTATTTGAGCCTAAATTCACTCTCTCCTCTGCAAAAAGGGAATAAAACTTGTGCCTGGCCCACCCAAGAGTGTTGCTGGAAAACATCCAGATACTTGACAGATGAAGATGGGATTGGAACTACTAAGTCACTGGGAGTCACACTTCAGCTCAGTATGAAAATATCTTACTAACACTGGGAGATACTCTATGAAGGAGGGAGCTGCCTTGGGAGGTCCTAAGGTCCCTAATGCTTGAGGTTGCAAGCAGGCTTGGCTGACCCATCTGTTAGGGGTCTGACCGAAGAGATCTATGCTTGGGGAGGGTCAGATGTGGTGATCGCTGAGTTTCCTTCCAATTCTAGGATTTCATTCCCCAAGTTCCCTTGTCCCTTTCTAGCTACATTTGGTCAAAACTTCAACTCCATGCTCTGCTAACTCTCCTCGACACCAGCTTGTTTATACCCATGGCCCATTTCCTGTTTCTAGCTTGGCTCCAGGCCTGGCCCAATAGCAGGCACCACATAAATCCTTGCTGATGTCAGTCCTAGAGACAAAAGCACAAAACCATGGTGATAGCCCCTTTCTTCCCTGGTCCATTTTCCTACTGTTTTTTCTTCTCTCCCTTAGTATTTCCAGTCTTACGCCCCTCCTTCTCACTTTGGTCCAGCTCCCCCATCTCCTTGGTGACATTCTCTCTTTGGAGCATCTTCAGTCTGTCTCCACTGGCTCCGTGTCTGCCCATAAACTACCCTCACGTTGACCTGTCCCCCATCTCCTTTTCTGAACAAGGACTTGCCTGTGCCACTGTGTGCTCACCAGCACTTTGCACTGTGGCTTCTACCCTGGCCACTCTAAGGAAACTACTCTTCCCAAAGTCACTGGCAGCCTCCCAAAGGCCAAATCCAGTGGCCTTTCTTCAGTCCCCATCATCCTCTACCAGCGTGGAGCATGAGACCCTCCCTCACTTTTGAAACTTCTATTTGCTGGTCCCGCACTGTCCACATATGCTTATTCTTTCTCTCTCTTCTCTGTCTTCCTGAAAGTCTGTCTTTCATCCTCTTCTCCTGTCTCAGAGACCCCAGTCGTTGATCAGGTCTCCATCTGCCACCACTGTCCCTTCTCCTGGGCTCTAGACCTATTTCCAACTGCCTAGAAGATAGTCCTGCCTCAATGTTCCAGTGGCCCCTAAAACTCAAAACAACCTTTCTCCACTTTTGCTCATGCCACCCTATCTCCTCCCCCATGTTTGCTTTTCAGGTTAGTTAAGACTGTTTCTTTATGACAGAAGTAGTTTTGTTGTTTAAAAGGTAACCTTTACAGAGAAGAAAACTATTTTGTGCTACTTAAATATGGAGGTGAATAGGCTTTCCCTGACCTTTCCTGTAAAGAAGCCATCAAGATCACATTGATTTGCCTTTAGCTCTTTCTACCTCCTAGTGACAAGTGAAATTTGTGACCATTTTATCATAGACTACAGAAGAGTCCTTGGGCAGAAATCTCATTCCCTAGATTCAAGGGCCTAGAAGATCAAAGCCAGGTGATTTTGCATTTCAATGAATGTAAAGAAAAAACAAGCCAATGCCCAATTTCACCTCAAACATTACCTGGTTTGGAATCCTCAGGAAAGACACAAATGAATTTCATTAATGTGATCGGTTATCACTCTAGAAATTCTGGTCAACGTTTCCACTGGACTTCTAAGAGTTGTCTGTGTTTGGACACTGCTTTCCTGTCACCAGCACTACCGAGTTCAGGAAACCATCGGTGGCACTGGCCCCAGTCAGCCCAGAAGCCTCGTGGGTATGTGGCAGAAGAGCATGGGAGCACAAAGACTTGGTTAGTACCTAAGGGAATTCTTCTGGGCCCTGACTGCCCCAGGCCAGATGCCCCAGGCCACCTTCCCCCTAGCTGGCTGATTCTTTACCTTTTCTGCTTTTTCTGCCTTTTCTTTCTCCTTCTCTTCTCTTTTCTTCTTCTTCTCACTCTGTCCGTCAGGGTGGAAGACTGGTGGTGGAGGTGGCAGCGGTACTGCTCCTGGGAAAGGTGTACTGGCTGGGGGCGGGGGCCCGGGGCTTGTGCCTGGGGCTTCTCCCCCAGCTGAGGCCGAAGCTGACAGTCCTGGGCTCTTTTTGGATTTGGAGTGTCGCTTCTCCTTGTGCCTCTCCTTGTCCTTCTTCTTTTTGCTCTTCTTCGACTTCTTCTTCTTCTTGATCTCCCGGTAAGAGTCGTCAATCACCAGTTCACCTGCCTCCAGCTCGGCCCCTGAGGATGAGCCCGACTCCAGGGCAGGCTCGAGGCTGGAGAGCTCATAGTCCGTGCCATGGGGTTCTGAAAAGATGGACGCATCAGACCCGAAGCCTTCGGGACCGGGAGAGGGGTGCTGGTCTGGGGTTGGCTTGTGCTTCTTCCTGGCTGTTTTTAGGAAACTCTGCAGCTCATGCCCGAGGAGGAAAGTACCCTGCTCATCTCGAGCTGATTTCTTGGAGGACTTTTTTGTTGTCCCTTGTGGAGGAGGATTCTGGAAAGGCTCTTCATCACCTGTCCTGCCTTCCTTCTCCTTGGGTGAGAGAATAAGTTTCATTTTTAAGCCATCTGGCTCTCGCAGGGTCAAGGTCTCTGTATTAACATAAAGTGGCTTCATTTTTTTGGCCTTATGGAAGCCACCGTCCTCAAGGGAGAGCTCCCCACTGCTACAGCTGCTCCCTTTTTTCCTGGGGTGCTGCTCCTTTTTGCTTTCTGAGTAGCTTGAGGAGCTAAAGGAAGAAAACGAGGATTTCTCCCCTGTCTTTCTGGGGGGCTTGGAGCCTGTTGCAAGGGGAGATGTGATGGCCTTCAGCAGGTCCATGGCTGTATCGGAGGGTGGGGGACTTGGCACCACCTTCTTCTTTTTCTTCTGTGATGACTCCAGAGGCAAAAGATCTGAAAATCATCAAAAGGAAGACAGTTTCAGAATAATGGGATGCAATGTCTAATGTGCTCCCCCTTCTCACCAGACACCCCACCAGCAGGAGGAAGAAAGAGGCCAACAGGAAGGGGAGAGGGGTGACCCTCCAAATGGTTTGCAGCACTCAGAAATGAATGCCCACGCACGTCCTGGCTTGGTGTGACCGCTTGCCTCTGGACCTGGGAGGCAGCGGGCCACTCAGGAGTCTTCACAGGCAACCAAACAGAGCACACCCCAGAGGATGGAACAGAGCTGTGGGATTAAGGTAGGTTATAATTTAGAATTCAGAGCATCATCTGGCTTTGTGTCCAGGCCAAACCCACTGGGGAAAAGGGTTAGTCTCTTCAGCTGTGCTTATTACATGGCCAAGAAAAACTAGTCTTAGTCAGGAGTGGCTATGCAGTTATGCTCCAGAAGAGGGAGAGGTGACCCACAGGTGCAGGCCATAGGGCATGAAAACCACATGTGGCAAAGGGGGTGCTAGAGAGGAATGGGCAGAAGACAAGTGGATGGTGGGGGGGGAGAGGGAACCTGGTACCTGGTGTATCACAAATGAAGACTGTTCTTCTATGCTGAATCCTCCACAATCCCAGCCCTCCACCTCTCTCCTCCTTCACACTGGTTTATCGGCAATCAGAACAAGAACCACTGTCCTGTTAAATAGGCCACTGAGTCAGCAACATCTGGACCCCTTTCCCTTGCCCCGACTCTTGCGGTGCCCTCCTGTCCTCACCTCCATAGCAGGACTCGCCGGAGGAATGCTTCCTCCTCCTCTTGTGCGCGTCCGTGCCCAGGGAGAAGAGATCTCTCTCCTAGAACCAAGGGAGAGGAATAGGCATTGACGGCTGTTCAAGGAGGCAAGTCAAGAACCTTTTAGAACCATGCTCTGCTCCCTGTCAATTCATGACTTTAGAAACAAATAAACAAAACAAAAAAAGGAAAAAAAACCACCACAGAGACAAGTTGTCTCTTAGTGAAAGAGAGAACATAGCTGTTCCTCTCCTGAATGATGAGTTTCTTACCTTCAACCTCTTCTTGGAGGACTTCCTGACCTGAGCAGCAATCTCTTCCTCTTCTCTTAGAAGATCCTTATAAGAACGTTTCTTCTCTCGTTGGCTTCGGCCAGCTGCCAGTCCTATGTCCTCCAAACTTTGGTCACCATCAAAGCAATCTGAAAGCCACACGAATGTATGAGAAAAGAATACAAGGAAGTTTGATAAATTCTTCAATCCCTGCATACATCAGGCCACAGTGCCTCTGCTCCATAATAATGATGGTTGATAAAACCACCAGAGGAAAGGGCCTGGATCCAAAGGGAAAGGGAAGAGATGAATTCTCCATTCCCCCAGCAGGAATACCAGAACCAACACCGGTGGTAGTACAAACACCTAACACCCACCCTAGGGTGGAGTCTCTTGTTCTCAGTTCTCAATTGGGCAGTGGTCAAGAGCAAAGGGCAAGCCTGGAAGAATAAAGCTTAGTGTGCTCTGCTTCTGTGTGGGAGGCCAAACTGTGGCTCCTATCCCCTTCTCTTGCTCCATGGAGCTGGCAAGGTCCAAGAGTGCTGCAGGAGCTCAGCCCAGGAAAATCGAAGCTAACATTCCGTGCTCTCATGCTGGCCCCCCCTGTCTTGCTTTTTCATCTCCATGGACCCAGTCTGGGAATGCTGTAGAGACTGGGCCTCCTAAGGACAGTGCTCTGGACCATCCTAGGAGAGAGCAGGCTGTGATTCTCAGTGCTGGCCTCTCACTCCATGGCCCGTGGGGACTGAAGAGGGCAACCCCTCTGGAATGCTTCGCAGATTAAGGACTCATACCTTCTTTCTTCTTGGAGTCATCATAAGCCATGGCCGTCCTGCAGGACCTGAGAATGTGGCGCCGTTTCCAGACTCCTTTCCGGCTATAGGATCAGGCCTGAGAAACAAAGAATGAAAACCTTCCTGTGAGGGGAATCACTGTGGAGGCCAAGAAGGCTTCCAGATGCAAATGAGCAGTCATCCATTGAAGGAAAGGGCAGTGAGAAACAAAGGGGCTTCTTGCCACCTCCTCAAGTTCCCTGTAAATTTAGAGGGATTTAGATGGCAGAAGGTGCATCAGACCTAATCATGTGGCTTGATTCATAACATAAAATTGTGTTTCTTGGAAGTACAAATTTCTATGCCAAAAAAGGCCTGTCAAGAGTGCCTGACACAACAGAGTGGGGTGAAAAGACCTAAGTCAAATGGGCCAGGTTCATTCTTGGCCACAGGCTCCAAAGATCTGGGAGGCTGTCAGACAAATGGATTATACTATACATACAAAAGAGTATAAGAAGATCTTACAGAGAGGAATCTAATGCAATTTCAACAGAGAGGGGGATATCACTGTAGCAATGTTATAGAGCTCTTTGGAGTAGAATTTTTATAAAAGGATTTTGTCAGGCTAAGAAATTTATCAGAATAGTTGAAAAAGTAAGTGACTCAAGCTAAATGGCTCTATGGTATCTTTCAGCACTGGTGAGATGATTTTTAACTGGATTGTTTCAGCAAAAAGGGAGGAAGGATGTTGTTTTCCTGAATGGAGATGAATTTGAATCAGCAAAAACTGTTAAGATTGTTATGCATTACCAGCATTCACAGTAACTTGAAGGTTTATAAATACTTTAGAATTATATGAAAAAA
Organism: Pseudochirops corinnae; assembly: GCA_028646515.1. NCBI lineage: Eukaryota > Metazoa > Chordata > Mammalia > Diprotodontia > Pseudocheiridae > Pseudochirops > Pseudochirops corinnae. The sequence continues at coordinate 383,150,461 of CM053585.1, forward strand.
ATCTGCTAGGATTCAAGATGATAAGCTTTTTTTTTTTTAAACACCAAAGATGTTAAGTACAGAAAAAACTGAAGACTATCAAATATCCTAAGGGAAATGACATGTCACAGGAGAGCAGCACACATATCTCTCTGCAGGGGATTCCAAGTACTCTAGACATTCAGAATATTTACACTATATACTAATCTATCAACTAGGTATACTGGAAATTTTCTCACGAAACCAGTAAATAACTTAGATCCTTACTCTGGCTTAGCAATTATTTAAAATGTTATTTCACATTCATAGTAAAGATTTAGAATTTTTAAGGATGCTTCACTAGGTAATATTCATCAAGGAGATGTTATAATGTTGAGGATAACTAGATTAAAAAGAGGGGAATTAAAATTCTGTATAATTGCTATATATGTGTGTATATATTACACATACACACACATACTCTCTCTCTCTCTCTCTCTCCTTTTTTTAACACTATGTTTAAATATGATGCTGACAGGGGTAAGATACTTTTTCAACAAATAAAAATTAAAAAAGATCTTTGCTGTCTTACAAAGCAGGAAGTGGAAATGACAAACAGATTTGATGGAAACCAGAGAAGTCAGACAGACTGACCCTATAGGAAGTACTGGCCTCACCTTTTTATTGTTGGGAAAGAAGGGGAACTGTTACTTTGGAAAGAGGTTGGGGGGTAGGGGGTATATGCAATGTTTCCTCTACTCCTGAAGTTAGTACTGGATACCCCAACTCTAACCCAGGCCCTGATCACTTCACCTTTCCACCTAGCTAGTGATGGCACCAATAGAGTAATGAAAGGTACTTCCTCTTTATTCCTCAAAATTTTTGAAGCTATTTTGTTAACTCCATGTTTCAATGAACTTGTCAGAAATACATCATTTTCCTCTGACAAAGGTTTCCACTACCAAAAAATACAGCAACTTGAGAACTCAGGGATAGTAAGAGCCTGAGAGTCAATTCTGTTCAACTAAGTAAAACTGATGAAAGTGAATATGGAAACAATCATGAAATATTCAAATGGCATTCAATATAGTCAGTGACATGTAAAGAAGAAAAAGTCTCCTCTTTTAAATTTTAAAAGCTGGGACAAAGATAGAGCTTAGAAATTACACTCAAAACGTCATCTGTCCGTCAAAAGGCCATATAACAGGTTCTATAGTGGGAACAGAAACACTCAAGAAAAACCTAAGAAAGAACAGAGTAGCGATACTTTGCTTGGCCTATAAAAAAGAGCATTTCTTAAAACTGCCATCAGACTTAAAAATTTGCTTGGGACAAGAAACAGACCAATAAGGAGCTACTCATCCCAGGAGAGGTAAAAACAGATTACTTTGTACACTGTTACTAGGAATCCCACTGCTACATGTTTGTTTTTTTTTAAACAACACGCAGATGTAACGTAACAATTAGATGTAATGTAACAAATTAGAAAAAGATGCTGAGATGACTAACATCTCTTTAAATAAGAAAGTATGGCCTGAATTTGGAAACTGGCAGTGAGACACACTGGACTGTTTTAGCCATAACGTTGAGAAATTCATTTTCTACAGTCTTTAAAAACAATGTATTAATCCAGTATGCAGCTATTGGCTTTGTTTGCTGATTGCTAGAAAGAAAAGATGGTACTGGGGGGATAAAGTCTTAGAGATCAGGGTTAAAGAAGGGTAGAGTCTAGTCAGTTTAGGACCAGTTGTTATCATGACTCCTCTAACAGGACTTGGATTTTATTATAGATATAGGGAGTTAAACTCAGGGGGTAGATCTTGAGGATTACCAATTCAGGAAAAGTGTTCAAAAGATCAGTTTTCTCTCTCCTATCAGAAAACAGGGGCCTTACTTAAACTAATGGTTGTTAAGCCTATAAATAATGGCAAAACACATCTGGAAATTCCTTCACTTAGAGATGAAGATCCAACTTCTGTGAGCTAAGGGAATACGCCTGACCCTCGAGACAGGAGAGAAGCTGAGACTCTAGAAGGGCAAGAGGCGCGTCAAGCCTGAAGAGACAGTTCTGAAAAACGTTTAAGACCTATGGATTTTTTACATAAGATGTATTGGATATGATATACCGTAAATGGAAAACCTAGACTTAATGCTATTAGTTTCAAAATTTGATTTAAAGATAATTTAAGTCCCATCTAATATTAAAAAGTGTTTTCTTCCCGGGGTTCTAATTGATTATGGCAAAAGAACAAAGTAAAGTCTATAAATTGGGCATTTTAAGGGAGATCCAGGAACAGCTGGGAATCAAGATGCTATCTTCCACACTGCCTCATTTTCTTCCCAAACTTGTCTTTTGGAGACTGTGAATGTTGGCCAATGCAGCTCCAGATGCTTCCTCCAGCATACCCAGAGTCTCTGTTAGCTCCAAAGTGCATCTCTCCAATGATTTCCAGAGGTATCTTCTCACTTCTGTCTCAGGTTCTTCTCATCCTAGCAGAGAACTCCAGCTTTCAGCCAGGCCTTCCCCTGGGATCTCCGCAGCACTCCCAGCCCCTACCAGCTCTGCAAGTTTCTGAGCTACAGACAAGTTGGGATAGGGACAGATGTCTTTGTACCCAGAAAGAGGCAAGCTAGTACCAACGACTCATTAGTAAGAGAAATGAGAATATATGGCAATAGTTCATTTAAAAACAATGCCAAAAAAAACTCCACCAATACAAATTTTGCATAACAAAAAAGATTTGTTTTGTACTCAGGTAAGTTTTATTTTCTGAGTTGTAAAGAGAATATGAAATCGGCTGTGACCAGCTTGGCCAACAGAAGGTAGGAATCTGAATCTTTTCTCTCAGAGTATATAATATCATGTAATACAGTATTATATTCTGTGAGAGGAAATTAAAAAACATGATTCCTGTCCCACAAATAGGCAATTCCACGAGTGAAGCATATTCAAAATACACTGTAGAAGAAAATGCACACAAAATCCATTATTTATACAAGGCCAAACCAGGGTGCTTGGTAGACACCTCTGCAGCAACTGACAGACTAGCAAAGGTTGAGGACAAGGGAATGAAGAGAGCCCTTCCATTCTTCTCCCTATGGATCACAGCACAGTAGACCTGGATGGGACCTTGGAAATGACCTAGTCCAACCTCCTCAATTTACGAAGGCTTGGAGAAGGGGCATGATTTGCTCTACCATCAGGAGCTCTTAACTTTTTCTGTGCGTGGACACCTTTGGTAGTCTGGTCAAACTTTTATGGACCATTTCTCAACAATGTTTTTAGATGCACAAAATAAAAGGCACAGGATTAAAAAGCAATTACATTGAAAAAGCAGTCACAACACATTTTTTAAAAAGTTCACAGGTCTTGTGTGAAGACCCACTGTCTTATATTACAATTTATAATAATGCATCAATTCTTAATCATAGAATCTGGAGCTGGGAAGGATCTTAGAGATTACCCTGGGTCCCTTCCCTCCATAGACTTGTCTAGCATACACCACCTGAGCTTTTCTCTTGCTCCATCCTACTCTTTTCTCCTATTAGCCCAGCACAGCTGCCTTTCCTATAGCAGGCATTTAATAGATGGGTGTTAAAATTACTCCATCCAGTCCCCTACCTTTTATAGATGAAGAAACCAAAAAGCAAAAGAAACTGACTTGTCCAGTCATGACCTAGTGTGGACAGTGTGAGATTTGGAGACAGAGGACCTGGGTTCAAATCCTAGCCTCAGGACTCAATCCCTGTATGATCTGAGGCACATGGCTTCTCTTTATCCAGGTTTTATTTTCAATCTGTAAATTGAAGGGCTCTGTTGAATGAAGTTGGACTAAAGAGTCTAACTAGGCTAAGTGGTGGATGGATTTCAAGAGTTCTGGGAATTTGAATGGGAGAAAACACTACATCTTCATTTCAATATAATTGGTTTCATTCAATATAAGTGGCTCCCTACTTTATGCATTCCAAACTCTTATTTTAAGAGATAAAGTACCACCAAACCATCAGAGGGCTCTATGATACAAAAATGGTTAAGAACTGCTCTAGGGACTTCCTCCTGGTTCTAAACAGAAATACAAGGTATTTGGTGGAAGGGCTAATAAGAAGTCAGCCAAGCTGGAGAGTGAGGATGGGCTCTTGAGGAAGCCTCCAGGCACTGGAACGCCCCCAGGAAGGACCAAGGTTACAAAGACTTACTAAAATCAGAATTTTGCAAAGAATGAACAGCCGGCCTCCTCAGGGCAGTGCCTGGGGTATTCAGGCACAGCTGGATGGCCAGTCTTTTGTTAGCACTGGCAAAGTGCTGCCGCTCAGCTCCAGGCTGGCCTCTTCACCCTCACAGTGCCATTCTGACCTTCAGACACTATGTATCTATGAAGCCACAGGATTCAAACCCAGAGAGGTTAGTTCCAAATTCCATCCTTTCTCCCATACCTTGCTGCCTTCCCTGAGGTGAAAAAACAAAGCTCCCAAATTACCCAGGCAGGCAGATGACTTGATGGAAAGCTTGGTATAAAGAGGTCCTGGGTGCAAGGACCTTGGCTCTGCTACCTGCTCAATCTGAGAAGCCTTTATTAAGTGCCTACTGTGAGCCAGGAGCTGCTGGACCCCAGAGACAGCAAGACAAAACAAGACTGCCTCAGCCTGGGAACTGCCTTCCCAATGGAATCCCCAGGGAAGGAGATCCTGGCCTCTCAGCTCCTTCCCAGGGATCCTAGGATTGAGCTCTGGAGACAAGGCATTAGTGAGAACAATCTAAGAAGAGATATGGAGGGAATTGCAAGTGTTCCCTCTGTCCCCCTGACTAGTTACTGATGCATTCATTGGACACATCATCCAAGTCTCTACTTCCCATGGTGGCTGCGTCAAGGTGAGCATGACTTTTCTCCCTGAGTCTCAGCAGAGATTGCTTTTCGCAGCCTCAGAACACAGCAAGGCTGGCCTGCAGCCTGGTCACACAATCACCCTGAAAGCCCTGACAGCTCTTGGATTCCTCTGAGGTGGCTTCCTAGAACCCCAGATGTCTTCAGGCAACCATGAGGCACTGGAGCAGCGCTCTGGGTGAAGTTATTATGCTAAAATATAGGGCAAGCCCCTTCTCCCTCTCTGAGCTTGCCTCCTCATCTGTAAAACTGGAGGCTAGGACTAAAGTATCTCCATTAGGTCCTTCCCAGCTCGAAATCTGTGCTCTCTGTGAGCCAGCAGGTTGAGAATGAGAACCTGGACCCTAGTTTCTGCACCTCTGTTTCTTTCTTCCTAGCACCTAGAACACAGCCCTGGTGCTTAATAAATGCACGCTGGATTAGACTGCTCGTCTGTAAAAAGAGGGGCTTTAGATACCCTCTTTGGCCCCTTTCTTGCTCTAACTCTGTAAATGGGGATCAGAATCTGCTCCCCCGGCCTCACCCGGGAGGTGAGATGAGATGAGGCGACCTCTCTCATGCCTGCCAGCTCTCAATCTGGGCAGGATTCTGTGACTGCCTGGCCCTGGGAGCCAACCTCAGTCCTGGTCCCTTCTCTGGGGCCCGGCCTTTGTCTCTGGATCCCCGGTGCTTAGGACACAATGGACATTTGAGACAGGCTGGATCCAGTGTGCTCCCCACAGACAGAACGACAGGGCTGTACCAGCTCACTTCTACAAGTCCCTCCTGATGCCTGATCTGCTGGCATTTCCCTTCAGTGCCCACCTGGGAAAGGGTCTGGGTCAGCTCATCCTCAAAGTCCCTTTCAAGGAGGCACTGGGAATTGGGACAGATGAGTTCTGGTCCCCCATGGGCTAAGGGAAGAAATTCTGGGTTTGAACATGCCTGCCACCACCTTTACCTGTCTGGTCTTCAGCAAGCTGCTTGTCTCAGTTTCCACACCATGGGGGCCTAGAGGAGGTACTCAGGGCCCTAAATCTAAGACACCTGTTAAATGGGAGGGTGGACCTAGAAGGTCTCCAGGGTCCAAATCTGTGACCCCTCTCAATGGGTCTCAAGTGGCCCCAAATAAGATGAATGGGGTTGCACCAGATGGACTCTCAGGGCCCCTTCCAGTTCTGAGTCTACAGTTCTATGGCATCAGAAGACTTGGACGCACTGATTCGTTCCATGTTCATTCCCTTTTCTGGGCCTGTTTCCTGGTCTGTAAAATAAGGAGGGAGGCTCCCAGATTTAAATCTACACTCCCATAACCCTTCTGGGCTTCAGTTTCCCCAACATTAATTAGGAAGGTGAGATCTGAAGGCCTCTAAGATACCTTGTAGCTCAAAGTTTAGGGTTCTACAGCCCTCTAGGTGACTCAGTTTCCTTCTCTATAAAATGAGGGAGTTGGATTGGATGGCCTTTAAGGTGTTTTCCAGCTGTGAGTTTAGGGTCCTGGGATTTTCTACACTGGAGGTCAGAAGACCTGGACCTCTAGATGCACTTTGCACTCTTCCTTTGGTGGTGACTCAGTTTCCCCATCAGTAAAAAACGAGGGGAGTTGAACTGGACTTCTAAGGTCCCCTCCAGCTCTAAGTCTGTGTCCTCGGGTGCCCCAGACTGGGGAATCAGACTCCCTGCACTCACAAGTGTATCCTACCCTCCTTCCCTGCTCTGTGCCTCAGTTTCCTAGTCTGTAAAAATGGGGGAATTGAACTTGACCTCTGAGGTCCTCTCCAGCTCTAAGTCTGGTGTCCTCGGGTGCTCTGGTCTGGGGGATCGGCCTCCCTGGGATCACAGGTGCCTTCTACCCTCCTTCCCTGCCCCGTGCCTCAGTTTCCCAGTCTGTAAGGCGGAAGGGCGGGGCTGGGTGGCACCGAGGTGCTTTCGGGCTCTCAGTCCGGAGTCCCAGGGCGCTCCGGCCCCCCTGGGCTCACGGGCGCACCGCATGCACGCTCTCCCGAACCCCCGACCCCCCGACCCCCGCACCCGCCGGCCAGCTCTATTCCTGCGCTCGCGCCCGCGGCCTCCAGGGCGCCCCCCGCGGCGGGGGCGGGCACTGGGCAGGCGCGGGGGGCGGGGCTGCCACGGCCTCGCGCGCCCCCGCGCGCGCGCGCCCGCCCCTGGCCCCCGCTTCCACTTTCCCGCCTTCTCTGTTTGAACGCGTCCCGCCCCTGTCGGCCCCGCTCCGGCTGCCTCGGGCCGCCGCCTCACGCCGGGCCGCGGCCGCCACTCCAGCCCCCGGCTCAGGCCCGGGGCCTAGGCCGCGCGGCGCGGGGAGGTGGCCCGGGGCTGCCGGCACGGGTCCAGGGCGGCGGCTGGGCGCGGGGCGGGGGTGGCTGGCGCCCGGGGGCCCTGGCCGGCCGGGGCGGGCGGGGTCGCTGCTCGCCGCTACCTTTACTCCGCGGGCCCGGCTCCCGCCTCAGCGCCGCCGACTGCCGCCATCTTGAGAGGGAGAGGAGAGCGGAGAGCCGCCAGGCCGCTGCAGCCGAGCACCGAGCGCCTCCACCGCGGCGGGCGGCAAGGCCCGAGGGGCGGGGGGAGCGGGAGGGAGGGATGGGAGGAGGGAGGAGAGAGAGGGGAGGAGCGCCGAGCGCATCGAATACCTGCCCAGTGCCTGCTCCAGCTCTGCCCCCTGCCACGGGCACGCGCTACCTGAACTACCTGCGCTACTTGCGCTCTCCGCGCAATCTGCGCCGCTTGGGCTAACTGCGCGCCTGGCCTCCGGGAGCGTTGTGATAATTAATAACGATAAAAACAGCAGGCAGCGTCCATACGACGCGTTAAGGTCCGAAGGGCATGTTACAGGTATTATCTTTTAGCAGCCTTGGGAGGGAACAGCTATTAGCATCATCCCCATTTTATAGAAGAAGAAAACGAGGCAGGCATCGCTGAAGGGCCCTGTTGGAAGTCGCCCAGCCGGGAGGTGGTGGATCCCAGACTTGGCCTGAGGCTCTCAAAGCGTCTTTGGCCATCCCTCCATCTTTTCCATTTAAGGAAACGCAGAAGAGGCTAAGTAAGTGACCGGTCCAAGGCTCAGACTCACCCCAAGTTATCATAGATTCAGAGTTGGAAGAGACCTTAGCCAATCTCCTGTTATTTTACAGATGAGGAAACTGAGGCACAGGGAGCCCAGATGAGGTCCCAAAAAGGTAATAGAGAACCACAGTGCCTGGCATACAATGGGTATTTAATGCATGCTTATTATCTCCTTCCTCATTTCACAGTAGCTAGTAAGCAGCAGATGCAGGATTTGAACCCAGGTCATGAGAGTACCATCACCTGATTGTTGGATCATAGATTGAGAGGTGGAAGAGGCCTTGGCCATTTTACAGATGCCACACTTCACACCTCCCCTGAAGCCATCCTCAGGGCTGGTGCTGTCTCTCCCAAAGTCTTTTAGTTGTGAGAGGCAGGATAGAGAGGAGTCACAGTTGAGGAAACTGAGGCAGATGGGGTGAAGTGACTTGCCCAGGGTCACACAGCTAGTGAGCATCTGAGGTTGGATGTGAGCTCAGGTCCTCCTGGCTCCAGACCCAGTGCTCTGTGCACTATGGGGCCACCTAGCCAACCACCTGCTCCCTTTGATGATGAACCACAAAGAGCTGAGGTGTGTATTGGTAGAGGGAGTTTCCTGCCTGGGAGTTCTCTATGCCAATAAAAGTATAGGACCAGAACTAAAAATAAAACCTCCACTTTTTTTTTTTAAAGACAGGAACCTATTTTTTCATTAGTTTAGGGAACTTTCAACCAATGCATGAACTGCAATTTCTAATTGAGATTAAGTACTTGACCAGGGTCACTCAGTATGTGACAGGGTCTATCCACTGTGCTCCCACTGCATACAGTGGACACTTAATAGATGCTTGTTAGGTTGATAGAATCAGGACTTTACTGAATCTTAAAGATGAGAGGGCCCTGAGAGGGCACTTAGTTCAACCCTCCTTTCCTCTACAATCCTTTAGCCTCAATTTAAATATCTCTGGTGATGGGGAACTTACCACCTAACCTTAGACTGAGCTCCTTGGAAGCAAGGATTGTCTTTTACCTTTCTTTGGAGTCCTGGTGCTTAGCATACAGTAGGTGCTTAATAGATGCTCACTGACCAGCTCTTAAGAAACCCATTTTACATTAGCACTATTCCAATTATTAGGATATTATTAGGATAATATTCAGCCTTGAGCTGGTCTACTTTCTCACAACTTCCACCCACTGACCCTGGTGCCCTTAGAGATCAGCTAGCTCAAGACCCTTATTTCATAGAGGAAGAAACTGAAAGTTTGGCAGGTAGACACAGGCAGGGAAAGGATTCAAATGTGGGTCCTCTGACTCCCAAATTCACCAATCTGAGGCAGATTGACTAATTTTTAAAAATAATTTTATCTCCCCTCCCTCCCCCCCCCAAAGTCCAAGTTCTTTTTCTTTTGGATGAATAGTCCTTTCAGCAGGAGAAAGAGGTGTAGTAGAATGACACCTGGATTTGGTGCTGGGAGACCTGGGCTCAGTCCCTGTCTTTGATGCTTACAGGTTGTGTGACTGTAGGCAAGTCACTCCCCTTCTCAGAATGTCAATTTTCCTATCTGTAAAATGGAGACAGGGCAGCTAGGTGGTGCCATAGTGGATAGAGCCTGGGCCTGGAGTCAGGAAGGCTCATCTCCTGAGTTCAAATCCAGCCTCAGACACTAGCTGTGTGATCCTGGGCAGGTCACTTTGCCCTGTTTGTCTCAGATTCCTCCTCTGTGAAATGAGCTGGAGAAGGAAATAGCAAACCACTCCAGTATCTTTGCAAAGAAAACTCCAAATGGGGTCATAGAGAGTCAGTAACAACTGAAAAAACAACCCAAAATATCGACATAATGATCCTTTACCAACCTTAAAAGGTTGTTGGGAGGAAAGTTTTTTGTTTTTTATTTTTTTTTTTGCAATATAAGACACTGTGGAAATGTGAGCTATGGATGGTTGTGTAGAAATTTCTGGAGAGTCACAAGGGGGGTTGGGAACAGATGGGAGCTGTCTTTATAAGGGTGCATTGGGTAATCATTTGCATTTTGAATCATCCCCTGGCATATTGCAAAAGTCATTTGCATGTTGAGAACCGAGAGCTGCCTTCAGATCACTGAAGAGGTGACATGAAGAAAAGGGGATAGACATTCATCTGGGCGGCTCTGAAGGGTAGGCCTGCGTGTGGGGGAGTCACAGGAATGATGGGGCTCCATCATCACCATTCCTGGCATTTCTAACTGGACTGTCCAGTTGACAAGGGCTTTCCCATCTGTTATTGCCTCTGCTCCTTATTGCCACCTTGTGGGGGTTACGTATCCCTACAATGATGGTTAAGAAACTTTAAAAATCCTGTTTTGGCCCCTATTCCTTTGCCAACCCTCTCATTCAAAGCAGACGACAGCCTCTCTCTTCAGAAATGATTGAGGACGTCTGACAGGAGCTCCCTCTGTTAGCTCCATCATCACCCACTCTTCTTTCCTTCCCTCTGTTTTGCTCCTTCTTTAGGCTGAACCCCTCCCTCGGCTCCTCCAGCTCCCTAGAGACCTTGCTTGGCTGCTAGAGTTTTCCCAGTTGCCTCCAAACACGATCAGGTTTCCCCAACCCTCCAAAAGCCTCTCCTTGACCCTTGATCATCAAGCTATCTTTCCACCTCTCTCTTCTTTGGAACTTAATTTCTTGAAAAGTTGACAAGTCAGGAAACCTTTATTAGGAACCTACTATGTGCCCAGCAGTGTGCTAAGAGTTAGGGATCCAAAGAAAGTTAAAACAACAAAAACAAAAACAAACCCTGCTTTCAAGGAGCTCACAGTCTGATGAGAGAGACAGCATGCAAGCAATGATATATAAACAGGGTTTTTCAGCCTGTCTCTCTCTCCCCTTTCTCCCTCCTCCCAGTTTCTGTCTCTGTCTCTTCTCCTCTCCTCTCCTCTCCTCTCCTCTCCTCTCCTCTCCTCTCCTCTCCTCTCCTCTTCTCTCTCTCTCTCTCTCTCTCTCTCTCTCTCTCTCACTCTCTCTCTTTCTCTCCTTTCTCTGTCTCTCCCCTCTCTCTGTCTCCTTTCTTTCTCACTCTGTCTCTCTCTCCTCCTTCTGTCTCTGTCTCTCTCTGTTTCTCTGCCTCTCTCTGTCTCTGTCTCTCTCTCTGTGTCTGTCTCTCTGTCTCTGTCTCGCTGTCTCTGTCTCTCTGTCTCTCTCTGTGTTTTCCCCAGCCAGACCACAAGAAAGGTAACAACTTGGGGAATAATAGTAATCCTGGAGGCTCCAGCTTCCTGCTGGACACTTCCCTGTGCACGTCCCACTGGCATCTCAAATTTATCATATTGAAAATGAAATTTGTTCTTTTCTCCCTAAACCTCTCCTGTTCCCCCAATTCCTGATCCTTCAACCTTCTTGTCTCTCCAGCCAGGTACCACACCTCGTGGTCATCCTTTGTCAACCTCTCTCTGATCCTCCACATCCCAATCATTTGTCATAACCTGGGGTTTGAACCCAGGCTCCTCACTCCAAGTCTAGTGCTCACTTTCTCTACCACACCATGCATTCTTTAGAAAGAGCAGGGAAGAAGGGAAGCCCAGGATGTATTTAGGAGATTGTGAATCCTAGATTGTACATTTGAAACCACATTAGTGTTCATTATTGTTTGTCTAACCCCCATTTTACGGTGAAGAGACCGATGTCCTGGCTCACAGAGGTAGTGAGTGGCAGAAGTAGGATTGAAACCTGGGTTCTCTCTCTGCAGAGCTTGAGGTCTTCCTTTGGTACCTTGCTTGAATTATAAATCCTGATTTTATCCTAGGGTGCAAGGACAGTGTGGTGAAATCTAGCTGGAAAGGCTAAGGTGGTACCATATTGTAGAGGGCTTTGTTTAGCAGAGAATGCTGGGCTGAGGAAGCCCATGTGCTCCTTGTGTGGCCAGGCTGATAGGAGCATTTCCAAGGTTCTGGCAAATACTAGAGATGTTATTATATAACATGATATATTACACACACACACACACACACACACACACACACACACGGCGCTTGGCATGGAACAGGTGCCAGACAAGCCAGAATTGGCTTGTTGGCCAATTCTTAATCCCATTCTTCTCAAATCTGAGACTCTACGAAACTACGAAACTGCAGAATGGGAAATCTCTATGTGTGCACACATGCACACGTCACCCACATGCATACACGCACACGTTGCCCACATGCACACACGCACATGCACACATGCACGGCGTTTGTTGTCTGCTTGACTGACCCCATAGACCATGCTTGCCGTAGGCTTTTCTTGGCAAAGATCCTGGAGTGCTTGGCCATGTCCTTCCTCTGTAGATTGAGGCTTAAGGTTAAGTGACTTGTCCAGGGTCACACAGCTGGGAAGTGTCTGAGGCTGGATTTGAACTCAGGTCTTCTTGTCCTCCAGGACAGTGTTTATCTACTGAGCCGTCTAACTGCCCCATACACAGCATACATGTCTATGCTATGACATACACGTGTATAGTCATATACAACGACCACATATATAATATATTCTTTATGTGTATGTATACTCTTAATATATATTTTGTGTATCTATGATATACGTATATACACATACACATTACATAGGTATATGAGTGCATACATTCTTTATATATACACACATTTATATAGGTATATGTGTACACACATGTCCTTTAAATGTACACATATATGGTTTAAATACACATTACTTAATTTATTAAATACATTAATTTAAATAACTTAACATTATTTAATTTAACATGTTATTCAATACATGTTGTTTGTGTGTATTACATGTGTATATAAGAATATACGCATATTCTTCATATATCTGATACACACGTATCTATGCACATACACACACACACACACACACACACACACACACACACACACACACACGCTGTTCTTGGTTGTACTTATCCAGATGCCCACTAGATGCCGATCTTTACCTAGTTTAGGTCTCAGTGGTTGTTGGTGGATTATGGGGAATGCTGTGGGGCGGGCCCTAACCCTGTTGGGGGCGTAAAGCAGAGCTATGGTGGGGGTGGGGGTGCCCTAGGATGCCATTTCCTCTCTCAGGCTCTCCTCTTCTCTTGATCTTCTGGCTGTGTGGAAGACCACACACAGCCTCAGGAGCAGGAGACTGAGTCCCAGTCCTTTTCCTCAGTTTTCTCGTTTGTAAAATGGGGGGATTGATAGAGGTAACCTCTGTGGTCCTTTCCCTCTTTAGGCCTGTGATTCCATGATTGCCATGACCATCCAAGCTGGATCTGAACGGGAATTCTCTCTGACTTGCTAAGGCCTCTTGGACAGGCAGTCGATTCTGAACCTGCTGATCCTGAAAGCGTCACATTCTACTGTGGAATGCTGATAATTCTCAGTGCAGATTGTTTTTCATCAGATAAAGCCCAACTTTGCCTTTTTTAGTAACTTTCACTAATTGTTCTTAGTCTTGGAGCCTCTGGGCCAAGCAGAATGAGTTCCATCCCTCTCCCCTGTGATTGGCCCTTTAGATGCTTGTAGATGGCTCTCATGCTGCCCATGAGCCTTGAGCCTTCTCTTTTCAAGGCTCTTCATCCCTAGTTTACTCGGTTGGTCATCATAGTGGATGATCTTCAAAGCCCTTGACCCTCTGGCTGCCCTCCCATGGACACCTCCTATGGCTGCTTCTGAGCAGAACGTGTGTCCTTTTAACAGTCAAGTTCTAGGAAATTAACACAATGTGCCAGATTTGGTCTGACCAGGGCCAAAAACGAAGGGGCTATGACCTTCCTGGTGAGGCAGGGAGAAGGGGATAACCAGTATGAAGTGCTGAGCTCTTCACAAATAGATGTTTGATTCTCACAAGGACCCTGCAAAGGAGGTGCTATGATTATCTTCATTTTACAGTTGAGGAAACTGAGGCTGAGGGTAAATTACTTGCCCAGGGTCACACAGCTACTAAGTGTCTGATTCTGGGTTTGAACTCCGGTCTTGCTGACTCCAGGCCCCATGCTCCATCTATACTGTGCTCTCAGCAGCCTCTGTTGACCCACCTGGCTCTCTTTGCGTGACAGATCAGACTCACAGTGAGCTTGAGTTCCACCCAAACTCTCCGATTCTTTTCTGATGAGCCTTTCTCTAGACAGATCTTTCTCATCTTTATAGATGAGGAAACTGAGACCCAGTTTCATAGGACTGATTATGCGGCTGGTAAGTATCGGAGTGAAGATTCAAATTCAACACCTCTGATTTCAAGTCCCGGGCCCTTTTCATGACACTCCATTGATCACATGCCTAATAATTAGTGGAGTCCTTCATAGCCTCTCTTCATCCTGACATTCAAGATTATTAATCCTCTTCACACATTCAGAGCTCTCAACTCTACTCAAATTAGCCTTTTTTGTATTTCCCATATAACGACATGCCATCTCCCACTGCTGTGTATTTGTCCAGGCTGTCCCTCATGCCTGGAGTGCCTTTCCTCCTCACCTTTATCTCTTGGAGCCCCACCTCTTTTCAAGGCTTAGCTTGAGGTTCACCTCAAGAGACCTTTCCTGATTCCCTTAGCTGTTAATTACTTTGTGTTTGTTTTGAATGTGTCTTAATCTACATTAATGTCTGTACATCTTGTATCTTCCTTGGAGAACATAAGCCCCATGAGAGCAGGGACTGTTCTATTCTTGTTTTTGTTTTCCCCAATCTAGCACAGTGCCTTAATCAACAAGCATTTCTTAGTTTACCATGAGCCAAGCCCTGTACTGGGTGCTGCCCCTGTCCAAGAAAAAGAGAGAAAAAAGGCAATAATCCCTACCCCACAGGTGCATATATTCTTAAACGCCTGTCGAATTTGATTGGAGTCAGACCTTGCACACAAGTCTTCCCACTCCAAACCTTATGCTAGGTTAGAGTGCTGGGCCTGGAGTTAAGAAGACCTAAGTTCAAATCCAGACTCAGATACTTTCTAGTTGGGTGACCCTGGGCAAGTCACTTAACCTCTGTTTGCTTCAATTTACTCAACTGTAAAATGGGGATAATAACAGCATGTACCTCTCAGGTACTGTGAGGTTTAAATGAGATAATGTTGGTAAAGTGCCTGACACAGTGCCTGGTATGCAATAGGCGCTTTATAAATGCTTATTCTCTTCCTCTCTCCCCGTTGCACCATACTGCCTCTTCTCCCCCTCTTATGTCTTTTCTATACCTTAGGTGTTTCAAAAGAACCCATGAGCCTTGCCTCTCTCCTCTGGTGGCCTCCGGGGCTGTAGAGACTACATTCACATAGTGGAACTTGGTGATTTTTCAGAAAAATTCCTGCCCTCCTTGTTTTCTTGCCCCTGCCCCCACCAAGTCCTTGTTTTTCTGTACTGACAGCACAGCAAACATGCCATTAGAAAACCACAAATAACTACTCAGAACTGATCATTCAGATTCTTATCAGGGCTTTTAAAAATGGATAGCATGGCTGAGTGCCAAGAACAGGTCAGATCCTGAATCCTCCCTCTTAGCCCCTCCCTTGAGTGCAATCGTCCTGCCTTGCGGAATATTTACTGGTTTGCTGCTTGGCAAGGGCCTCGGGCTATAGCAGAGCTGTTTTCTTCCCAGCTGCACTCAGAAGCTTACTTTTAACAATTAAATATTTTTTCACCAGTGAACAAAAATCTGTTTTCTCTCCCTCTTGCCTCCCAACACCCCACTGGGGGAAAAAACAACAATCTTGTAATACATATGCAGAATCATGCAAAACAGATTTCTGCATTGACCATGTCCAAACAAGATATGCCACATTCTATGCCCTGAATCCACCATCCCTCTGTCAGGAACGGAGGGGCTTACTTTACCATCAGTGCTCTAGAATTTTGGTTGGCCATTTTGTTCATCAGACAGATGTCTTGGTACGGGGTAGAGTGCTGGGTCTGGATTCAGAAGGACCTGATCTCTGACTCTGTCCCTTCCCCCATAGCTAGCTCTCAGTGCCTGGAATTCACTCAAATCCACTAACCAAATAACCCTGGGCAAGTCACTTAACATCGATTTGTCTCAGTTGCCTCATCTCTAAAATGGGGATAATAATGCCCCTTCTTTACCTTGGAGAAGTAAATGGCAAACTGCTCCAGTATCTTTGCCAAGAAAACCCCAATAGGGTCATGAAGAGTAGACCGCTAAGGAAATAACTGAACAACAACAAAATGGTGCCTCCCACCAAGGATTGTTGTGAAGGTCAAGTAAGATCCTATTTGTAAAGTGTTTAACATAATGCCTGGAACATTGTAAATGCTATATCAATATTAGCCATTATTATTTAAGATAATAATACCAAGTTACCAAGAATGTGAGGATCAAATAAGGTAACGTTTGTAACGCACTTAGCACGGTGCCTAACCTGCACACAGTAAGTGCTGTTGGGAAGTTACTGTTGTCACTGTTGGATAAATTGTCCTCCTGGATCTGCTCACTTCACTCTGCATCGGTTCACATAACTCTTCCAACATTTCACTGATGTTGTCTCTTTCATTTTTTTATGGCACAGAAGTATTCTGTTACATTCACATACCCTAAGAAGTTTGGCCATTCCCCAATTGCTGGATACCCCTTAGTTTCTGATCTTTTGCCACTACAAAAAAAAAAGAAATATTTTTGTACATATAGGACCTTTTCCTCTTTTTTGGATCTCTTTGGGGCTATAGGTTGACTAATTGTATTGTTGGGTCAAAGGGCATGCCTAGGATTTGTAAACTTCCCAAAGGCAGGGGCCTTTCAAAGGCAAGGGCCACATGGCTGTCACACTTTTCTTTTTTAGATTAAAAAAATTAAACATATTTTTTGTTTCATTTTAAGTTCCAAACTGTCTCCCTTCCTCTCTCCCTACTCAGCACCAAGAAGGCCACCATTTGACACAGACACAGACACATATGTATGTAAACCTCACTCTACAGACTTCTGTTTATTGGCTCTTTCTCTGGAGGTGGAGAGCATCTTCTCTCATGGGTCCTGTGGAATTGATGGGAATATTTATAATACTCAGAATAGCCTAGTCTTTCTTCAAGCAGTGTTGCTGTTACTGTCTACGGCACTCTCCTGGTTCCGCTCATTTCGCTCTTCCATTATTTCTTGCAATCTTTCCAACCTGCTCATCCACTCTTATAGCACAGTAGTAGTCCAACATGACTCTTCTTTATATTTCCAGTTTGGAATTATATTTGTGGTTATATTATAATCACATCACATCACATCATATCTCATCATGTCATATATCACGTCATCTTATCTTACCTTATCTTAAATATATGATTAGGAAAAACGTGGGGAAATTAAGGTAAGGGTGTCTTGGAAAATGATCAGTTGAGGGTGGGAGTAGGGTCGTGGTGTCATGGTAGCTATTACAACCTAGGGCATTGGTCAAGGAGTCAAGAAGATGAGTTCCAATGATGGTTGAGATGCTTATTACTTGTATAACCATAGGCAAATTAATTATGGAGTTAAGAGAGTGAGAAAGAGGCTTCATGAATCTCAAAGTATTATAGAAAAAAATAGTTATTACCTTCATCACTATCACCATCATTACCCCACCATATGGCCTCCCAGATCCTCTATTTCTCCTGTAAAATCTCTGTGCCCCACCCCCCATTCATGCATACTCCACTTCATCAGACTCATTACACTGCTCAGACCATAGTTTGTGCTAAACATTTTTTGTTGATTTGACTTGATTTTCTCATTAAGATGAAACAATTTGTCTGATGGTTTGTGGCTAAGTGATTTGGAGCATCTTAAGAATTAGATGAGTGATCTGACTCCATGCCCGGCTCTCAAACCATACTGATTTACTTGGCAGATTATCTAGACACAGCCCATGTCAACAGATATAAGATCATGTGTGGTTGCTGGACAGGCCCAAGAGGGAACAGCCTGGCTTCTACCCAGAATTGTTAAGAGAGTCCCTGAACTTCACTAAATGTCCTGTTAACACTGAGGGAGGCAGGGTGATTGAAATTTGGGGGCAGGAAGGTAGTAGCTGTTGCCAGTATCCCTAAAGAAGGCATCAGTCTAGTTCATTCTCTGAACCTGCCCTGAGGTAGCCAGTTAAAATAGGGTGATTCCCAAACTCAGTGCTGGTGCTTACCTGATTTTTATGGGAGCCACGCAGTTCTGAGGAGACTGGTTATCCTTTCCTCCTGTGTGTTTCTGTTTGTGTTTCCCTGTGTTGTATGTGTTCTTGAGAGAGCCTCATTGGGCTGAGATGTCAGCTTCCTGAGGTCTTGGGCGCAGAGTACCAAAGCATTGGGTGATGACACTGTCACAAGGTCAGTACCATCAGGATATCTGGGAATGTTTCTGAATTCTTCTCTATTTTCTTCAACAGAAGTCCCTGGCAGTCAGTGGACCTCCAGACTACATACTTTGGGGAGTTCTAGTCTATTACCAATGACCCCTTCCCCATCCCATTGTGGCCTTGTCTAATGGAAAGGGCATGAATCAGATAGCCTTTCTTTCAGTCTGAGATGCAAAAATGTGAAGGGGGTAGTGAATTTGTCTTGTCAAGCTTCAGTAGTCTGCATGGGAATTATTGGTTAGGTGATTGGCTTTGAGTTAATTTTCATTCCTGGAATTGATTTTCCTCTCCTTCTACCATCCCAGACACTCCTAGACTATCCCCCCAACCCACCGTCACTTAGAATGTACTCAGGAAGTGGAAAGTCATTTTAATGCAGGCACACCCCACACTAACCAATTTGACACTAACCAATATCTTTTGCAATACTATTGTTAATAAATGATGGCTAAATCCCCTTGCCCCATTATGAGGCTCAGCTATAATGCTACTCTATATGTGACATTATTCCCAAGAACAACGCCCACTGTAATGTTTTGCCTAGTGTTTCCAAAACAAAGCCTTCCTACACTTCTCCCAACTGAAAGCATTCTCGACCTCCTTTGAATTGTTTGTTTGTTTTTTTGGCATTTTGCTTGTCCTTTTTGTCATCCCCATCATCTCCTAGCTTGTATAATATATTATCTCTTTATGTAGAATGTAAACATCTTGAGAGCAGCAGCTGGATTATTTTTTAATCTTTGTATCCCCAGGGTGGACCAGAGTGCCTTGAACATAGAAGGCACTTAAACAATGTTTGTTATATTGAATGAGATCGACTATATTATATTAATTTTATATTGAGTTGAGGTAGCTAGGTGGCACAGTGAATAGAAGATCTGAGTTCAAATATGGCCTCAGACACTTACTAGCTGTGTGACCCTGGTCAAGTCACCTAACCTCTATCTGCCTCAGTTTCCTTTACTGAAATGGGAATAAAAACAGCACTTATCTCACAGGTTGTCACGAGGATCAGATGAGATAATATTTGTAAAGTGTTTAGCATAGATACTTTATAGTATATAGTAGATACTTAATACATGCTTATTGTGCTTGTATTATTCATTGAAGCCAAACATAACTAGGAAGGCAAATTAATTTTTAAAAAAGATCATAGAATACAAACCAAAATCCATTATAAATGACTTTTGTATTGCTTGTTGCTTTGGATTTTTTTTTAACCACTCTGCTCTATTTAGACCATCAGCACAGACAGATACTGAAACTACTTCTACTCCTACTCTTTGTTATTGTTTGGTCATTTCAGGTGTGTCTGACTCCTCGTGGTCTCCTGTGGGGTTTTCTTGGCAAAGATACTACAGCAATTTGCCATTTCCTTCTCCAGCTCTTTTTTAGATGAGGAAACTGAGGTAAACAGGGTTAAATGACTTGCCCAAGGTCACTCAGTAAGTGTTTGAGGCTGGATTTGAACTCAGGAAGACAAGTCTTTCTGACTCCAGACCCTGTGGTCTACACTATGGTGTCACCTAGTCTTCTACTACTATGACTACGACCACAATTACTAGTGATACTACTGCTACTACTATTACTACCACCACCACCACCACCACTACTACTACAACCACTACAACAATTACTACTACTACTACTACCACTACTACTACCACTACTACTACTACTACTACTACTACTACTACTACTACTACTACTTCTACCACTGCTACCACTTGGCATATATATCATACTTTAAGACTTGTGAAGTGTTTTACAAATTTTAGCTCATTTTATCCTCACAATGACCCTGGGAGGTAGGAGCTATGGTATTCAATCAACCAACCCAATTAACCAATCATTTGTTAAGCACCTACTATGTGCTGGGCACTGTGCCAGGCACTGAGGCTGCAAGTACCAATATGAAACAATTTCTGTCTGAAGGGAGCTGGAAGTGGGGAGAAGCCCTATATCTGGTGTCAGGGGAGTTGGGCATAAGTCCTGTCTCTGCCACTTGCAAGCTTGAGATAACCTGTGTGAGTATCACCTTATCTGTGCCTCAGCTTTCTCATCTTTCAAATGGGCACAAATAACACTTAGGTCTATCTCCCTCTCAAGGTTTTTGGGGAAGATCAGATGTGTAAATGTACATGAAATACTTTGTAAAATGTAAGATGCTCTATCCAGTCAGCAGTGATGATTGTGCCAATTCACATGGTTCTTTTAATTGTTTTAATAGTCATTATGGTCACTTCTGTCATTTGGGGCAAGAGTATCTAACCCATGACCCCCAGTCTAATTTTTTAATGGCCTGTGGGTCAGTGCCCCAAAACACCAGCATCAAAATTAATCCAAATGTTGAAGAGTTGCTAAATCATGATAAATGCAAGCTGGACATTACAGTGAGTTTGTTATATTAATTACTTAATGCCATCTTTCCACATTGCTGTTTCATTAAGATTTAAGCTTTTCAATAAAAAACTAGTTAATTATTTTGCCATTTTTAACCATCTCTGCTCATTTTTAGCCCACTTTGTTAATTTTCAGATGCAAAAAATTCTATTTTAGTTTCTGTGCCATTTTTCCCATAGAACTCAAAATAGGTCCTTTACACAGATTGAAATATTATCCTTAGAGATGTCCGGGGGAGTGGCTAACAGGCACTGACAGATCGGTCACTTTGCCTTGGTGGAAATCAGTCTTTCCTGGGAGGCTAGAACTAGTGGCTGCTAAGACGGGCACTCCCTGAGGTACGAAATATGGGGGGGATGTAGATAATAAAGGCATACGACATGGGGATACATGTATTTGTTGTTGTTCAGTCATTTTTGTGCTGCGTCCAACTCTTTGTGACCCCATCTGGGGTTTTCCCGGCAAAGATGCTGCAGTGGATTGCTCTTTCCTTCTTAAAATATGAGGAGTGAATATATAACATGCATATAAACATATAATAAAGGTATGAATATAAGGTATGAGGAAAGGGCAAGTTTTTAATATCATTTCTTATATATAGATATATATAGATAACGATAATAATACTAGCCAGAGTTTATATGGTATTTTAAGTTTTGCAAATTGCTGGACATATGTTAATTTGATCACATCCACTTCAGGTCAGAAGATTCATGCTCTAGATACATGCACTTAATCTGCATTGTGTCACTTGATCCTTGCCACAATACTGAAGGGGAGCAGGGCCAGGCTTAGCATCCCCCATGACCCATACCCTGGCCTCCACCTTCCCTGATGTGCTCACATATTGTTTTCTCCCATTCTACTCTTCGTCAGCTCCAGTCATTGGGAAGATTTTTCTCTATGTGGAGCTGAAATCTGACTTTCTGTCCCTTTCTCCCTTTGTAATCCCTTTTTCCTTGGGGGCCAAGATGAGTGAGCATCATTCCTCTTTCATATGACTTCTCTTCTAACACTCGAAGCATCTTTCATATGACCCTCAGTCTTCTCTTCTCAGGGCCAACTCACCCTGGTTCTTTAAAGGGATTCTCTCAAGACAGACAGACATTATTCCAGAGGCAGTGTCGGTCTGACCAGGGCAGTGTAGGTCCTTATTTCCAACACGGTGCCTTTGGTTGGGGCCCACTTTTGTTCTTCCCATCTCTTTGTATCCCCAAAATTTAACCCAGTGCCTGGTGCATAGTAAGGGCTTTGTTTGACTGATTCACAACACACAACACATTTTTCTGCATCTCTGCTTGCAAGATAATAAGATAAAAGACAGACTGAGTACTGTGGTGAAGAGAGATGGTGGATGTTTGGTGAGAAAATAATAAAAAGGTAGAGGAGAAAAGTATCTGGAAGTTTGATGTTTACCTTGATCCAGTACCTGGCAGCTTCTATTTTGCAGTAAGGCTTTGGCAGGAATCTGCTAATTAAGGACCAAAGGCAGTGGAGGTACCTTCCATCCTGAGAAGAGTTAGAGAAGCCCTCTGCAAACACAGTCTTTCTCCAGAGCTTGTCGGCAGTTGGCTATTACAATGTGCTATTAGAATTAGCCATAAGAACAACAGAAAACTGAGGTTCTTGCTCTCAGTAAATATGGTGAGCAAGAGGGATTTTGTGATGACCCATGGGGAGTTTGATGGATTTGTGTTTCCACTGGTACCCAGTAACAACTATCCATGGGTCAAACACAAGTAGATTTCCTTCCTAGGGAAGGTGAAAGGCCTGGAGGAACACCTGGCTCCTTTCCAACTTATGAAAGAGACTTGTATTCTAAAAAGAATAGAAAGAAAAAATGGGGAGGAAAGAAAGAAGCAGTGATGGGAGTACTAACTTGTATGAGGAGTTTGGGAGGTGGAAGAATGTGACCCAGAGAAGGAAAAGAAGCTCTTTAATAAGATGATGGGGGGGCGGGGGCGGAGCCAAGATGGCAGTATAGAAGCAGGAAAACTCTATGGCTCCCCCCATAACCACCTCAAATACCTATAAAATATGACTCTAAGCAAATTTTAGAGCCACAGAACCCATAAAGTGACAGAAACAAATCTCCCACTGAAGGCAACCTTGCAGGCAGATAGGAAGGATTTATCACAGAGCACTGGAAGGTGAGCCCGGCCCCATGTGAGCCCATGGTTTTAGCCCTAGGGTGGCCCCAACCAGCAGCTGCAGTGGACTTTGGAAGAGTGGATCACCAGCAGCAATGGTGGTTTCCAGACTTCTTAACTCATAAATGCCAAAGAAAAAGTAAAAGGTCAGTGGAGCTCTGTTGGAACTGGGGGGGATGGAGGAGCGGGTCTGGCCCCTGCCCCTAGAGCTAGAAGTGGCAGAGGTGTGGTGGTCCTGCAGGCTATAGAGGAGCTCAAAAAGGATTTTGGAAATCAAGTAAGAGAAGTGGAGGAAAAATTGGGAAGAGAAATGAGAATGATGCCAAAAAATCATGAAAAGAGAGTCAACAACCTGACTGAAGAAAATAGCACCTTAAAAAAATACACTAACTCAAATGGCAAAAGAGGCCCAAAAAGCCAATGAGGAGAAGAATGCCTTAAAAAGCCAAATCTGCCAGATGGAAAAAGAATTTCAAAAGCTCACTGAAGAGAATAATTCCTTCAGAATTAGATTGGAACAAATGGAAGCTAATGACTTTTTCACAAATGTTGTCAAATAAGACTAGGCATTACTTTATGAAAAAGCCAATAAAATGGCTAAACCGTTGGTTAATATGATTTAAAAAATAGAAGAAAATAAAATTGCTAGTATCAAAAATTAAAAGGGTGAATGTACCACTAATGAAGATGAAATTAAAATAATTTTTACAAGTTATTTTCCCCAATTATATGCCAATATATTTAATAATTTAAATGAAATTGAAGAATATTTACAAAAAATAAACTGCCCAGATTAACAGAAGAGGAAATAGAATATCTAAATAAACCCATTTTAGAAGGAGAAATTAAACAGGTCATAAATGAACTTCCTAAGAAAAAAAAGCATCAGCACCAGATGGATTTATAAGTGAATTTCACCAAACATTTAAAGATCAACTAAATCCAACATTAAGTAAATTACTTGGAATAATAGGCAAAGAAGGAGGATTTTTTTTGTTTGTTTGTTTTTAACCAAACTTCTCTTATAAAACAAATAAATATAGTGCTGATATCTAAACCAGGAAGAGCAAAAACAAATAAAGAAAATTATTGTCTAATTTCACTAATGAATATTGATGCAAAAACCTTAAATAAAATAGTACCCAGGAGACTACAGTATATCATAAAGATTATACATTGTGACCAAGTGAGAATTATATCAGGAATGCAAGGCTGGTTCAGTATGAGGAAACCTATTGACACAATTGATTATATCAATAGCAAAAGTAACAAAAATCACATGATTGTATTTTTATTATTCTTTTTGCTTTTAAATTTATTTACTTTTAGTTTACAACATTCAGTTCCACAAGTTTTTGAGTTCCAAATTTTTTCCCCCTCCTTTTCTTCTTCTCCCCTCTTCCACCATGGTGGCAAGCAATCCAATATAGGTTCTACATATACCTTCACATTAAACATTAGTCAAGTTGTAAAGATGAATTATAACCAATGGAATGAATAATGAGAAAGAAGAAACAAAACAAAACAAAAAAGAGAGCAAGTAGTTTGTTTCAATCTGCATTCAGACTCTGTAATTCTTTTTTTCTGGATGTCGATAGCCTTTTCCATCATTAGTCTTTTGGAGTTGTCTTACAGCCTTGCATTGCTGAGAAGAGCCCAGTCTATCAAAGTTAGTCATCACAAATACAATGTGTCTGTAGTCGTGTACAGTGTTCTCCTGGTTATTCTCCCCTCACTCAGCATCAGTTTATATAAGTCTTTCCAAGGTTATTATGAAGTCTCTCTGCTCCTCATTTCGTTTAGCACAATAGTATTCCATTACATTCATAGACCACAACTTGTATAGCCATTCCCTAATTGAAGGGCCTCCCCTTGATTTCCAATTCTTTGCCACCATAAAAAGCTGCTATAAATTTTTTTGTACATATGGATCTTCCTTCCACTTGTGTGATCTCTTTGGGATACAGCCCTAGAAGTGGTATTGCTGGGTCAAAGGGTATGCAGTTTTATAGCCCTTTAGACATAGTTCCAAATTGCTCTCCAGAATGATTGGATCAGTTCACAACTCCACCAACAATGCATCAGTGTTTCAATCTTCCCACATCTTCTCCAGCATTTATCATTTTTCTGTTTTGCCATGTTAGCCAATCTGACTGGTGAAATGTGGTACATAAGTGTTTTGATTTGCATTTCTCTAATCAATAGTGATTTAGAGCATTTTAAAATATGGTTGTAGATATCTTTAATTTCTTCCTCTGAAAATTGCTGGTTCATATTTTTGACCATTTATCAATTGGGGAATGACTTGTATTCTTATAAATTTGACCCAGTTCTCTGCATATTTTAGAAATGTGTCCTTTATGAGAGACCCTGATTGTAAAAATTCTTTCCCAATTTTCTGCTTCCCTCCTAATCTTGGTTATCATTATATTAATAAGTGCAGGAAAAGTTTTTGACAAAATACAACAATCATTCTTATTAAAAAAATACAACTTGAAAGCATAGGTATAAATGGATTTTTCCTTAAAATGATAATAAGCATCTTTCTAAAACCATCAGCAAACATCTGTAATGGGGATAAGCTAGAAACCTTTCCAATAAGATGAGTGACACAAGGCTGCCCATTATTGCCAGTATTATTCAGTATTGTACTATAAATGCTAACAATAGTGAAAGGAGAAGAAAAAGAAATTGAAAGAATCAGAATAAGCAATAAGATAATAAAATTATATCTTTTTGCAGACAATGTAATGGTATCCTTGGAAAATCCTAGAAGTTAAACTAAAAAGTCAATTGAAACAATTAATAATTTTAACAAAATAGCAGGATATAAAATAAAACTACATAAATCATCAGAATTTCTATATATCACCAACAAAGCCCTGCTAGAACAGATATTTCATTTAAAATAACC
>CM053585.1:383176594-383207555 GCA_028646515.1 Pseudochirops corinnae
CTTGGAAATATATATGCTAAGACAAACCCAGGAACTATATGAACATAACTATAAAATATTCTTTATTCAAATGAAGTCAAATTTAAATAATTAGAGAAATATTAGTTGTTCATGAGTGGGCCATGCCAATACAGTCTACCTAAACTAACGTACTTATTTAGTGCCACTTTAATCAAATTACCAAAAAAAATTTTGAACTAGAAAAAATAATAAAATTCATTTGGAAGAACAAAAGGACAAGAATATCAAAGATATTAATGAAAAAAATGATAAAAATGGAGGTCTCCAGTACCAGAATTTAAGCTGTATTATGAAGTGGTAATCATCAAAGTGATTTAGTACTAAGAAATAGAAATGTGTATCAGTGGAATAGAATAGATACACAGTAGACAGTTAACACATGACTATGGTAATCTTGTGTTTGATAAATATAAAGATTTAACTTTTTGGGATAAGAATTCACTTTCTGTTAAAATTTTTTGGGAAAACTAGAAAGCAGCTGGCAGAAACTAGGTATAGAGCAATATCTTACACCATTTACCAAGATAAGGTAAAAATAGATACATGACCTAGACATAAAGGGAGATATCATAAGTAAATTAGAACAACAAGGAGCTATTACTTATTAGGTTTACGGATATAAAAAGTAGTGAATAAAGGAGATAGAGAGCATTGTGAGATGTAAAATGAATAATTTTGCTTCTAGTCCATTAAAATGTTTTTGTTTAAATAAAACCAAGGCAGGCAAGATTAGAAGGAAAATAGGATATTGGGGAAAAAAAAATTTATAGATAGTTTCTCAGCTAAAGGCCTCCTCTCTAAGATGTAGAAAACTTTGCCAAATTTATAAGAACATGAGTAATTTTTCAATTGATAAATGTTCAAAGAATCTGAACAGGCAATTTTTGGAAGAAGAAATTAAAGCTATAAATCATTACTGATTAGAGAAATGAAGTTAAAACAATTTTGAGATAACTATTTCATACCTATCAGATTGGCTAAAATGATAGAAGGAGAAAATGAGAAATGTTGGAGTGGAATGTAGAAAAATTGGGACACTAATACACTATTGGTGAAACTGTGAACTAATCCAGCTACTTTGGAGAGCAATCTGAATTTATGCCCAAAGAGTTATAAAACTGTGTGTACTCTTTGACCCAGGAATACCACTATTGGTTCTGTTTCCCAAGGTGGTCAGGGAAAAAAAAATTCTAAAAATATTTGTAGCAACTCTCTTTGTGGTGACAAAGAGCTAGAAATTGAGGAGATGCCTATCAACTGGGGACTGGCTGAACAAGTTGTGGTATATGATTGTGATGAAATATTACTGTGCTGTAAGAAATGATGAGCAGGTTGATTTTTAGAAAAACATGAAAACACTTGCATTAAATAATGCAGAGTGAAATGAACGAGTATTGTATATAGTAAAAGCAATACTGTTTGAAGAGTAAATGTGGATGGCTAAGCTATTCTGAGCAAGATGAATATTCCAATTAACTGTAAAGGACCCATGAAGGAAGTTACTATCTACCCCCAGAGAAAGAACTGATATATGGAAGTATGTATTATATGCTTTTACATATATATCTTTGTCAAATGTTTGACTTTGCTAGTGTAGGATTGGGAGGGAGGTAGAAATTCAAAACTAAAAATGTAATATCAAAATAGAGAAAGAGAGAGAGAGAGAAAGAGAGAGAGAGAGAGAGAGAGAGAGAGAGAGAGAGAGAGAGAGAAAGAAGAGGAGGAAGAGGAGGAGGAAGAAGAGGAGGAGGAGGAAGAAAGGAGAAGGATGAGGAGGAGAAGGAAGAGGATCCTGAACTGAACCTTGAAGGGTTGTAGGTACAGAGGTGCATAGGGAGAATATTTCTTGGCATAGAGGGCAGCCCGTGCAAAAGTGGGAAATGGGAAATGGAGTTTAGGGAATAGCAAACAGTCCAGTGTGTTTGGAGCACAGGGTATATGGAGAGAGCCATGGTTGATAAGCTTGGAAGGTAGGATAGAAAGAGATTGTGAAATGCTTTCAATGCTAAACTGAAACATTTGTAGAGGCAGCCTGGTCTGATGGGAAGAGACCTGATTCTTCAAGCATGGGACTAGGGCTCAGATCCCAATTCTCTTACTTATTAACTGTATGACCATGAATAAATAATGTAACCTTCTGTTAGACTTAGTTTATCCATCTGTAAAAGGAAAGGGGTGGGCTAGATGGGCTCTAAGATCCTTCCAGCTGTAGCTTTATAATCCTGTGTACTTTTAGGTGAACAGAATATTTGGTTAATCTGAACACTTCATTCCCTGGAAGCTTTTAGAGCCTAATCAAGTTTCTGGGCCACAAACAAACAGGCACCCAATTTCTCTTCCTCTGAGGCTGCCACCCTTTGCCCCCTCAGATGCTTCTTCCCAGGATCAGTAGGAGCCCATCACCATTTATAATAAGCTTGTATGTCTGCCATGCATGCTTCTCAAAAGCTGTCAGTTGCCAGGAGTACATTACCTGGCTTCATACTACCTATAACTCAATTTATAGCAATTTATTCTACAAAAGCAGACAGTAACTCACCGGTTGGGGGGTGGGATAGAATGCACAAAATAAAAGGCTCAACTGCCTGCTACCTCATTGTGCCACTGAAATAAAAATGTTAATGCCTATAATAGATTTCTGCAGGTAATAGGACTGGCTGGAGAATGTGCGAGCCAAGTTAAATGCCTTTTAAGTTAATCTCAGCATGAGGTCCCTTATTCACTCAGATATAGGAGCATGGTGACCGATTGAGGTAATGCAGACTCATAGCACATGCTGTCCCCTTTATTAGGCCATTCAGGGAAGCCTGGTAATCACTGTGGCCAGAGAGATTACAAAGTTCTTGATTGCTATGGCCAGTGGCTGTCTATGACTATTCCGTTTGGAATATTCCAAGCTGCATGATCAACCTGTGCCCAGAGATGACAGGCTGACTCACTGATATGTGGTGGTGGTGGTAGTGGTGGTATTAGTAGTAGTGGTGGTGGTGGTGGTGGTGGTAGTAGTAGTAGTAGTCGTAGTTGTAGTCGTAGTCATAGTCGTAGTCGTAGTTGTAGTTGTAGTTGTAGTAGTTGTTGTTTTCAGAAATAGAACCAGAAAATGTAATCAACACAATTCTAGTAATAGGATCTTCAGAGGTCATGTGGGTCACTTTCCTAAGGTAAGATTACTAAGATTCAATGAGTTAGTGGGGCATGGTGGAAAGAACTCTAGACCTGGAGTCAGGAGAATTGTGCTAAATTCCAAATTTCCATCCTTACCAGTAGCCACTTCATCCATCTAAGCCTCAGTTTTCTTATCTATAAAGTGGGAGTGATCGTATTTGTACACCTTACCTCATGTGGCTGTTAGAGGGAAACTACTTCTCAATCCTCAATGTGAGGTAGAAGGGTACTCTATTCAAAATGTAGCTTACGAGTTGTGCCATGAGAAATGATGACCATTAAGATTCAGAGAAGCGCGGGGAGGCTTATAGGAACTGATGCTGAGGGAGGAAAGCAAAACCAGGAAAACAATATATTAAGGACTGCAAAAAATACCAAAGAAACAAAATTAAGAGACTGAATAAGGTGTGATTTATAATGATCAAGCTTGGCTCCAGAATGAGAGGATGAATTTCCTTCCTTGGTTGGGAGAGATGAGGGATTCTGGGTGTGGAACTGTCAAATATGCCTAATTTGCTAATTGGTTTTAATGAATTTTTTAATTTTAAAAAGTCTTTGGTACAAGGGATGGCTCACACTGACATATTTAGACATGATGGTGATGCAAAAATGAAAGCTAACAATAAAGATAAGACTAAAACCAGATAATGAATAATACATATTTCATTTCCCATAGTGGATGGTGGATAATGCTCATGTACAGGATGATTTATTCCACATTAAAAATTGACAGCAACAGCGAAGATGTGAATATCACTTTTGGCTGGTCCACTTTCTTTCCACTCAATTCCTGTGGTCCCGAGCATCAGAGATGGGGACAAAGATATGGCCCCCTTTGCTGTAGCATTGTCATTAGAGAGCACAAGAAGGAAGAATACTTATGTCTGGAACCCAGGGTGGTTACATGGACAGAAGCGCTCAAATTAGAGATCCTGGACTTCCCAAGACCCTGGACTTCCCAAGACTAGGGGCCTAATTATATAACAATGTAGAGTTATAGTTAGTATTGGTCAGATCTTCCTCCTTTTCTGGATTATAGCCTAGGAACAGGCTAGGAGGCCAGCTTTGTTAGAGGACAGCTTTGTTACGTTGCTCGTTCTTCTTTATAGTGTCCATAGAAGCAGAAGGCATAGTTGTCAATGAGTTACCTTACTGGGAGAAGTCCATATGGGTCTAGAAACTTGGGACTTTATAAGCCCAATCCCAGACTTGTCCAAATTCCCTCCTTGCCTCTCCCAGAGATCTAGCATCATAAGAATCTGTCTAGCTTTCTAAATAAAATGAATGGGTCACTTCAGGATGTAACTAGTTCCCCATTAAGTTCTTCAAGTTGGCCACTTTTTAGGGATGTGGTAAAGGGGATTCCTGATCCATCATGGGTTATATTAGATATCCTCCTAGGTCCCTTCCAACTCTGAAGTTCTAAAGTTATAGGAAGTATCTTACTGGGCATTATGTCTGGATGGATGGCTCTGGGAGGAACCAGATTATGATGACTATAATCCAGACTGGGTTCTTTTGCAAATGATTTTCAATGTACTTGGGAAAATACCATACATAATGATTTTAGAAAGAAGGGGAGAATAATAAGAATGTCAGAAAACCCAATAAAAGTCAAATGGATTTTGGATATCATCATCACGAGGATCTGATGTGCTCAAAGGGTAGATGTATTTCAAGACCAGACCTAGACTTGACTTTTAATGTCACTTTGTACCCTTTTGGGGAAAGAGAGAATAAGACACCATACATGGAAATTGTTGTGTTTGTTCTTTGTTTTCATCAGGGAAATGATGACATGACTTGCAGTTGACTTGGATCTGAGTGAAGCAGGGCTGTACAAAGTCACCAGCTCCACTTTCTCCTCCAGAGCCATGTGGGTCCAGTGACCCGAAATCAATCAGGATGACTGGAGATGGCCCAGGATGCAATGGGAGACCCTGGCCCTTTTAGACTAAGGCCTTTTAAGGTTCTCACTTAGAGTGAGGTAATGCCCATTCAGTGAATAGGCCTCTTTAAGAAGTGAGTCAAGAGATGGCCCCTTTAATTAGGGAAAAAGAAAAAAAAATCAAATTGGAATGGGGGGGGGGAGCCGGGATACCCTCAGGGTTGCTGTTCCAAAGAAAAACAGTTACAGTTGACATTCACTTTAAGCCAGGAGGGCCCAAAATACAGCCATGAAGTGGAACTTTGGCAGGGACCTATTGTGGTCCGATCTACGAGCTTCACAGTGAACTGGGTTTATGACACTGGAAAAGAGTACTGGATCTGCAGTCAGAAGACCTGGATTCCAGACATCCTCTGCTCTACCACTATTTCACCTCATGAACTCAGGCTAGTTCCTAAGCTTCCTGAACCTCAGTTTCCTCACTTGTGAAATGGGAATAACAATCCCTGCTCTTTCTCCCTCATGGAGCTGTTGTGAAGGTCAAATGATATGGAACTGGAAGGGTCTCAGAGGTTATAGATGAGGAAACAGAGGCAAGAAGATGAAATGACTTGTACAAAGCTGTGCAGGTTGTACATAATAGTGCTGAGTTTTAAGCCTGGGTCCTCTGAATCTGAATTCTTTGTACCACATCCCTTCTTTAAAGGACAGGAAAGTCCTTTGGTAGTGTGCTAGACAAACTACTACTATTACTACTACTACTACTACTACTACTCTACTACTATTACTACTACTACTACTACTACTACTACTACTACTACTACTTCTCCTCCTTCTCCTCCTCCTCCTTCTCTATCTCCTTTTCATTCTGACTGGGCTTATTCCTAAGAACAACATCCTACTGAAAATGAATTTATATCTATAAATCACTTTGCTAACCTGAAAGCACTATGTAAGTACTAATTGTCATTATTGTTATTCTTTGCAACTGATTGCCTTAGAGAATTGCCATGGTCTCTGAAAGCTTAATCAGCTTTCCCATTCATGAGATCACTCTGTGTCAGATGCGAGGCTTGAACTCAGGTCTTCCTGATTCTAAGGTCAACTTCCCACCCATTCTTTCATGGGCTGCCTCCATACAGATGTTACAATCTTTTATTATATGGTTGGCTTTTATTTATTCCAGATTTACCCACATCTCTGATATCATACTCCAAGTATTTGAAAGGTTGTCAGGAAAAGGTGCTTAGATGTGTTCTCCTTAATCTTATAGCAGAGAACAAGGAATAACAAGAGAAATTACAGAGAGGAGGAATTTGGGCTCAATATAAGGAAGACCTATGTAATAAGCAGCATGTCATTGCAGAATCCAATGACCAGAATGACATGGGTTCAAATCCTACTTTAACCAATTAATTAAGTCAATCAATATTTTTAATAAATCCTGCCTTTAACTGATGCTAGCTGTGTGAACCTAGGCAAGCCACATGACCTCTCAGGGCTCTAGACAACTCTCTGAGACTATATGTTGCAGAAAGGTGGTGACCTGTTTTGGTAGTGGAAATTCCCTCATCTGGGAGTTACCTATATTGGTGAAATCCCAAGTTCTGTCTCTGTCTCCTATCTCTAACAATAAGAGAGATCTGAAACAGAATGAGCTGCTGTGGGTAGATATTATACTGAACTTTCTATTGTCATAGGTCCTTAAGTTGACTAGACTATTTTTCAGGGGTACTACAGAAGGGTTTCTTCATTGGGTTTATACCAAGGCCTTGCCATGTAGTAGATACTTACTTGATTGACTATGATAGGTGGTTGGTTGACTGATTTATTGAATTTAGGTTCATAGAAAGAAAAAAAAATACTTTTTAATCTTGAGTACTGTCCAGAAGGGAATGGGTTGTCTTAGAAGGTAGTGGGTTCCCATCACTGAATATCTTTTTTTTTTGTGTGTTTTTTTTGGGAGGGCAATCGGGGTTAAGTGACTTGCCCAAGGTCACAAGGCTAGTTTTTGTGTTAAGTGTCAGAGGCCACATTTGAACTTGGGTCCTCCTGACTTCAGGACCAGTGTTCTATTCACTGTGCCACCTAGCTGCCCCTGAATATCTTGAATTAAATACTGATGACTACTCATTGGCAATTTTGTAGAGGAGGTAGGAGGTTCCTATATGGTCTCTGAGGTTCCTTCTTACTCTAAGATGCTGTGAATATCTGAAATGAAAGATACATAGACAGTACCAGGTATTAATAGTACTAGTGGTGGTATTCCTTTTCTGGTTGGCAGCACATACTTGATTTCCCCTAAAATTTTCCTGTCTGAAACCTAGCAATGTGGCCTTCAAAAGTATTGTGTGATCATTATGACTGCAGGATGCCCAGGGACTCCACTTAGAGCCTTGCACACAACTTTTGTAGATGTAAGTGTGAAAACTGGACTGCCTGTTGCCTATAGTTCTCTTCCTCTCTTTTCCTCTCTCCATGTTCAAGTCATATTTTGTAGGAGAAAAGCTAGTGTGTGATTCTCTACCAGGGCTTAGCCTGGGCAACATACTTGGAAAAGTATGGCTGCTCAATTTTATCAGGATCTGAAGATGGCATAGGTTTTGAATGAATTCAACAAATGCAAGATGTGTCAATATCATACCATGACTAGTATCATAACTAGAGTCTGGGAACCAGGAACATGCCTCAGGTCACCTGAAATTTAGAATGCTCTCACATGGAAACCATGAGTTTGGCATCTCGCTAGCAAGAATTATTCAAATTAGGAAGATATTTTGGGCCTTGATTTTTCTACCTTCCTATCATATCCCTGGTGTACTTCTCCTTGATCCCCCTGTCAACCTCCCTGTATTTTGGAGACTCTGACTTCTCTTCCTCCTGAACAGAATTGGCCTTAAAAAGTCAGAGTGAAGGCATGCTCAGTGTTGCCTGTCCCAGGGTTTTACAAAATTTATACTAAACACAACACAAAAGATGTCACTTAGAACTCTGAGTATTTTAGTAAATTTTATGATTGGATTTATCCATCCACATAGGTTTTGTCTCCTTCCAAGTAGGTACACAGAAGGGCCATGACCTTATTCTCATGATGCTTTTGTTACTAAACCATTTGTGAAATAGCTTTCAGAGTAAAGATGTGAGCCACACAATCATCACTACTGACGTTGCCATAGTCATTAATAGCAACATCCCCATTGTCACCCCCATTGCAACTATCTTCACCATCATCAGCATCACTATCATTGTTCCTATGGCTTCTTAGCTTCCTCACCCATCTACTGTTCCTGAGCAGCTAAATTCCTACTCATAGAGCAAACCCCAGACTTCCTCCCATATATAGTCGAAAGGCTTTATTTTCAAATCATTGCTGTGTCAATCTGTTAACTTTCATGTTAAATTTCCATGTCATAATAATAATTCACATTTATAAGGCACTTTATGGTTTACAAAGCACTTTCTTTACAATGACCTTGTGAGGTAGGCAGCACAAGTTTTACAGCTTTAAAGATAAAGGAATTGAGGGTCAGAGCTGAAATATTGTGCCCAAAGTTATATACATAGTTAAGTGTTGGATTAAACCTTTGTATACTATATCTGTGTTCAGGCTTTTTCCATTATACAGTGGTTTCTTCTCACTGGCATATCTCTTGGAGTTTTGTAGGCAGAGACAGGCTATTCCCGATGAGATCTAGTATACTTTTACCTATGCATGGAAGAACTTTAGAGATTTAAAAAAATTTTTAAATTAAAAAGCTTTTAAAAATATTTATTTATGCCCAATTATATGTAAAAATAATTTTTAACATTTGTCTTAAAAATTGAGTTCCAAATTCTCTCCATCTCTCCCCACCCCCCTCATTGAGAAGGTAAGGAATTTAATATAGATTATACTTATGTAGTCATGCAAAATATATTTCCATATTAGTTATGTTATAAAAGAAAACATAGACCAACCCCCCTTTCCCCAAGAAAAAGAAAGGAAGTTAAAAAAATATGCTTTAATTTGTATTTTGACTGTCAGTTCTTTGGGAATGGATAGCATTTTTCACCATAAGACCTTTAGAGTTGTCTTAGATGATTGTATCGCATATAGCTGAATCATTTACAGTTGATCATCTTACAATATCACTGTTACTGTGTACAATATTCCCCTGTTTTACTCATTTCACTTTGCATCAGTTCATATAAGTCTTTTCAGGTTTTTCTGAGAGCATACTGCTGATAGAGATTATCTGTGACAATTGCCTACTTTTAAAGAGGAAGAAATAGAAACACAGAGAAGGGAAAGGACTTCTCTAAGGTCACAAGCAAGTCTATGACTGAACCAAGTGTAATGGTAATTAATTTAATTTTGAAGACCCCTTTTTGTTATGGCAAGTAAGCAGGTACTTAGCCCTTAGTAACTAATCAAACCTCTGTCAAAGAAACAGAAGATTTGAGCTCCTCTCTCCTGTTGCTGACATAACAGAAAGGGGTTGGCTGAAATAGGAAGCTAATGCTGTGTGTATATAAGAAAAGCCCCAGAGAGGCACAGTCAGAATTTCTTGAGACCAGAATCTGGTGAAGGCTGAAGTTGCTGCTGCCAGGGAGTCTAAAGAGGAAAGCCCTATCCTAGTCTGGAGAAAATGATTTTGATTTTGAAAACCTGGGGGGGATGATTTTGATTTCGAGAGCCAGCTGAGATTTCTTCTGGGTCCTAGGGCCAGCCAAACTTCTGGAGGACTAAGGAGGCATGGCTGTGTTGCCTGCATTCTGTCTGTCTGTTTTGATGTTGTTTTGCCAGACTTGTCTGCTGGTGAAGGACAGTGCTGTTGTTGCAGAGGTCCTGGAACCTTGCTGTTGGCTCAGAAGCCCTGAAGAAGGATTTCCTTGCACATTTACAAAAATCCTGGAAGAGGGTCTTGCTGGTGTTTTCAGGGGTCCCGAGACTGTTCTGCAGGCAGAGAGTGAATTGATGATGACACTGGCAATGTATGTCGTGGCTTTAAGCTTTGTCTTCCCAGGAACAGAGATTGCTGAGAACTTGCCTCGGGTCAAGATGAAGAAAAGACCTCTCCTTGGGTATTGAATGCTATGATGATATGGTGGTTTACTAGCAATCTAGGGGTAGAGGGTTTGTGTATTTTCTAATGATTATACTTAGTAATTAATGATACTTAGTAATTGTGAATCTGAATAAGTGACTGATTGAGTTAACTTAGTTGCGCCATGAGTAGAAGACTTTGACTATTGTACTTTGAGTGTGTGTGTGTGTGTGTGTGTGTGTGTATATATACATATACATACATTTATATTCCCTTCAACTATCCTCATACTGAAAAAAGTTTCATAGGTTACAATTACCTTTTGGCCTGACTGCTCCTCCCTCCCAAATTCGCAAGTCCCACTGAGCTGCCCCTAATCCACTCACCAGAGAGGCTCCTCTGCTCCTCCCATCCAGCCATCCCCAGGGCACAGCCGTGGCTTCAGGCCAGGCTGGTTTTGATTTGCAGTGTTGATATGGTTCCTCGTAGCTGAGCTGACTTTAGTGGGAAGTATCTTTGTGTGCGTTTTGGAGTTCTAGGATTGGTTTAGAGTCCTATTTTATGGGTATTTTGGGGTGGCTATGTGAGAGCTGTGATATGTTGCTGCTTCTATGCTGCCATCTTGGCTCCGCCCCCCCAAGGTGTTATTTTCTTCAGTCAGGTTGTTGACTTTCTTTTCATGATTTTCTTGCATCATTCTCATTTCCCATTTTTTTCCTCCACTTTTCTTACTCCAGTTCATGTTTTTCTTGGAAGCTTTTGGTGCAGGAGTTCTGACTTCATTGTCTTCCTCCCATTCCATGCTTGGATCCTTTTTTGTCCCCCAAAAAGGTATCTAAAGTTGAATTGCTGTGCTTGCTTGGCTTCCTTTGCTTGCTCATGTTGCCACTCAATTACTTGACTTTTGAGTTCTTTGCCACAGTAGAACTCTGCTTTAGAGGGGAGAACTTTGTTCCAAATTACTGGGGTTTTCACAGCTGCTGGAGCTATTAGTTGGTTGCCCTCTCTGAAGCTCCCACAAGTTCTGCCCCACTGGCCACACACCACAGGACTTCCATTCAAGACCATGATCCAGATCCAGGCAGGTTAAAGCAAGACCAATTACCTTCTGAATGTTCACTTGGCCCCCTTTGATCTGCAGGCCAGGAGCTCTGAAGCAGCCATATGGAGGTAGCTGCAGGGCTGCTGCACCTCCACCACTTCTAGCTCTAGGTGCAGAGGCCAGACTGCTCCTCCATCCCCTCCAGTTCCAACAGAGTTCTACACTGACCTCTCACTTTTTCTTTGTCATTTATGGGTTGATAATTCTGGAAACTGCCACTGCTGCTGGTGATCCACTCTCCCAAAGTCCTCTGCAGCCACTGGTAGGGGCCACTCTGGGGCTAAAACCACAGGCTCATGTGGGGCTGGGCTGGGCTCCCAGGGCTCTGTGATGAACCCCTCCTGTCCACCTGCCAGGCTGCCTTCAGTGGGAGATTTGTTTCTTTCTGTCACTTTGTGGTTTCTGTAAATCTAAAATTTGTTTAGAGTAATTTTTTATAGGTATTTGATGTGGTTATGGGTGGAGCCACAGAGTTTTCCTGCTTCTATGCCACCATCTTGGCTCCGCCCCTACACTCTTTCACTCATTTGAGCCTTCATGCTCACACTGCAACTAAACTTACTTAGGTAAAGATTGCTTCCTTCAATCTTATACCTGGGTTCCTACATACATATTTTCTCTTTTGGGTGATTTTCCCCTCTCCCTCCCTCCCTCCCTCCCTTTCTTCCTTCCTTCTTTCCTTCCTTCCTTCCTTCCTTCCTTCCTTCCTTCCTTCCTTCCTTCCTTCCTTTCCTCCTTCTTTCTATCTCTCTTCCTCAGTTGTCCCCCCTTCCCATTTCTCTCTTCTTCTTTCTTTCCATCCTGCCTCCCTTTCTCCCATTTCTACTATATATATCTTCCTCTTACAACTTCTTCTCTGGGAAGCTTGTCCCAACTAATCACACTCCATTGTTTTGTTCCTCCTGAGGTACCAAATGGACAACACACTATCTTGTCCTGATGTATGCTTCTATGTAAGCATTTTCTTGTGTTTGCAAGGCATGTCCTTTCTCTCCTATTTGTCAGTTCTTTACTGATATTCCCTGTGTCTCATATTTCTGTGTACTCTATCCAGGATCATGCTTTAGAAACCATGAATGTTGTCGAACTAAGTCTCTGGAGGAAGCTATCCTGAGTCTAAGTCTTGTCTGACTTCAGTATTTCTGTCAATGGCACTAACATCTTCTTGGTTACTCAAATTCATATCCTCAGCAACATTCATTTATTCATTCAGTAATAATTTTTATATGCCTGCTATGTGTACATACAACCAGTGACCAAGTCCTGCAGTTCCTGTACCCACAGTTTCTCTGGCATCTGTCCTTTCCTTTATATTCTCACTGTAACCTACCTCACTTTAGGCCCTTTTATTATAGCAATTGGACAATTAAGAGGCAAGAGCCTCTTGATTGGTCTTTCTGCCTTTAGTCTATTACTTTTCCAATCCATCTTCTAAACTCCAGCTGATGAAATCTTAATGTAACACTCATATCACTCTCCTACTCAAAAACCTTGAGGAGTCCCTCACTGTCATTGCCTGTGGAAGAAAAATAAATTCTTGATCTTGCCATTCAAGGCTCTCCACAATTGGACTTAACCTATGCCTAGTCTTCTGGCATACTAATCCTTTTCATGGATTCTATGTTCCGGTCAAATTGGATTATCCTTCAGTTCCTGTTTTTATTTTTGCCACTTCCCTATCTCAGAGTATTTGCTTATGCTCTCCTCTGTTCTTGGAATGGATGCCTACCTCTCATTGTCATCTCTATCTGTAGAAACCTCTCTGTTTCTTTAAAGTCCAGCTAAACTGTCACCTACTCCATGAAACCTTCAATTATCCTTCCCATTTTCTGTCTGAAAATTTCTTATATCACCTTCCTTTGCTGTTAATAATTCTGATCATGGACTTTGGAATGAACAGGTCAGTGGGCTTGTCTGTATCTTACATCCACTAATTGTCGCGTTAATCCCAGTA
This sequence comes from Pseudochirops corinnae, assembly GCA_028646515.1. Taxonomy (NCBI): domain Eukaryota; kingdom Metazoa; phylum Chordata; class Mammalia; order Diprotodontia; family Pseudocheiridae; genus Pseudochirops; species Pseudochirops corinnae. The sequence continues at coordinate 383,189,752 of CM053585.1, forward strand.
AGCCACATCAACAATATGTGTTATTAGTCACAGGTAGAAATGAGTACTCTTTGCATCTTTCAAGGCCAAATATAGGTGCTCCCTCTTTCAAGAAGCCTTCTGCCCAGAAGTAAACTTTCTTTCCTAGAATTTTCCAAAGCATACTGTTTGCATTTCTCCTATACATTTAATATTGTAACTGCATTATAGGGGTGTGTGTGTGTGTGTGTGTGTGTGTGTGTGTGAACTCCTTAACTTGAATGTATTTATATTGTTAACAAAGGGATCAGTACCACAGCCAGAGAAAGTGGTGAAACCAGTGTTATCACCCTGGTTCAGCATTGAGGGCAGGGAAAACAATGGAGGTGGCAATACTAGGGGATATTGGGCCTTAGTCATGGCAGTGAAGTGGTGGTGAAATTGTGGGGGCAGATATTTAGAGAGAAAAAGGGCACTTTGCCCCACTGGTCAGTTTACTAACTGATGCTTGTGCTATTGAGCTATGAAAACCAGATCTAGGTGAAACTCTAGGGTGTGGTAAAGGTTCCAGAAGGGTTTTTCTTGGCTCATTAATTCTAATTCAGTAAGCTTTTATTGAGTACCTAGGTACCATTCTAGGTACTGGGGCTACAAAATAAACAAAAACTGAAAAGCTCCCTCAAGGAGCTTTTAGTTCAGTCACTTTTCAGTCATATTCAACTCTTCATGACCACATTTGGGGTTTTCTTGGTGAAAATACTGGAGTGGTTTGCCATTTTCTTCTTCAGCTCATTTTACAGATGAGGAAACTGAGGCAAGCAGGGTTAAGTTACTTGTCAACAGTCACACAGTAAGTTAAGTATCTGAGGCCAGATTTGAACTCATAAAGATGAGTCTTCCTGATTCTAAATCCAGTGCTCTATCCACTACACCGCTTAATTACTCCTCTGCCACCTAGCTGCCTCTCAAGGAGCTTACTTTTTACTGTTTACTGAAACAGTAAAAATAGTGCCTCTGTCAAAGTACACAGGTAAGTCATAGGAATGTCTATGTCTTTTTTCCTTCCTCTTGTGCAATGACTAGAAGGAGAAGTTGGAGGAGAGTTCATTGTCTAAGTCCCTTTCCTTGGCATCTTACATTTTGCGGCTAGCAGTGATACCTCTGTATTGATGAAGAGTTAGTTTTCTGATAAGTGTGGAGTCTTTGGTGGTAGGTTTAGAGGTAGCCCTGGCTGATACAGAAACAATCTGAGTTTCCACATCACCACTCTCAGGATATGTGGTCAGGTCCAGTCAGATTCTAGGGTGGGATGAAGCAATGGATGATGTCACAGAACCACAAAATCAGCAGAAGAAAAGCCCAAAGTACACTGGAGAGCTGTGGGTTTGGAGTTAGAGAACCTGTGTGCAAATCCCATCTTTGACATTGAATACTACAGATAATCTACCTTCTTCAGACCTCAGTTCTCTCATCTGTAAAATGAGAGTGGTAGACTAGATGGCATCTAAGGTTCATTCCAGCACTAGATCTGTGTTTCTGTGTCCTCAGAGGCCATTTCATTCAACCCACAGCTGATTAAGAACTCCTTCTAGAATGTGTCTGGCAAGCTATTCTATACCCTTTGCTTGAAGGCTGTTACATCCTGAGATAGTCCATTTTACTCTTGGATAATTGTTAGGAATTTTTTCTTCAGCTAATCAGAGCATTCTCTCTTCATTCCTCCCTCATTTTCTAGCACAATGCCTTGCACATAGTAGGTGCTTAGTTAAAGTTTGATTAACTAAATTTGGTTATGAATGTATAGATAATAAATGCAAAACTTGACCCATAGCATTAAAATAACTGATAGTCATAGAAGGTGGGCTGGTAGATTACTATTGCTGGAAGGTGACAGTTCTGTTTACCTGATGGTGAAGGTGAGAATTTTAGATCATAATCCATTAAAGGATTGCAGTTCTAGAATGGAAAAGGAATTTATAGGCCATCTAATTCAACCCCTTCATTTTATAGATTGTGAAACTGAGAGGCCCAAGAATTGTAAGTGATTTGCCCAAGGTCCTACAAGTAGCCAAGGTCAGGACCAGGCTTCAAACACAGGCTCTGTGACTCCAGTGAAGCATTCTTTCTTTGTACTACACTGCCTAAAGTGAGGGAAGAATTATCACTATGAAGGTTTGGATCCAAGATATACTAGTTCCCAGCCTAGATCATTATCCATTAGATCTTGACATTTCTACATCCACTTTTGACACCTAACTCTGGAACCCTGAGCAAGTCACTCAGCCTCTTGGAACTCTAGGTAGCTCTCCAAGACTGTATGTTTCAGAGAAAGTACTGTCCCACATTGCTGGAGGGAGTTTCCTCAGGTGGAAGACCCCTCTATCATGAAATTGCAAGCCCATTCTTTATGCGTATGCCATTTTTGGGTAACAGTTTTAAGTCCTCCCTGACCCTGGTGGCCTCACTCAAATCTGAAAGGTAGAGCAGAAGCACTCAGTTATCAGTTAATATTACTGAGTGCCAGATAATGTTTGTTCAGGCTCCTTGCTGATCCAAGCTCTATAAATACAAAACATTATTATTCTTATCCCTTCCTTGGTCCCCTGAGCCCCCCTGAAGCCAATGAGGATGGGATCATTTCCCTTGTCTGAACAGGCAAGAATAATGTAATTCTGAATGAATTCTTGGTCCCTGAAATATGCCTGAGGAGGGCTTAGAGGCAGGAGAGTTGGTGGGGGTAGGGATTAAGAAACATAAAAGAAAAAGAACCAGCTCCCAATAGAGTTCACTGTGGGAAAAAGGAAGACCAATGTCAGGGTGCCATTTGCAGGAACTTTTTTCTTGTGATATTTTGTTATGATGGTGATTATTTCAAATGCTATTGAGGATAATCAATGGTCTCCATTTCTACCCATCCCCCACGGCCCACCTCCTGCACAAATGTGCTGAGTTGAGCATCTCCCATGTAGCTGAGAAGCCATTTATTGCTTTGGAATTTCGGGAAGCTGGAATTATGGTTTAAATAACCTCTCAGTTCAAGTGAGGCTAAATCAATGCTGACCACAGAGAACAAACAGTACAGATTTGGTTCCTGTGACCTTAGCTGCCCACCATCCTAATTATTCCCATCGTCTCAAAGAAAGTCCCAGTGGGATGATATGTCTTCTCCTTTGTCTCCTCACCCCTTCTAATATCTGTCAAAGTGGCTCCTGTTACCAGCAAAGGGCTTTGAATTGTCTTCTCCCTGGGTCCTTTAGAGCCATAGATTTAGAGTTGGAAAGGACCATGGAGGTGGTCCAGTCCCCCTGATCTATTTTACATATGGGAGAAACTAGAGGTGAAATGGTTTAGCCAAAGTCACACACTAGGAAGTGCTAGATAAGAGGATCATAGATCTATAGCTGGAAGAAACTGTGGAGGTCATCTAGTTCACCCCATTCCCATTTTATAAATGAAGAAACTGAGGCCCAAAAAGGTTAAATGACTTGCTTAGCTAGTTCCCTTCCCTGCTGGGAGCCTCTGAAGCCACTGGGAGGAGAAGATCAGAACCATGTAGAATGTCAGTCAGACTGCCTAAGCTCTTGGCTCCTCTATTATAGTGTGGGTGGATCCCAGGGCTTTCAGAGGCTCTGCCTTCCCAGTTAAGAACTTGGCTCATGAACCCAGTGGTCAACTCTGTTTCAGCTGAGGACTGGTCCTCCTAAGCTGGGAGTGACTCCTTATAAGGCAGAATCCTCAAAGTGAAGAAGTGTTTTTGTCACTTGGCAACTCCCAAAGACTACCTGCCAAGGGGAGCAGGGGAGTCTCAATTAAAGAAGAAAAGAACACACATGCTGATAAAATTTCCAGTCCTTGCAAAATTTAGGCAAAAGTGAAAGCTGGAAAAAATTTTTGAAGCCATCTGGTCTAATCTATGATTTTACACTTAAATTTTGCATGGAAAATCATGTAACCCAAGCCTGAAGCCATGTGTGTGTGGTACCGCTGATCTTTACATATAAGGGAGGGAACCTGAGTCAAGAGGAGAAAAATGACTTCTTAAGTTAACATAGATCTCAATCTCCAATCAACACGTGCTTATTAGGCACTTACTATGCTTGAGTCATTGTGTTAAGCACTGGAATCTCCAATCAACACGTGTTTATTAGGCACTTACTCTGCTTGAGTCATTGTGTTAAGCACTGGGGATATAGAGACAAAACTGAAACAGATTCTGCCCTCAATAAACTTCTAGTCTAATTGAGGACACAATGTATACATATATGAGTATATGCAGAATATATACAAAATGAATACAAGGTCATTTTGGGAAAGGGTTCCCTAGTAGCTGCTCGAAAAGCTTTGTAAAGATGGGACTTAAGCTGGGTCTTGAAGGAAAACAGAGATTCCAAGAGATAGGTGAAGAGGAATGGCATTAAAGGCAGAGGGGATAGGAGATGGGAGATGGAACTTTGTGTATATATGTATGTGTGTGCATGTGCAAGCAAAACTGAAATAGGTCAGTGTGGCTGGAATACAGAATTAGAGAAAGGGATTAAATTATGAGGAGACTGGAAAGGTAGGAGGGGCCCAGCTTGTGGAGGTCTTTAAATGTCAAATCAAGAAGTTTATATTTGATCCATAAGGAGTCACTGAAATTTGTTCAGTGGGTGGTCAGGGGTGACATGGTCACACTTGAGCTTTGAGAAGGTCACTTTGCCAGCTATGTGCAGGATGAATTGGAGGGGAGGAGAGATTTGAGGTAGAGAACAATTAGGAGGTGATGGCAGTTGTCCATATCAGAAGTGAAGAGGATTAGGCTGTGGCTGTGTAAATGGAGAGAAGGGGACATAAATACAAGACATCATGGAGAGAGAAACAAGATATGGCCATTTATTTGACGTGTGAGTTATATAAGAGTGAGGACTCCTGATTCACACAGGGGTTGCAAAACTGGGTGATTGGAAGGCTGTTGGTACCGTATAATAGGAAAATCTGGATGAGGGGTGAATTTTGGGGGAAAGATAACAATTCTGTTTGGGTATGTTGAATTTGAGATGTTATTGGGACATCTAGTTTAAAGCATCCAGTATCCAATTGATGATTCAGGGCTGGAGTTTAGAGATTATGACTATATATGCTGTATAGATAAAGAGCCATATGCATAAAGAACACAATTAACTCTGTGGGAACTGATGAAGTCACCAAGTGAGAGAGTCTAGAGAGAAAAGATAAGAAGACCATGGACAGAGTTGGGGGCAACCATGGTTAGTGCATAATGGGTGTGACACAGATGATGAATCAGCAAAGAAGACTGAGAAGGAGGGGTCAGAAATTTACAGAGAGAAATCAGAGAGGAGAGAATAACCAGGAGAAGGCAATGAACAGGATCAAATTCTATGGAGAAGCCAAGGATGATGAGGACTGAGAAAAGGCCATTGTATTGGGCAATTAAGTAAATTAATTACTTATGCTTTCTCCAGAGTACAGAGCACAGGGATGGGTATAGAGTAGTGGTTCAGTGTCCATTTGATAAATTATTGAAAGCACAATTTGAATTGGATTGAATAAATCAGGTGCAAACTACTCCATTGTCCTTCATTTTAAGGAAAATTCCCAGGCCAGCCATGTCTTCTTTCCTTTTTGGGATCTAATCCTGACTCTCTGGACCTTCTTCATCATGACACAACAGACTTCTCACCCTGCAAGTTCACTCTAATCCTGTGGCCTCCTCATCCAAAGTTGACTTTGTCTCTGACCTTCTCATTTTGGAAGTTCATACCACCCATATGGCCTCTTCCGCCGATTGGTCGGTTTCTCCCAGAACCAGCATTTTCAGCAAAGTGCCCAGGTCAGCCATGTTTTCTAGCCATCTAGCTGAGTCTTGAAGGAAACCAGAGATTCCAAGAGATAAGTGAAGAGGAATGTCATTAAAGGCATAGGGAATAGGTAGTACAAAGGCTTGGAGATGGGAGATGGACCTTTGTGTGTATGTGTATATGTGTGTGTGTGTGTATGTGTGTGTGTGTGTGTGTGTGTGTGTGTGTACACGTGCAGGCAAAATTGAATAGACCAGTGTGACTGGATACAGAGATAGAGAAAGGGAGCAAATTGTGAGGACACTGGAAAGATAGGAGGGGCCCAGCTTGTGAAGAGCTAGCTTCATCTAGTCATAATCTCTTTGGCCTCCACTCCTGACTCTCTGGACTTTGCTGTCATGCTCCAATGCTCTTCCTTTCTCCCTCCTTTTCAGTTTCCTTTTATGCATTGTTTTCTCTCATAAGAATATAAGGTCACTGAGGGCTTTCTGCTTGTATTTGTATTTTTGGTGCTTAGTACAGCATCTGGCACAATGCTTAGTAAAGGCTTTTTGACTGGTTGATTTCTGTTTCCCTTTCCTTTTCTTCTGCTTTCTTCTAACTCCTCCAATAAGTTCCAGACTGTGGTCATTATCTTTCCCTTCAACCTGCTCTTCCTTCCAATCCAGACTGCTGTCCATGGTACCCAACATCTTATATCAGTGGCATTATTTGTGACTCTTCTCTGTAGCTTACCACCCACAACCGATCACTGTTTCCGCCTCCCCCCCCTTGTGGATGCCACCTCCACAGCACCTCTATTCCCTCTTCTCTCATACTACTGGAGATAGAGCCTCATTTAGGGTCCCACCTACCTGGGCCTACTCTAAAAACCTCTTAACGGATCTTCCTGTCTCCAATTTCTCATCCTTCATAAATGTTTCCCAGAATAAGTTTCCATTTTAAGAATTTTTAAAATTGATATTGATTTTTATTTTTGTATAACTTGAATTTCCTCCATATTCTTCCATTCTTCCTTCTGTAAAGTTACCTCTCAAAACAAAAAATATAATATTTCTTACAAACAAATCTGGTTGTGTCCACTTCTGCACTCTAGGATCTGCAGTGTCTTTCTATTTACTTTCTGGGAAAGTCCTCTGAGATTCTACACCAGTCCACTTGTACAGTCTGATCCTATATTCAGCTTTTCCAAACATTCAATGTATGCTCCAGTCAAATGGATAAGAAAAATTCTCTTTACTAGTATCTCCTCTATTTTCCCACCTTTGGGCATTTGCCCAAACTGTCCTGTATGCCTAGAATGTTGTCCTTCCCTCTTACTCTCCTTACTTTCTTGCTCATTTGTTGTCTTCACCCTCACTTTGTTTTTCACCCCTCTAATACTGTTATTTTGGACTGGTGTATATTCTAGGTATCTCTCTGTGTGTCTTATCTCCCTGTTCTGCAATCTCTCTCAGTCAGCCTCTCCTGTCTGCTCACACTGCAACACAATAGTTTAAACCTTCTTCTTTTCTTTCGTAGAATATCACGCAAAAGCCTCTTAACTAGTTTGCCTGCCTCCAAGTTTATTGCTTTCCAGATTCATCTCCTTCTCAGCACCATACTATGATCAAAACTTCAATGGCTCCCCATTGCCTACTAAAAAAGAATAACGTCCTAATCCTGACATTCAAGACCTTCTACAATATTTCTCAAATTAATCCATTCAGATTTACAGAATGTTATTGCCTTGCATATATTATACATTACAGACAAATGACACCATTCTCCATTCTCTGTCCTTGTTTTGTCCTCTCCTATCTTTATGTTCCTGCTCCTGCTTACTCCCATTACTGGAACTGAATAATAGTTAACACTTACATAGTGTTTACTAGGCACCAGGCATTGTGTTAAGTACTATACCATTATGATTTCTTATGATCCTTAAGTCAGCTCTGGGAGGTAGGTGCTATTATTACCCCTATTTTACAGATGAGGAAACTGAGGCAAACAACGGTTAAATGATTTGCTCAGGACCACATAGGTAGTGTCTGAGTCTGAATTTGAAGTCATCTTCCTGACTTCAGGCCCAGTGCTCCATCCATGGTGCCACCTTGATGCCCACATAAAAATATGGAATGTTCAGCATTGGAGTGGACCTCAGAGACCATTTAAGTCTGAAGAGTTTTCTAAATACCTGACAAGATTTCTCCTGTACAACATAAATCCAGCCCTTGCTTGCATATCCTTTATGAAGGTGAGCCCACCACCTCCCAAGGCAGCCAATTTGGATTTTGGACAGCTCTCTTTATGTTGAGCTAAGACCTGCCTCCTTGCAATTTAAGATTGTAGATGGAGAGGAGGTAAAGTTCAACCCCTTGATTTAAGGAATAGAGAAACTGAGGACAAGCTAGGAGAAATGACAGCACTGTCCCTAGTTCTGCCACATTGGGCCAGGCACTGCAAATCTACTGCCTCTTCCATGTGAAGTCCTTCAGATACTTGAAGGCAGCTGTCATTTCTCCTTTCTTTCTGAACTAGGTCCTCTAGTTCAGAAAGCATTTCCAATGCTTTCAACCAATTCTCATATGGTCTTTTCAGTCTATCAATGTCCTCCCTAAAAGGTGATGTGCAGAACTGAAAACTGAACAACCTAGATATTGTTTCACTATGGCAGAGAATGGTCTATCATCTCCTGGGTCTTTGTCATTGTACCTCTTCTAATAAGATTTCTTTTTAAGATCTCATTAGTTTTGTGGTTGCTATGCCATATTTCTACTCCTAAACTTCTAATTACCTATTAGGTATTCCTCCATTTTCCAGACAAATTGATTTTTAGCCATGCCTTCCCATGTTATTCTTGTGAGATTGATTTTTATGATCTCAAGTGTGACTTTACATATCTCCTCCTTAGATTTTATCTTAATAGATTTATTCTAACATTCAAGCCTGTTGAAATCTTTTCATATTCTGACTATAATCTGACATAGCTTTGTTTCATTTTTGAACTTGATAATTATGCCAGCTAAATTTTTATGAAGGTAATTGATGAAAAGATTAAACTGCACAGAGTCAAATGTGGATTCCTGGGGCATTCCACTTGAGATTCTCTTCTGAGGTGACACTGAGCTATTAGTGACTGCTCTTTGGGTCAACCAGCTCCAAATTTAACTAATTGAACTATTGCCTAGCCCATATGTCCCCATCTTTTCCACAAAAATAGCCTGAGATTTTTGTCAAGAGCTTTGCTAAATTCTAAGTAAACTCTACCTATAGCATTTTCCTGATCTACCAGTATACTAACCCTTTCAAAAATGGAAATGAATCTAGGTTGGCATGGCTTGACCTGGATGAGATGATGTTGAATTTTGGGAATTAATGATTCCATTTGTACTTGTTTCCCAAACTTTCCTTCAATAATATGTTCTAGACATATTTCTAAATATTTCATATTTCTAAAATTCTAGAATTTTTTTTTTGGCCAAGAATTTAAGTCAAGTTCATTGTCTTGTGGTTTGCACATGTCATGCTTCTCTGGGCCTCTCACTTTCTTTAAAAAGAAAATCAAAGCAACATCTATCCATCTCCAATCCTGTGATAGTTCTCTTGTTCTCTCCAACTTTCCAAAGGTCATGAAACTCCCTGCCCTTAAGGAGCTTACATTCTCATGTGTGTGAGGAGTAAGAATCTACATATATAAGTAGATTTGAAAACGTAACAAGTAAATGCAAAATCATTTCTCATGGGAGAGCACCAGTATCCTGAATAAATAAATGAAGACACAGATAAAAGTGGAACAACACTAATATTGTAAGGTCACCATATTTGCTAAGAAATGGGTTCAAATAATAAGTGAAAAAGGATTTCAGAGGGAGGAGAAGACCCTGCAGACTGGGATGACCAGAGAAGGCTCTGTGGGGGAGTTGACACTTGAGATATAACTTGAAGAAACATAGAATCATAGAAATTTATAGTTGGAAGGGATTTAGAAATTACCTAGCCTAGTCTTCCATATAATATATGTATCTCTTCTATAACTACCCTGGTTATTAGTCTGTGATTTTTCAGAGATGGGCAGTTCACTACTTAGAGAGGAAACTAATTCCATTTTTGGACACCTCTAGCTATTAGGAAGTTTCTTCTCATATTAGACCTATTCTACCTTAGAATTTACTCCCATTGGTCTTAGTTCTTAGGACCAAGTAAAAAGTCACTTCACATTGCTACTAAGTTCCCCTAATATGAAATGAATGCTATTCAAGGTTCTTCCTAGTTTAAGGTCTATAATCCTAAATCCTTTTCCAACACACACACACACACACACACACACACACACACACACACACACATACACACACACACACATTTTTTGAACCAAACTTGTAATTTTATCAATGTAAGGAGCTCCTGGTAAAGAAATTTCCCTTGTCAATGCAGATCAGCAGCTGCTCAAGAGCTCAGTATTAAAGAGTTGCATAAGTCACTGATTGGTTAAGTGACTTGCCTAGGGGGTCACATAGCCAGTAGGCAGCACTTGCACTCAGAACTTCCTGACTGTGATCAGCTTTCGAAGCACTATGTATGCTTTTCAAATATCTGAACATAGATATAATGGTCCTACTTTTTTTTTTTCATCAAAGACAATGTGTTATAGTGGAGTGATGGGGCAGGAGGGACATAAACGTGAATCTTGGATTTGATAGCTACCATCTATGAGACCATGGGCGAATCACTTAACCACCCAAAGTCTTATTTTCCTTCACTATAAAATTAAGGTATTGGACTTGGATGCCTACATTCTCTTTCAGTTTTAAATCCATGATCTTATGACTCAATGATCTTATGAATCTTGGATCTGACTGGGCAAGTCACTTCATCTCTCTGAGACTCAGTTTTCTCACCTGGAAGATGGGGACAGTAATAATACCTCTTATAACGACCTCACAGAGTTATTGTGAAGAAAGTGTTTGTACATGATAGAATGTGGATTATTATTGTTACTGGGAATAGAATCTGTAATGAGAGGAGGAGGGCAGGATACCCCAGGCCAGTGAATCATCATGAACAAAGTCAGGGAGGTGGAAACTCTGTTTTAAGGAAGTATCTTCTGAATGTAGCTCTCCCTTGACAACATTCAGAAACAGCTTTCTATAAATACTGTTCCTGTACCACAATAGCACTAAAGGAATATCTGACTAATTGACCATGCTTGTTATGGAAAAACCTCTTGCATATTTGGGGGACAGTGAGTAAATAAGCTTGGATGAACTGAAGGTTTTCTGTAGGGGAATAGTGGGAGATGAGCCTGGAACAGTAGGGTGGGGCCAGATTGTAGGCTTTGAATGACAGGCATTGCCAAAAACAAGCAAACCTGCCCATGACCAGGTGTCCCACCAATCAGAAACTGTAAAGCAAGCTTCAAAGGGACAAAAACCAAAGGAAATTGGATAGGAAACAGCTAATGTTTTAAGATCACCATGCCCTCCCCAACCCAGTTCTGCTTCTCTTCCTTGCCTCCCTCTTCTACCCCCCATGAGGCTTTCCCTACTGTCATCCCTGTCTCCATGGAGACCATGCAGACGCATGCAGACCCACACAGGAATCCTGAATTAGACCAACCTGTCTCCAGGCTGCTGGATGATCCTAATTAGACTAAATTAATAATTTATTCAAGTGAGACATACCAAAAATCTCCAGGGAGGCTATAAAGATGATAATGCCTCTTATTAAGGAAATGTGTCAACACCTCATGCTTGCCATTTGGAGCTAGGAAGGGCTTGTTTGTGATGGGTTGTGGGTCAGGTCTTGGTGGCCTGGAAGTGACCTTTTCAGCCTGGGAGGCTTGGCTGCCAGCTTTGCTCCCCGAGGAGTGTCTTTTTCTCTCCCTTACAGATCATAGGACATCACATTTCCTTCTTTGTGTTGAACTCGATTGAAACTTCCAAGCTTACCCTCACATGCCATCAGGGAAAGAGGAGAGCAGAATTGTATTTCATATGTCATATCCCTAGCGATTCTGATGTAAAATGACCAAGCACTTGACATAGTCATAAAGCAATCCTTGCTACTGATATTGCCTTTGTACATACATGGTGCAAGGACAGCTTTTATTTAGTGAGCACAAGAGCAGAATGCTGTCCAAGCAGTGCCTCATTTTAAAGATGGTCCTGGGAAAACAGAGGCTCCCCACCAGGGTTCTATAATCCAGATGCTGCCTGGATGCCCCTAGCAAAGGCCAGCTCGATTAGAAGCTGGCTCTTCTTTTATAAGCTGCAGGAGTAAAGCGATTGCTAGCCCTGTGTTGCAAAATAGGTTGTCACTGAGCACATGGGTTCCTCTTCAGATCCCAGGGCATTGCGTTTTTGGCAAAGCAAATAGTCAAGATGGAGTTCAGAGCTAGTGTCCAAACCTGACCAAGCAGAAGAGCCTTGTAGTGTCAGCTTATCTGGATTGGAAATCTTTATAGCATGTCAGAACTGGAAGGGACCTTTCAGATCACATCCTGGAGTCCAATGACTCTCTTTTTTTATGGAGGGGGAAGATGAAGCCCCAAACTGGGATTTAAAAACCAGGTCCTAATAGATTGAATGCAGTATTTTTCTTGGAAGATCTTGCATACCAGGATTAAGTAATTAATTGGGGAAGTTGCTGAAGGTTAGATGGTAGTAGTATACTGGGATGAAAGGGGGAAAGGATATGGTCAAGGTCACACAGGTAGTGAGTAGCAAAGTTGGAGTGTGGGACAAAAGGAAGAGCACTGACTTGTAATCAGGGGACCTGAATTCAAATCCTGCCTTTGCTGCTTACCTGTATGACCTCAGGAAGGGAATGTATCCTCCTTGGGCCTCTGTTTCCTCATCTTATAAGTGAATGGGATAGATCATATGATTTCCAAGCTTCCTTCCAGTTCTAGATCTTTGATCATACATGAACTTAGTTCTTCAAAATCCAAATTCAGACTTAACTGCAGGAGAAGTCAGATCTAGGTTTCATCTTACATGCTGAGATTTCTAATGTCCCCTATTCTGGTTAGACAATATTTGGAGCATTGTGTTCAGTTCTTGGTGCCCCATTTTAGAAAGGACATTGATAACTGAGGAGTACTCAGAGCAGGTCATCAGACCCTCTAGAATCTGTCCCGTGCCCCCCTCTCCCCCCCCACCCCCCGCCAAGGGTATTGAGATAATTCCTTAAGAGGATCCATTGAAGTAACTGAAGATACTTAGTTTGGAGAAGAGAAGACTCAGGTGGGACATGATGGCTTTCAAGTATTTTAAGGGTGATTATACAGAAGGCTTTTTGTGCTTGGCCTTATAAGACAGACCTGGGAGCAATGGGTGAACGTTTCTTAGAAGTGAATTTTGACTCGATGTCAGAAAAACACCAAACAATGAGAGATCCCCAAAGTGGATTAAGCTGCTTCTGGAGGTGATAGCTACCCTATTCACTGGTAGACTTTCAGTGAGTTCTAGATGATCATTTTTAGGCTTGCTACAGAGGCAACTCTCAATTGGGCTTGAGTTAGATGAAATGGTTTCGGAGATTCTGTGATTCCAGGCAATGGGGAAATAGGATAGGTTACCCATGGAGACCCAGCTATTAAGTGTCAGAGGCAGGATTTGAACCCAGGTCTTTCTGACTCTGAGGACAGCTCTCTGTCCTCTCTATCATGTTACCAAGTAGATCCAGGCTCATTCCTAAGGGAATTGAGGAGATTAGGATAGCAAGTAGGTTAATTGTGAGAATTGAGGGAACCACATGGACCCCATCTTGTGACTCAATTCTGGAGCTAGTCCAATTCCCTTTCTATTTAATTATGGGTCTAGTCCAACTTCTGTCTTGTGAGAAAACTTCATTTAATTGTGGGAGTTTGGAAAAGACCTTTATTATATTGTTTGAACCTAGCCCTGTGTGTCTGGGAAACTGGATCTCCTCTACCTGCTCTTTAGAGACACTTAACTAAGGACCTAGGCTATGCTGACCAGAAACCCAGTTAGATCCAAAGATTGATGCAAGGAGTTTTCTCACAACTGTACATCTCAAGCAGCTCCATATGTCTTATCTGAAAACTGGCCCTGTATGGACCAATTAATTGTTTCCATATTTCTTTGACTATTCACAGACACTTGTGGGGAGTGGGCCACCTCTTTTTCTAATTTTAGGGTATTGCACCTGTTCATTCTCCCCCTACTGACTTGGAAAGTCCCTCATCTTTCCTTCAATTAGAAATCAAATTATCCAATGTTGTAACCTGGTCTGTAGTTTCCTTTTAATTAATAGGCCTTATTTGATTAAATGGCTTTAATATATTAAAATCTGTCTCTCCTATATTCAGGGTCCAGTTCCAAACTGTGGAAGGCTACTCTTTCTGATTTGTTGAGCAATTGGCATACATTGTTTAATAAATTAAAATGCTTGGAAGCTCAGACCTTTGTTTCCTCAGTCATTTCATCTTTCTCCTGCCACAGCTTTTTGGCAAACTGAACCTAGTTGACTCAGAACTTCGACCCCTGACTGACAGTCTTCCAGAAAAACTCCCTAGAGATCTTTGGTTAATTTTTTTTCCCAAGGGGCTTTTTCACAGAAGCTTGTCTGTAGAGGTAGGACCCTTGCTTTCGATTTCTATTCTTCCAAGCTAAGGTAAAGTTTAGCTTTTACTTTTAGATTGTTTACCCCAGGGAGTGAGGTAGTTTAGTATTAGGATTAACTTTTAGTTTTTAAAAAAAACTTTTCTCCAGAGATGGGGTGAAGGAAGATGGGTTTTAATAGTAGCAAGATACCTGTGGGTTCTTCCTTGGATAGATTTTTTGATAGCATAGGACTAGGGGATGCTCCTGATGGTTATAGGACTGACTAAACAGCACATTATTGAGTTATATGACATCTGGCAGAAATCTGAAGAGATTCAGGTAGTAATTTGTTCTCCCTGCCCAATTTGGCTCTTTTCATTATTGCAAATTGAAAAAAATCTTATTCTGATCAGATGCACCATCGGTTTTGTAGGACAGCTTTAAGTGACAGTTTCTGACCAACTCCCCCTAAAGGGGTTCCTTGTTTCTATTCTGTTCTTCCTATTCCTCTTCAGCCTCTTATGTGTTTGTCTTACTGTTGTGTTTGTGTTTTTCCAGAAAAATCTTCATCTTGTGTTGTGTTTAGTGTGGTTTGTAGATTGTGTTATCTTGAAAGATTTCTAAGAGGGAAAATTCAGACAGCCAGAAATGCCAAAGAGTTTAGAGTGTTGGAAAAGATTAATGAAGATTCATACCTGAAGGAGTTGTCCTAGTGAGCAGGATAAACTCCCAGTTTAGGCTTTCAGCAGGTGATTAGGGTAAAAAAACTGCTAAAAACATCTTAATAAGATTTACGAGGTTTGGGGAGTAATCATTTTAAGATTGTAGGGGAGAACCGCAACTTTGAGTAATTCCAGGGACTCACTCTCTTTTGAAATATTTTAGTGAGTTTTGGGGTATCACTCTTTAGAATTTGTTTTAAGGAAAAATAAGAATTAAATTATGTAAAAATTTTAGGGATAAATAGCACTTAGATAATTTTTCCCCCCCAAAGATTAATTGTGAAATGAATGAAGGCAGGTAGTTTGGAAGGAAACCCAGAGTGAAGAAAAAAAAGTATTTGGCTTGCATTTTATCTCTTGTTTACCCTTCTTTGACCATGTAAAGAAAGAAGCTTGTTTAAATCAGGGCCTAGGACCTCCCCTTGCCCCATCTCAGCTTGGAAATTCCCCTTTTGACCCCTATTGCAGATCAGGGACTCCTGGATGCCCCTTCCCATCCTGGCTCAACTGACCCCTATCCCATAAGAGATTCACCTCTGAGTCCCACCCAGCTCAGAAGTCCCCTGTGAACCCCCCAGTTTTGAGTCTCTCTCTCTCTCTCTCTCTCTCTCTCTCTCTCTCTCTCTCTCTCATCCAGTTAATTCCTCTCGTCTCAGATCAGATTCTTAAGTAAAGGAGTTGAACAAAAAAAAAATGCTGGAAAAATACAATGGAACAAGGAAACCTGAGTTTGGTCCTCCGCAGAGGACTTGGCTTGGAATCCTGCATTTTGGTCTCAGGAAGTTTATTAGCTGTGTGATCTTAAGCACATTATCTTATTTCTGTTTGCCTTAGTTTCCTGATCTACAAAGAAGAAAATAATAATGGCCCCTACTTCCTAGGGTTGTGCTAAGGATCAGATGGTATAACCATTGTGGAGTGCTTAGCACAGTGACTGGCATATGGTAAGCACATATAAAAACAAATGTTGACTGTTGGTGTTATTATTATCATTTTTTTAAGTGAATGTAATTGCATACCTAGTTTTAGATGTGATGACTATAAAATACCAAAGGTAATAAGATTAATGACTTTTGTGTAGGATAGTTTGGAAATACATCTGGCTGAATTGACATTATCTGACAATGTCTGTTCTAAGGCCCCTCCTAGATCTGATATTCTACATTGTAATGTCCTGCTCCCAGTCTTGACCCTCTATATGTTATCTTCTCTAGGGTTTTCTCAATTCCCTTTCACATTACAAAGAGAGCTTACTATTCAGTTTGGGAATTAGGCTGTATAGTGCGGTGGAAAAAGCTACTCCCTGGGTCTGCAGAGGACTTGGGTTGGAATCCTAGCTTTGCTGCTTAGGACCCAAATAACTATGGCCATGTCACTCCCTTTCTTGGGTGTCTCTCTCTTTCCTTATGTGTAACACAAAAATGAGGTTTGACTTGACCTCTATGCTTCCATCCAGGGAATTGATTTAAATCTATGTATATCAGGCAGCACAGGAGCAGCAAGAAATGGAAGCTTGGACACAGCCACATCAAATACCCCCCAAAAATGACTCTAAACAAATTCTAGGGCCCTAAAAAGCATACAGATATATTTCATGCTGAAGGCAGCTCGGGTCAAAGTGACCATTTCAACTCTGAGAGCAGAAACCAGCCCAGCCTGAAACGGGGGCTTTTGCCCCAGGGGCGGCTGGACGAGCCAAGCCCCACCATGGCTGGAGCTTCAGGACAGTGGATCTGCGAATCTGCGACAGCTGTGGCAGGATCCAGAATTATCCAGCCATAAGAAAAAAGGACTCAGGTTAGTGGAACTTGGTTAAAAACCAGGGAAGAAAAGCGGGTCTGGCCAAGCCGCCTCCAGTGCAAAGAAGCAGGGAGCAGAGGTTCTGCACCCGCCTCCCCATTGCCACTTCAGAGCTCCTGGCCTGCAGACAGCAGGTGGGCCAAGCTATCATTCAGAGGCCAAGTGCTCTTGCGTTGAGCGGCCTGGATCCAGATTGTGGTCTTGGGTGGTGGTCCTGAGGTTTTTTTTTCAGTGAGCCGGAGCTGAGGAGGGACCCAGCAGCCTCCTAAAAGCCCTGGCAGCTGGGAAAACCCCAGCGATTTGGGACAGAGCTGTTCCCTCTGGAAGCAGAGTTCCACAGAACTAAAAAAAAAAAAAAAAAGAAACCATTGAATGGCGACCATGAATAAGCATAGGAAGCAAAGTAAGAACAGCAACCAAACCCTAGATTCCTTCTTCGGGGAAAAAAAGGAACAAAGCAGGGAAAGGGAGGAAGACAATGCAGTCAGAACTCCCACCCCAAAAGCTTCCAAGAAACATGAAGATTGCCAAAAAGCTAGAGATCAGCTGAAGAAAGATTTTGAAAACCAGATACGAGAAGTGGAAGAAAAATTGGGAAGAAAAATAAGAATGATGCAAGAAAATCATGAAATGAGAGTAAACAACCTGAATGAAGAAATTAACACCTTAAAAAACAGAGTAACTCAAATGACAAAACAGGCCCAAAAAGCCAATGAGGAGAAGAATGCCTTAAAAAGTCGAATTTGCCAGATGGAAAAAGAATCTCAAAAGCATTCTGAAGAGAATAACTCCTTCAAAATTAGAGTGGAGCAAATGGAAGCAAATGACTTTATCAGAAATCAAGATACTATCAAACAGATCCAAACAAATGAAAAAATAGAAGGCAATGTGAAACATCTCCTTGAAAAAACCACTGACCTGGAAAACAGATCCAGGAGAGACAATCTAAAAATTATTAGACTACCCAAAAGCCATGA
>CM053585.1:383208055-383236667 GCA_028646515.1 Pseudochirops corinnae
CTTCCTCATGACTCATCATGGAGAAGAGGCAAGTTACAAAAGATAGTGCTGGAATTTATAACCTAACTTAGTCAAGACCCCTCCCTGACTGTTTTCCCTGTTATTGGTGGAGAGGCACACTTCACCAAATACTTCCCCAACTGGGACAGCAAGGAAAGATAAGGGGAGGAAAGGTGGGAAAACAGACAAAGGAAGATAAAAGTGATTGACAGAAGCAATTTGAAAAGTTAACCACCCCAAATTGAGAAGTTTTCACTCATCCCATACATTTCCATTACCTCTAATGTGCTGCTACCTTTGACATCCTCTTTGGTCTGGCCACCCTGGCCCACTTGTTCTTTTGCTTCATCTCTGATTCTTCCTTTGCACTGGCTGGCCCCCATGCTCAGATTTCTCTCCTCCACTCCTTGGCACTCATGGTTCCTTTTAACATGACTTTAACATAAAGCCTTTCCTGGTTCCCCTATATCCTAGCACCCCATTACTGCTTAAAACTACACTGGATACATTTTGTATATTTTCTCTCTATATTGTATGTATTCCATTAGAAATGAGGACAGGAGAACCAGGAAAAATTTGTACACAATCACAGACACATTGTATGTGTGACGACCAACTTTGATAAACTGGACTCTTCTCAGCAATGCACAGTTATAAGACAACTCTACAAGTCTCAGGATGGAAGGAGAGATCTACATTCAGAGAAAGATCTACATTCAGAGAAAGATCTAGAAAGACCAGAGTTTAAATGGAGACTGAAGCAATCTACATGCTATCGTTCTTTTTTATGTTTGGTTTTCTTTCTTTTTTTCCCATTGTTCACTCCATTGGTTACAACCCTTCTATACAACCAGACTATTGTACAATGTGAAAGTATTTACAGATCCTATACTTGACTGCATGCTGCCATGGGGGGAGGGGAGGGGAGAAAATTTGAAACTCAAGAGATTATGGAGCTGAATCTTGTAACCTAAAAGTAAATAAACAAGTCAAATAAAAAAAAAAAGAAATGAGGGCAGGGACTTTTAATTTTTGTCTTTTAATCCCCAGTGTCTACTATATAATAAGTGCTTAATAAAAGCTTGTTGATTAATTGAATGATTGTTAGTCCTCCATTTCTGTCCCCTTGGTCATGTAAGAGAAATTAATGTACACTATATTATAACCTAACATTTTGATTATAACTGATATTTATTTAGTGGTTTAAAATTTGATCATATTTGACCCTTACAATAATCCCTTGTGAGGGAGGTATTATTATTATCCTCATTTCATAAAGGAGGAATCTGTGGTCCAGATAAGTTAAATGACTTGCCCAGGGTCACTAAGGCTGGATTAAAACACATGTTTTCTAACTTCAGGATCTGTTCTCTGTATCACATGCCTCTCATCTTGACATTCTCAAACTCCTTACATACTCTGGTAAAGGAATATACTTGGACAGATGCCCTTTCCTGGCTTATCCACAAATAATACCGTAGCTAGTTTTCCTATTGCCTCAGAAGTAGCTTATGACTAATTACTCTCTGATTGGCCCTGGGAATCTTGCATGGATTCTCTGGGGACAAAGACAACTTGCTCTCTGTGTTGAGAAGGTTTTCTTATATTGAACCAAAGATGGCCTTTCTGTAACTTCTACCCATTTGTCCCCGTTCTGCTGCTCTCTGGGAACAAGCAGAATTAGTCTAATCTCTCTCAGACTGCTTTATATATCTTGTATTGACCTATTTATTTATCTATTGTTTCCACCATTAGAATGTAAGTTCCTTGAGGACAGGGACTATGGTTTGGTCTTTTTTTGTATCTCCAGTGCTTAGTACAGTGTTTAGCACATAATAAGTGCCTAATAAATGCTTCTTGTTGTTAAGTGAATTCACTTCAATTTAATTCAGCAATTATTTAGGGATTACCTACTATGTTCAGGACTAAAAACATTAGCCTTTGCTTCACAGAGAAGTTTGGGGTAATTAAAAGGGCTTTGAAATTGCACAGAAGCAACCCAGTCTGTTCTCTTTCTCCTGTGAAATTCTGAGTACAACCCATTACCCATTTGTACCTATAGACTTCCATTGTCTGTGGTGGGTGTTTGATCCATTACAAAGAAGAAATTGCAAAGGAGAAAATGTGTAAAAGATGTCATCAGAGAAATGTATGCTAGAGAAAGAAAATGGATTAGTCATGTGGAAAGAAGAGGACTAGCCAGTGGAAGAACCCATACATCATTGGTCATGCTTTCAGCCCAGCCTGATCAATTATAGTCCAGGAAAGCAACCCTTGTGGACAAAGGTCTGACCTTCTTAACCATAACCAAAACCACTTGCCTATCGATTACCATCAGTGGAGATAGGCAAGCCAAACTAGCTGACACAACGAGGCATTCTAAGGGAGACACAGGAGGTAGCCTGTGACAGGCCAAATCACCTTGGTCATGACCTCCTTTATTATCCTGGGGAGAAAGTCAAGAACCTTGAGCCCAAGCACTCCAAGAAGAGTCACGCCCCCCCAGGCCAATAGCCTTGCTTCCATTTCAATCCTGGATGCCATCATCAGGGGAAGCAACTTTTGTAAAGAAGGGGCCCACCATCTGTGCCACCACCACCACCACCAACTAATGATTAATTGCTAACGGTGGGGCAGGGTGGACAAGTCTGTGGCTGAAGAATTCCACTGAGTAGGAATCTGCTACCTCCCAAAGAAGCCCATCATATCTTTAACAGCTCTTATTATAGGAAATTTGTCCTTTTGTCATCAAAATCTATCTCTGCAAATTCCACCCTTGCTCCTAGTTCTTCCATTTGGGGACAACCAGAATGAACCTAGTCCCTCTTCCACATAACAACCCTTGTAATACTTGAAAATAGCCATTATGCTCCTCATCCCCAGTTTTTTCTTCTCTAGGCTATCCCTGCTGATTCATGAAATATATCTTCAATCTTTATTATGCATAAGCTTCAGATTTCTTACATTTGTGTTTGCCTTCTTCTGGAGCTGTCTATGTTTTGCCTAAAATATGGTGCCCAGACTGATCATGGCACTTCAGATGTGAACTAACCACGGTTACAGCATTTCAGAACTGGAACCCCTGAAGCTGCCAGATCCAACATTCACCTGAGCAAGAATCTCACCTACAGCACCTTTGGAGAGTGGTCATCAGCCCTCTTCTTGAAGACCTCTAGTGCTAAGAGATCCCAGTACCTCTAAGGTAGCCAATGCTACTTTTGGACAGCTTTTAATTATGAGGATATTTTCCCTCCCATTCAGCCAAAATCTGCCTCTGTGCATCTTCCACTAATTTCTCATACTTTGACTTTTTGGAGCCAAGCAGTTCAAAGATTCCTGTATGAGAAACAATATTCTGAAACCCTAATCATACTCACTACTGTTATTTTTCTCCTGGAAGACCTTGACCTAAAGATGAAATGGGACCAATTATGAAATGAGATCAATTTCTTCGATTAAAAGACATCAAGCACTGTAAGGCAATATGGCAATATGAGTGGAAAGAGTGCTAGATTTAAAGTCAGAAGACCAGGGTTCAAGTCCTGCCTCTGCCATATACTGTCCACTTGTTTTGGCAAATCTCTTAACTTCTCTGGCTCCTAGTTCATTATCTGTAAAGGAAGGGAATGAGATTTGATGGCCTCTAAGGTCCCTTCCAATTCTAAATCTTATGCTCCTATAACTGTGATTTTAAATCCTGACTCTGTCTCTTCCTACTTGGGTGACTTGGGGTACTTCATCTCTTGGGGCCTCAGTTTACTCATTTTTTAAAATGAAGGCATGAAATCAATGAATGGCCTTTCAAGCTTTCAAATCTATGATAATGCTCCACTTTGCATTTGCTGATCTGCTTTGGTTCAACTCCCCCCTCAGTATAAGGTCATCACTTCTAAACTCACCATTATGCTGCTAACTCAAGCTTTGATGGACACTACCCCCTCAGCCTCCTCTCTTCTCTAATTGGAGGGCCAGAGGGCAGATGTCCAAACTCCTCCCAATACCTTCCTTTATAGAGGGCAGAACTTGGACTCAGTTCACTCCACCTTGCATCTGCTGCTCTACCTGGTTTCAACTTCTTGGAATGAGATGCCCTTGTGCTTGGTACCCTCTGGTGTCCCATCCTTCCCTTCTCCCTTGCTTTCCTACCTCCTTTTGGGTGTTGTCTCCCCCTTTAGAATGTAGCATTTTGAGGGGAAGGACTGTCTTTCTTCGTATTATTTGTATCCTCAATGTTTATCACAAAGCCTAACACATAGTAGGCACTCGATAAGTGTTTATTGGATTGGATTGGATAAGACTCCCTGATTTGTATGATCAGAGAAGGAGAAGAGCTGGGCATATTTTGAGAGAGTGAGATAACAGAATAGCCAGAAAGTGGCCCAGATAACCACGAAATATTAAAAGAATTGGAGTAAGACCTCAAATGCATTGGGTGGATCCTTTCTGGAGGTTTGCAGAGAAGACAGCAGATGAGAATTATGCAAAATCAGAAAGCAGAGGTGGCTTGCAATCTGCCCCAGTGGAGTGATCACTCTTGGTGACAATAACCCAGATCCATTGAAGTATTGGAGGATGGAGACTAATTGATCATCCAAGGTGATAAAATGTTATCACTGTCATACTATTGAAATGCAACAGCAATGCTGGGTTCTATAAATCAGTCCAGGCATGGGAAGCAGAGTTAAACGAGCATCACGTTATAAACTGGGAAGCCCATTAATCACTTGGCTACAAACCGTAAATATGACAACTACATCCATCACTCTTGTGCCTCTCTTTCAAGTCTACGTATGCAAGTGTTATCAACTTAATGGATTTAGAAGGCTTTCTCCTCACCCCTCCCTCCTTCTCACACTCCAGCCCACCTGCCTGCTGGGTCTCCCATCTACCATGTAGACTTGAGAGCAGAGAGTCATTTAATTGTCACATTTGTGGGTGTCAAAGGAAAAGAGGAAGAAGAATTTGCCTTTGCCAAAGACAGAATATGGAGGGAGTGAGAAGCAAAGAGTTTCAGGGTGAAAGGAAGTTTTAAATTTTTGATTAGGCATTGAAGAGGCACAGTCTAATAGGTGGCCAGATCTGGAGTGGGACATGGGTTGGGGCAGAACAGGCTTGAAGTTGTAGACATGAGGGAGTGGGCAGTGAGGATGGGAAACAAGGGAGTTTTTTTCCAAGATTATCTAGGCCTCTAGTGCCCCTTCCAAGTTGTAAATTCTGTGACTCTAGGATCTTTTTCCTATAAACTTATAGGATGGGCCTATTCTTTTTTAAATTTATTTTTTAGTTAGGTCTTTTATTTTAGTCTGTCAGTCAACAAGCATTTATTAGGGGAAACTGGGATCAATCAATCAATAAAACATTTATTAAGCACCTACTACATGCCAGATGCTGTACTATGGGCTGAGGTGATGAAAGAAGGCAAAAGACAGTCCTTGCCTTCAAGGAGGATAAAGGATTCATGAAGAAGGTGAATTTTTAGCTGAGAATGAAGGAATCCAAGGAATCCAGGAGATGGAGGTCTGGGGTGGGGAGAGCATTCCAGGTATAGGGGACAGAAAATGCAAGCTGTCTGGGACTGCTGGAACAGTAAGCATGCTATGGTCACTGGATCAAAGACTATGTAGAGGGGAGGAAGAAGATGGGAAAAGTAGGAAGGATTCAGGTTATGAAGGACATCAGAAACCTGGGGGTGGTCAAT
This sequence comes from Pseudochirops corinnae, assembly GCA_028646515.1. NCBI lineage: Eukaryota > Metazoa > Chordata > Mammalia > Diprotodontia > Pseudocheiridae > Pseudochirops > Pseudochirops corinnae. The sequence goes on from CM053585.1 coordinate 383,213,754, forward strand.
GGAATTTATCGAATATTGGAGTAACAGGGTCAGCCCTGCACTTAGGGAAGATCACTTTGGCAGCTGAGGAAGGACTAGAATTTGGAGAGAGTTGAGGCAGGGACAGAAACAAGCAGACTATTCCAATAGTACTCAAACCCCACCACCATCCCTTAAGCAGGGTCAGTGTCTGAAGAGAGAAAGGAATGAATGAGAGATGTTGGGAAGGTGTAACTAACGGGGCTTGGCAATAGACTGGAGAGTGTGAGGGAATGAAGAGTAGAGGCTGGCACCTAAGTTGTTTCCAGCCTGGTTGACTTATACAGGGTCAATGGAATTCAATGAACATTTGTTAAATACATATGCCATGCAGAATGCTGCTGGGCAGTGAAGAGAGACAAAAGGATTAGAAATGGCCCCTTTATGGAACTTAAAGTCTCATATCAACGTATGTAAGAAAATGCCAATTACTTCAGAAAGCTCCAAAGTGTTTGGTGATGTCTACCAGGCTATAGTCATCATCCATTTGAAGGATCAGAGAAGATGGATCCCATTTTTTATTTAAGACACAACAATCACAGTGATAATGTTAGCAGGTAATGTGTTGTAGTGTACAGAGAGCTAACCCCAGAGTCAGAGTCTGACACATATTGACTCAATGACCCTGGGAAATTCATTTAAATTCACAGGACCCCAGTCAACTCTATGTGAGTTATGGTAGATAGAGAATTGGGCTTGAAGTCAGAAAAACTTGGGTTCAAATCTGGCCTCAGGCACTTACTAGCTGTGTGACCCTGGGCAAGTCACTTAACCCTGTTTGCCTCGGTTTTGTCTTCTTTAATATGAGGGAGTTGTGTTCAATGATCTCAAAAGTGTCCCTTTGAATCTAAATCTATGATCCTAAGGGGAAGAGCAAGATTTGGTGGAGGAAATTTCATCCCTGGGAGTTCCTGAGACCAAAGAAATCTTAACCCCCTTCACCTCTCTCTCACCCCAGTATACAACTCTCTTCTTCAATCCATGATAAGAACAATCTGAACAGTGCAGCAGAGGTGATCAGTGACGTCCATTATCAAGAAGGCTCCCAACAGTCTGTCTGCCAGCAACCATCATTTAGTGAAAAAAATGCTAGATTTGAAGGCAGAGGATCTGGGTTTGAATCCTGTTTACCTGTTGTATGACCCTGCACAACACACCACCTCTCTGAGACTCAGTTTTCTTCTATGTAAAATAAAGGATTTGAACTTGATGCTCTCCAAGGTTTCTTCTTGCTCTAAGTCCTATGAGCTGGGAGGGGGCAGATGAGCTAAACCCAGGTTTGGATTTTAGGGATCTAGGAAGGCTCCCTCACCTCAGCCACTTTATCTCACCTCCACTATGTGGTCTAAAATGCATTTCTTGGAGACAGAACTTTTTATGGCACAGAGAAAATTCAGGCTGTAAATGCAGGGAATATTGCAAGAGAGTGTGTTGGGGCAGAGGAGATTGAGGACAGGACCTGCCCTGAAAATAGGCTTGGTTGACTGAGGGGAAGAGAAGGGGGAGGTCGGAAGGGAAGAAGGTGGGCATCAGGGGTGGGGGGAAAGGAGATGACTCCTGCTTTTGAGTCTGCCTTCAGGCTGGCTCTGCCACTGTCAACAAACTAGACATGAGTTTGAGAAAGTTTGCCCAGCTGTCATACACTAGCATAGTTTTCTGGAAAATGCCATGGTCCTCTTGGGAGCTTCTGTTTTGGCTAACAAGCTCTTCATGGAGATGTCAGGAAGGAAAAGTGAGCAGAATGTGGTTGGGCCCTCCAGCCAGCCCTGAAGCCAGTCTTCCCCAGCTGCTTACCTCTGAGCTGTCCTGCCATTCCTGTCAATGTGGAAAGGTCAGCCTGGTGGGCATTGGGATGGCTCATATCTGCCAACCTAGGACCCTGACCAAGGGCTTCAGAGACTCCCCATATAGCAGGTGACTTGGAAAGACAGAATATTATTAATTGATGATAATATTATTAACCCATATTATATATACTATGCACCATACTATGTTATCTATATTATATATATCATATATACTATAACATTAATTGATAATTCCTCCTAGACAGGATTCCTTCATTCTCAGCTAAAAGGAATAAAGGTGCTTCCAGAGAGTTGGGTGAATGCCAAACCCTCAAACTGAATGGTGCAAGAATCCTATTACAAAGAGAGCTCAGAGATTCTTATCCATCCTGCAATCAGAGCATTGATGATAACATATCAAAATGGTCCAGAAGTACCATGTTATTTCTCTGCTTAAGACATTTCAGTGGCTCCCTATTGCCTCTAGGATAAAATATAAAATTCTTTGTTTGCTACTTCAGCCCTCTCCCAGAGTCACTCCAGCCTGTCTTTTCAGGTTGATTACACATTATTTCCCCTCATTCCCTCTACAATCTCCAGCCCTACAGCTGGTTGTTATTCCTTTATGGGTCTCAGTTTCCTTCTCTATTAAATGAGGTGATTAGATGACTTCTGAGCTTTAATCCAGGTATAAACCTATTACCTTGTAACCCTCTGACTCCAAGTCAAGTTCTTTCCCCTACACGAATGAATGGAAAAGTGAAATTGGTCCCTTCTTTCAAGGAGTTTTTATTTTTAAAAATTCATTTTATTTTTCAATCAATAAGTATTTATTTTCTTCCCCTTCTACCCTCTCCTATTTAAAGAAAAAGAGAAAATCCTTATAACGAATGTGCATAGTTAAACAAAACAAATTCCAACATTGATCATGTCCAAAAATGTGTGTCTCTTTTGGCATCTTGAATCCCAGAATTCTATTGGTGATATAATACATAAAGGGGAGTGGAGACCAGGGAGAGGAGTTTTGGTTTGGAAAGTTACAGAGCTAGTAAGTAGAGGCAGACCCTTGGCATTAGCAGTGGTGGCACTGCTACTAGGGGTACATAACCAGGAAGGAGGTATGTGCAAAGGGAGCCTAGACAATAACCATTCAACAGTAAGATAGCTTTAAGGAAGATGGCTGGGGAGGAAAATGAAGCATGTCTGGGGCCTCTGAGATCCAGTAACAACAAGAGAAGTAAACTACAAAAAAACTGTGACTTTCCTAGGTCCCAAGGAGGATTGTTTTTAAACTTTTGACTACCTACTCGTCTTTCTAGTTATAACTCAGAGTAGCCCTCTTCCTGCATGTAAAATGTGCTGGACAGCTCCCTGTGACAAGAGTCTTTCAATCCCCAACTGAGGAACCATTCCCCAGCCCTGCCAGGAGGCTAACCCAGAGGCCAGATTTGGAAGAATCTTTTTTAAATTTGAGAACTGGAGCAGAGGCCAAGCAACCAGCTATGGGTGACTCCTGCCAGTTTCTGCAGGGAAGGCATTGTTCCACTGTCTCCTACTCTGGAGAAGGTGGGCTGAGAGCAGCTCCCAGCATCCTCCAGGCTTTCATTATTGTCTTCAAAGAGAGTTGAACTTTAATCTTCTTTTTCAGTCCCTCTGGGAATGAAACACTTTGTAGTCTTAAAATCCTTCATTTCCTGGCCCTTGCCTTTCTCTCCACCTTTCCTTCTCAAATAATCTCTGGCATTAGGAAGCATTTATACTTTGCTTTATACTTCCAAGTGCTCACCATTTTCCCCAGGGCAGCACACAGAGAGGGTAATGTCTTTTTTTTTTATACTTTCCAACTCTGTAATTCAGACCTTGGGGACATTTTTTTTTTGAACAGAGAAGAATCGTGTAGTCTCAGTGCAGGGATGAACATAAGAACATAGAATGAGAATGATAGATCTTGGAACGTGAGGGCCCAAGGAAGAGATGATGCGAAAACTGAAAGGGGCCTCAGGACTGACAGTGGGAGAGCTGGAAAGGACCTTACAACATGGAATGTGAGAATTGGGAGGGACTTTAGAGGATAGAAAGTCAGAACTGGGAGGGACACTAGAACATGGAATGTGAGAACTGGAAGGGACCCTAGAATGTGGAATGTCAGAACTGGAAAAGGCCTTAGAACAGGGGATGCTAGAGTTAGGAGGGACTCTAGAACAGAGAATGTTAGAGTCAAAATGGTCTTTGGAAGACAGAATGTCAGGGTGGAGGGAATAGAGTGGGTTGTGGCTAGAAGAGGGAATATCAGAGCTGGGAGAGGCCCTAGAACAGGAAATGTCAGAGTTGGGGGGGAACTTGCAACAAAGAATGTAAGCTGGAAGTTACTTTAGAACAAGTGCTGGATAGACCTTTGAATATAGATTGTTAGAGCTGGGAAGAAACTCAAAATATAGAATGTCAGACATGATAGGAATTTTAAAATACAAATTTAGAATACAAAAATCAGGAGGGGCTTTAGAATATGATACTGGATTTGGAAAGAATATAGAATGTCAAAGAATGTCATCTCTAGTAGAAACTTGAGAAATATTCCAAATCAGTCCCCTCCTTTTATAGAGGAGGAATCTGGGGTCCCAGGAGGGAAATGATCAGGCTGAAGTTGAGAGTGACCAGAGTTCAGGCTAGAACTGAGGTCCTAACCTGGAGCCGTTTGTTCTTTTAGTTCTGGCCCATTGCTTGCAGAATGTTGGGGGGAGGCAGGGACAGAACTTGAAAACAACAAGGAGAGGCCATTTGTAGGGCAAGAGCTGACTTCAAGAGAAACTCGCTTCCACAAAGGAGGTCAGACAAATTCTTTTAACAAAACGTTGACTTTTTTCTGCCCATATTTTTTATTTCAATGGTTCTTAGAAGTCTTGGTGTGTAAATTCCCTCTACCAGTGGAATATGAGAGAGCTAGCACATTGACTAATTTCGGACCTGAAGTCAAGAAGACCTGAGTTCAAATCTCACCTTAGACACTTAGCAAAACATTTAACTTCTGTTTGCCTCAATTTCATCATCCGTGAAATGGAGATAATTATAGTACGTCTTCAGAATGTAAGCTCCTTGAGGGCAGAGACTGTGATTTTCAAAAAATTATTTGTATCCCCAGAGCATAGCCCAGTAATTGGCACACATTAGGCAGTTAATAAATGCTTGAGAGATGACTGACATCCACAAACACATTCTCTCTCACATGTAAATGTGCATCCATACAGGATCCCAGCCTAGTCACTCATGGACAATGGCATGCACATGTAACATGCCTGCCATGCTATCCTTATAGAGACAAACACACTTACACAATATGAATATACGTGTGTGTACATACAGAGAGACACATATACTCATGCACTCACTTTGGGCAGTGGTCTGGACCTGGGATTTCAGTGGGGGAGGGTGGGACTCTCAGTTTGGAAATGGACTCTACTGATGCTCCTCAAACACTCCTTTCTAGCATTTACTCTTAGAGCATTCCTGTGGCAGTGAGAGCAAAGTGACTTCTTCAGGGTCTCACAGCTAGTTCATGTCAGAGGCATGAACCCAGGATGAAGGTCGAGGCTGACCTTCCATCTACTTTCATGCACATACACATAGCATACAAACACATAAACACTTGCATATACATGCACCCACAGAGTTTTTCATTTTGTCTTGGACATGTAATTTTACTGGTGTCAGGAAGCTCCCTTGTCTGATGAAGATTGGCTCCTGTAAGGCAATGTGGATGTGCAATGTCTCATCTCGACGAGTGGCCTGAGGCACAGAGACATGAAGAGACTTCCTAGAGTCATCCAATGTGTGGCAAAGGCAGGGCATGCACACACCAGTGTACTGAACATACATGCACACCCACATATTGGCACACACGTACAAATACACAAGATACAATATATGGTGCATGCACACATGCACGTGTGTACAATATGCACGCCAGCGATATTCACACATGTACTGATGCACCCACACATGTAAAATGCAAATCCCCAATTATACATGTACAAACATACATGCATACACTCACCTCCAGACCCATGTACAGCATGAGACCTGGCTCTGGTTGCCTGAGTGCAGGGACAGGGGTGCAGACCAATTCACTGACCCTTTTCTAAAAAACAGGCCCTAAAGAATAGGACACAGGAACATGCAATTTATTTCTGTGTCTTTTTGTTGTGCAGATAAATGAAACTGGACAAAGGGCAGCAATGAAGCAGGCCTTGGGCAGAAAGTGGTCACTGTAGCATGTGGGGGATACAGCAGGAGAACAGCATCATATGTCTGGGACTTGGCTGGGAGAGGGAAAACAAGGAGGGTGTGTGTGTGTGTGTGTGTGTGTGTGTGTGTGTGTGTGTATGTGTGTATGCCAAAAAGAGACAGATACAGGCAGACAGAAAGAGGGAAAGACAGAGGTAGAGACATATGGGTAAGGATATAACCTGTATATTCTGCAGACACTCAAGATTTTTGGATGCCCATTATGGCATAACTCGAAAATAGGGTTATGTTGATTCACAGGGGATGGTGACATTTCTCCAAGGATGCCTGTGTGTGGTGAAGGATTCTGCCTGTAACGTGTAGGGTCATTCATTGACAGACAAACTAGAGTAGTGGAAAGAGTACTAGATTTAGAGTCAGGGGTCCTGCCTGTCTGACTACACTGTCTGTCTGTCTTCTGTCTATCTATCTATCTATCTATCTATCTATCTATCTATCTGTCTGTCTGTCTGTCTGTCTGTCTATCCATCCATCTACCCATGTACCTATCCTTCTATCTATTAATCCATCCATTCATATCTGTCTGTCTGTCTATCTATCTATCTATCTATCTATCTATCTATCTATCCTGGAAGATGATTGTGAGGAAAGCACTCTTTAAAGCTTGGGGAGCTATGGAAATGAGAGCTATTATTATTGTGGGTCCAGAGTTTGGTAGAGATCATTCTCTTCTCCCTGCCTGATCCTTATGGGTGATTCAGAGGCTGCACAGGCAATTACTCTGCCTAGGATTTAAGCTGGAAGTTAGAAAGTCCTGGGAGATGTTGAATGAGGGAATCTAGGCAAGGCACCAGGAAACCATCCCCAACTGGGAGGTTAATTAGAGCAGGCCATTATCATGCCTGAGTGTTGATAAAGGCTCAGTGGAGCTGTTCTTTGTGGTGTTGGGATACCAGGCATCCTTGAGCACCCCATTCTGCACAGAGAACCCTAGGTTTGGAGCTAGAAGAGACCTCAGAAGATCATGCGATTCAACTCCCTCCCTTTAGGCAGGAAAAATACTAACCCCATTTTACATATGAGGCAAATGTAGCCCAGAGACAGAGATTATGTGACTGGCAAATTCATGGTCTATTCATTCATTCATTCATTTATTTATTCAAGAAACATTTAAGTGCCTACTATGTCTTCAGAACTGTGCTAGGCACTGAGGATACAAAGACAAAATTAAATGCCCTTCACTCAAGGAACTGACATAACATTTGGAAAAACAACCTGTCCATAGGAAAGCAAAAACAAAATACACACAAAAGAGGTATAAAGCAATTGCTAGGGTGAGGAAAAGGGTAGGGCAGAGATGAAGAGAGGCATCTCCAAGGAAGAGACAATCGAGAGTTCAGCTTTAGATACAATCTTCAGGTGATGCAGGGAGCTGAGCCTTGCTTTGCAGTTGGCAAGAACAGAGCTCAAGTCCTTATTATTAGCTGTGTGGCTCTGGGCAAATTACTTTTTCTCTCTATGCCTCAGTTTCCTGATTTGTAAAATAGAAATAATAACACCTACTTTATAGGGTTGTCATAAGGATCAATTTAGATAACAATTTTGTTGTTGTCTGTTGTTGAAGACCGTGACATCAGGAAGGTGATGCCATGACTTGTGAGGAAATTGGATTTAAGTGAATGAGGGTGGTGCAAAGCTACCAGCCTTGCCTCACTCTCTCCTCTGGAGCCTTGGAGGTCCAGTGGTCAGATATAGATCAAGATGACTGAAGATGGCCCTGCATGCAGTGGGAGACAATGGCCTTTTTAAGCTGACGTCTTTCTGAGTTTTCCTTTTGAGTGAAGTAACGCCCATTCAGTGATTAGGGCTAGGTAAGAAATGAGGCAAAAAAATGATCTTTTTTACCTAATTAGAAAAAGAAAAAAATCAACCTTAAAGCACCATGTAAGTACCACCACCATAGTTGTTATTCTATTCTTTTAATATATATTCCCCTCTCCAAGCTAATGAAGCTGTCATAACACAAGGGCTGTTCCTCCCATAGGACACTTCATCTGCCATCTCTATGCCTCTGCATTGGCTGTCTCCCATGCCTGGAATGCTCTCACTCTTCCCTTCCTCCTCACAGAGTCTCTGGATTCCTTTAAAATTCAGCTCAAATGCCATCTTCTCTAAGGATTTTTTTCCTGGTACTCTTGGACTGCTAACACTTTCTCCTCTAAGGAAATTGTATCTCCTTGTAAAGTATCTTGTTTAGGTCTATTTATTTATATACTGTCTTCTCCATTAGAATGTAAGCTTCTTAAGGGCAGGAACTGTCTTTGCCTTTCTTTGGACCTAACATATAGTAACAACTTAATAAATGCCTGTAAATTGATTCTACCCTTTGCTCCTAACTGATTCTGACTTCTGAGGCTGATTAATAATAGCTGTTAACAGCTAACATTCTACAGTCAAATAAAGCTCATAAAGTACTTTACAAATATTGTTTCATTTTATCTTCACACCCTGGGAAGTAGGTGTTATTATTATTTCCATTTTACAAATGAGGAAACTGAGGAAGACAGGTTAAGTGACTTGCCCAGGGTCATACAGCTAAGTGTCTGAGGCTGGGTTGGGACTCAAGCCGTCCTGATCTCAGGTCCAGTCCCCTATTTACTTTGTCACCTACCTGCCTACTGCCAATGACACTTGGCTTCTCTTAATGTAGAAGAAACCAACATGTCTCAAGACACCTTTTGGGAGGCCTGAGGAAGTAACAGCTAGAACAACCTGCTGGGAAGACAATAGGGGAAAAATTGCCTGCCGATGAGGAAGGCTGTGAGTGACTGGGGATTTTGGAAGCTGGCTGCTCATCTCATAGTTCCTACTAGCTTCCCTGGGTGCTATTTTGGGGTCTGTGTTGTTTTCTTCATTGAAGACAAATTTCCTCCTTCTTTGTAGACTTTGTCCTTGTGGTGGGCACAGTTCTCCAAGTTTCCCCAGTAGGATGTGGTATGAGTAAAGAGAGTGAAACATTTCACTAACGTGTATTTAGGTCATGAAAGTGACATGGTGTGCCACTAGGATCACGAAGCTCCTCAAACTCCCATGTGGGTCAGTTGAAGGAACTGGGGAGGTGCTGGGTGACACCTGGGCAAATCACTTAACCCTGTTTGTCTCAGTTTCCTCATCTGTAAAATTAGCTGGAGAAGGAAATGGCAAGCCACTGCAGTGTCTCTATCAAGAAAACCCCAAGATGGAGTCACAAAGAGTTGGACAAGACTGAAACAGCTCAATAAAGTTCAGAGAAAACTTTGGAGGGGGAGGAGAGATGGGTAGGTGGCATGAAAACAGGCCAAGTATCTGAAGGGCTATTACATGGAAGCATGACTAGACTCATTCTGCTTGACCCCAGTGGGCAGAACTAGAAGCAGAGACGGGGAGCTACAAAGAGCCAGATTTCTGACTAATTTAAAGAAAAGCTTCCCGACAATGAGAGCTGTTCTGTAATGGAAGAAACTGTTCCATTGGCAAGTAGAGGTCTTGAAGCAAAGGTTAGATGATTATTAGTTAGGGAGTTTGTAGAGCGGATTTAAAAAGATACTTTTTGTTTTAAGTGTTCTCATTTTCTACTTAACAAGTATTTATTTTCTCTTTCTCCCACAAAAAAGAGCCAAACCCTTACAACAAATACATATAGTACAAACAAATCCCCTCGTTGTCCACTCCAAGATCATATGTCTTGTTCTAGGTTTCGAAGCCCTTATTTTTCTGCCAGGAGGCGGGCAGCATGTTTGTCACAGAGCCCCCAGGGAGACTTCAGAATCAGCCTTCCAAAATCAGAGAAGGTCATTACGCTGTTCAGAGTTCTTCAGTCCTTCAGAGTTCTTTGTGTCTATAATGCCGCAATTGTAGAAATTGCTCTCCTGGTTCTGTTCGCTTCGCTCAAATCTTTCCAAGTTTCTCTGACATGGTCCCCTTCATAATTTTTTATGATAGTATCCCATTCCATTCATATACCTTAATTTGTCCTGCTATTCCCCAGTCGATGGGCATCTTCTTAGTTCCCAGATCTTTGCCACTAGGCCCAAAGGCATCATTTGTAAAATATCATTGCAGTTTCTGAATTTCCTTCTTCCCCTTGTTTCCACCCTCCAGATGAATCCTCTCTTAAAACAAAGAAAAAACAGTTAAGTGAAAACAACCAGTATAGTGACCACATCTACCTGACTTTGCAGTGTTCTGTCCTTGTAACCCTGTTTCTGTTAGGAAAGATTCTTCTTCAGGTATGGATTGGATTGGATGGCCTCTGAGGTCGATTCCAGCACTAACATTCTGGGATTCTTAACGAGCTTCTGACATAAAGGTTATACTTTTATGCACTGGTAATTCTGCTTTGTAATTATAATTATTTGTATACTCGCCTTATCATCTTTCCTGTATCTGTAATTTCCCTGAGGATCGAGATCATGGCTTCTTTCTACAATAGTAACTCTCATTTCTACGGCGCTTTGTGCTTTACAAAGTGCTTTCCTCCAACCTTTTTTGGGGGGAATAATATAATTATAATCACCACTATTTTACAGATGAGGAAAATGAAGCTCAGAGAGGTTAACAATCTGCTAAGGATCACACAGCGAATGACTGCTAGAGTCAGGACTCAAAATCTCACAGTATTTTCATCTACTCCAATGCTTCTGAATTTATATCCCTCTCAGATCCCACTCAACATAGGGCCCTGGCTATAGTAGTCAGTTATGAAGCATCTGTTGGTTGAGGTGAAGGAATGCTGTGAATGTCTCTGATGGGAAATTGCAATTTTCAAAGTGAACAGGAGGAGGCATTGAGAGGGGAGGGGTATAATGGTTAGACAACAGCCTGAATCCTTTGGGGCTGAGGATCCTGTGACCCTCCCAGATGAGACAGTGGGAAAATGGGGTCAAATCATGTAATATTCCAAGTGGAGATGATAAAGTACATGGTTAGTGAGACGACCTCTGAAGCAGATTTTAACTGAAAGTATGGACTGGCTGAGGAAACATAGACTGACAAACCAGTCACAGCTCCTGGGAAATCAAGGCAAGGAGTCCCTAGTTTTAGCTGCTAGATGAGATTTAGTCAGCTACTGAAGAAAAAGCAAAAATGCTGCCACTGAGAATGGAGATGTAAAATGTTGAGGAAGTTTGAGACTGTGGAACTAAAAAAAACACTTTTACTTTGGAGAAAATGTCAATCGTGGTAAAAATGGAAATATGTTGAATGCAAATCTTAGTGCCCTTTGCAGATCTAACTTGCCAATTCTATGTCATGCCATACCATCTTGCCTTATTCCACCCCATTCCATCCTATCCCATCCTGTTCTGTCCCATCCCATCCCATTCCATCCCATCCCTTCCCATCCCAACCCTTCCCATCCCATCCCATTCCAACTTTTCCCATCTCATCCCATTCCAACTTTTCCCATCCCATTCCAATCCTTCCCATCCCATCCCATCCCATCCCATCCCATCTTATTCCATTCTATCCCACTCCACTCCATCCTATCCCATCCCATCCCATTCAATAAATAATTATATTGCTGTGAAATATGAAGCATCACAGTCTCCAAAGTGTCAAAATTGTTATTTGCCCAAGGGCAAGGGAGAGATGTACATGGATATGGCAGGCTCTGGTATATTGCCAATGATGGCTTGGAAGTAGAATAAGAGATGTTATTCTGGAAGTACAAAGTGAGGAAAGGAAAGGAGTTAACCATATCGTAAGAGAAGGGGGTAACCGATGAAGAACCTGATAGCAGCACTGACACCCAGTCAGTCAGTCAGTCAAGAAGCATTTATTAAGTGCTTACTGTGTGCCAGGAATGGTGCCAAGTGCTGGGAATACAAGTAAAAGTAGAAAGAAAGATAGTTCCTGCCCTATAGGAGCTTACTTCCTAATGGCAAAGACAATACATAAAAAGAAGCTGAAAAGGAAGGCAGGGCAGGGATTAGTAGAGAAAGTCTGGAGTGGAGCCTGGAAAGGAATGAGACATGGGTGTCCTGGGTCCTCTCTTTAGATAGAAGTTCTACTTACCATTCGTTCGATTATAAAAGATCTGGATGAAGGCTGCCTGAACATTCAGTAGGGCTTCTATAGAGTACGTATGGGCCAGAATTGTGTAGGATGAGAAGACACAGGAAGGATTCTGATCTGCATCTATGGAGGGACCAACTATATGAATGAGATCCAGGAACCATCAAAGTTTAGAGGATGATTGTTATTTTGGAGCACAGAAGAGCATTGTGTAATGTGTGTATGTATTGATGAATAAAAAATCATTTATTAAGTGCTCATCAGTGTATGGAAGTGAATTAGGTGGTAGAGATCCAGAGACAGAAGTGAGATGTTCCTGGCCGAAAGAGAGCTTACATTATAAAAGGGAGAGATGCCAGGTGAGGCAGGAACATAGGGGCTGGAGCCAAGAGCTCTGGGTTCTAGGCCCTGCTCCCCTGCTTGCCAGCAATATGGCCTTGGGTAAGTCCCTTCATCTCTTTGAGCCTCTTCTGTAAAATGGGGACAGGAATATTGTAACACCTACCTCACTGGGTTATCATGGGGCTTAGAGGAGATAAGGCATGGAGTGTGCTTTGCAATCCTTGAAGTACTGTATGAATGTCAAATTAATCAACCCATAAGCCTTTGGTAAGTATATATAAGTATAGCCTTTTGGTAAGTATAAGTATAACTATGTTAGGAGCTGGGGACAGACAGACAAAATGACCTAAAGGAATAGTAATAATTTGTATCCCACCTAGAACCCAAGGTTACTCTGAGGAAGGGGCTTTGTAAGTCCTAAGATGCTGCTGTTGGAAGCACTTGCCTCATGAGCTTGTTTTGGGGAAAGCTTTAGTACCTCTGGGTATCTCTCGTTAGGCAGCCAGGCTCCTGGGCCTCAGTGGCGATGGATGAAGGCGCTGGCCCAGTACCTAGCCAAGGAGACACACACGAGGCAGTATCCCTTTAATAGCTCTTTGGTCAGCACCAGCTGTCATTCGAGTGAGGGGCAAGGAGAAAAATGACCCAATTTGTTTTTAAATGGCCCTGTAACTCCAGGGCGTTATCAGGTGGAGACAGCAGACACCCATAACTCTCAGGAAGCAAATCAGGATCCCAGGAAGCCCTGTAGGAGCCAGGTTTGATGGAGCATCTCGGTTCTATAGTGATAGCTGTTATATAAATACACAGATAGATAGGTCTCTACAGTGCTATTGATTTTGCCTTGCAATTATCGCTTGCTTTCTGAGATGAGTGGGGGACTTTTAGACTCAAGCTAAGCACTGTGTCTCTTTCTGGGAAGGGTTCAGAGAGACAAGGGTCCAAGTCAGAATAAACAGCTTCCCTGCTATCTTCAGTTGTAGCTGTTCTCTTTCTCTGCCCCTTGTCTCTCTGTCTTAGCCCCCACTAGTCTGCCCTGGGCTCCTCTCTGTCTATAATGTGAGGTACTGGAAAGAATGCTGGGTTCAGAGTCACAGGGTTGGGTTCAAATCTCAGCTCTGATACTTAATATCTGTGTGACCTTGGGGCAGTCATTCTTTGGCTTTTTATGTGTATTCATCCCACTTAGCCAATTTATTGCCACATTAATCAGTCGATAAGTTCCTACTATATGCCAGGAGTCATGCTAAATCTTGCCATTTTTTCCTGGGCAACAGTTCACATCTCCCCTTCTTTTCAGTCATGCAGCTCCCACCAGTTTTCATCACCTCATACCTAGACCCCTGCAATAGGCTCCTGGTTGGTATTGTTTAAAACATCTCCTTCACTCCAATTCATTCTCCATTCAACTGCTAAAGTGGCTTTCCTAACATGTAGGTCACCCACTTACTCAATAAACTTCAGTGGCTCCCAAATATCTCCGGGATAAAGGACTCAGTTTGGCATTTACATCTTTTCAGAGTCTGACACCTTCCTACCTTTCTATCCTCCCTATTCTTTATTTCTCTTCCCCTCTCATTCATTCTGTAGTCCAGGTACACTTGTTTCTCCTCCAACATGACCCCCTCTCCTATCTCTGTGTCTTTGCACTTGGCTGACCAGAGTGTGTCCCTTCCCTCCCCTCTGCCTCCAAGCTCCCTTGGTTTCATTCAAGACCCTAAGGTCCTGCCTTTCATAGGAGCCCTTCCCCTGCTCCCTGACCCACTCCCACCCAGTGCCTGTCCCTGTGTATGTATCTTGTATGTTCACAGCTATTTGCATGTCACTTCTTCCTCATCAGAGTGTGAACTCCATGAGGGCAGAGACCACATTTTTGTCTTTTTTTTATAGCCCCAGGCTATAAAATAATGAACTTCCTTATTCTGTGCCTCAGTTTTCTTACCTGTAAAATGAGGCAATCAGACTAGACGATATTATTACAGTGCTGAATCCTATGACTCCATGACTTTGCTTCACGTAATGCTGCTGTCGACCAATCAACAATCATTTATTAAGTGCCTACTATGTGCCAGGCAAAAAGCAATGTGCAAACGAGATAGGCAGCCGGTCTTAGAGTCCAAGAAATCCTTTGTTCAAATTTTGCTTTTGGCCTATACTAGTTATGTGACCCTATGCAAACCACTTAGCCTCTTAGCGCCTCAGGCAACTAACTCCAAGACTATAAATTATCGTACAGGTGCTGGGGTTTCCTTACTGAGAATTCCACATATTAAAGAATCACAGATCGGGGGAAAAAAGGACCAGGCACCAGATACTGCAAATACAAAGACAAAAATTATACAATTGTTTGTATCTCAAGGACTTTATATTCTAATGGGGGCTATAATATGTAAATTGATAAATAAAATTGTTGTTGTCCTTCATTCTCTAAGAGGACCATGACATTGGGAAGGTGATGTCATGACTTGCAAGTGAATTGGATTTAAGTGAGGCAGGGGTGTGCAGAGTAGCTAGCCTTACTCTCTCCTCCAGAGGCATCTGGGTCCATTGGCAACATATATATACATACATATACACACATACATATACATACATATATATGTATATATCTATACATGCATATATATATATACACACATATACATATACATACACACACACACACACATACACACAGATCAGGATATTTGGAGATGGTCCTGGATACAGTGGGAAACCTTGGTCTTTTTGAGCTAAAGTCTTTCCTGGTTCTCAGGTTGTCTGAGGCAATATTCATTCAGTGATTAAGGCTAGGTAAGAAATGAGGCAAAGAATTGAAAAAAAATCAATCTGGGAAAGGAAGACCCTCAGGGTTTCTGACCAGAACAGGCCCTCTGAACCATCAGAGACGGAATAAGGTCCAAATGAGGCTTAGGCTAAGTCCTGTTGTTGGCAGATCAGTGAGAGCCAGAGTGATTTGGGTTTAGCAAATCAAAAAAGACTTTCTGTAGTTATAGGGCCTCACTTTCCTCATCTGTAAACTAAGGGAGTTGGGCTAGATAACCTTGAAAGTCTCTTTCAACTATAAATACCATTAACTATGAAACATGAGGTGGCATCTGACTTAATCCTTGAAGGAAGAAAAGTATTCTACTAGGCAGAGGTGAGGAGGGAGGACATTCTAGGTATGAGGGAGGGTGGGGAACTGCCTGTGCAAAAGTATGAAGGTGAGAAGATGAAATGAAGAAGGGAGAAATTAAAAGAGAACAGACTTGTGGTAACTGGCCCCAGAGAACAGAAGTTGGAGAAATGGGTGGAAATTCTAGAGAGATAGATTTCAGATTGATGTAAGGAAAACCTCCTTAACAATTAGTTATTTAATCACAGATTTAGACTTGGGAGGGACATTGGAGGTTATCTCAGCAGATGCCCTCATGTTAGAGATGAGGCATGTAGTTATGGAAAATCTTTTTTTGATTGCTCTAAACTAATTAGGTTAGATGACTTGTCCAAGATCACAGAGATTCTCTAAGTCCAAATCCAGCTCTCCTCCACAATGCCAAGGAGTGAGTTCTGCCTCACTGAAGGTCTTCAAGTTGAAGCTGGATGATACTTGTTGGGATTTTTGGTCAGGCACCTGCTGGATTAGCTGGCTTGGATTTAGGACTGATGACCCTGTGATGATTTTAAATTGGGCTGAAGGATTGGTAGGAATTCATTAGGCAGAGGGTAGGAGAAGGAGAGTGTTCTCAAAGTAGCTTTTTGCCTCAGTGTTTAGACGAGATGATCTCTACAATCCTCTTCAGTTCTAAGTATCTACTAATTAACTCAGCCTGAGAAGGCTGCTTCTTGAAGCCCTTAACTGATGCTAAGTGTCTAGCACATAGTAGGTATTTATTACAAGCTTTTTCACTCTTTCCTTCATTCTTATTGAGCCTTAGGGTAGGAAGTAGACGCTAGATGGTGCTGTTGCCTGGACCTCAGACCAGAGACTATGCCCTAGCTGAGAATGACAAAGGGAAGGAGGTGAAGGGGTTCTTTGGAATGGCCAGGCTTTAAGAGTTTGAAGTCTAGAGTCCAGAGTAAACAAAAAGGACAATCTTCCTGTTCTTAGCCAAGGTTGGCCCTCAGCCGGAGTATTTGTCTTCAATTCAGGACAACAGATTTTAAGAAGGATGTTGACACTCAGGACAATGTGCAGAGGAGGGTAAGAGGGATTATTAAAAAAAAATATTATTATTATTATTACTTTTTGGAGGTGGGAAGGTAGGGCAATTGGGGTTAAGTGACTTGCCCAAGGTCACAGGGCTAGTTTTGTGTTAAGTGTCTGAGGATGGATTTGAACTCAGGTCCTCCTGATTCCAGGGCCAGTGCTCTATTCACTATGCCACCTGGTCGCCCCATGGAGAGGGATTCTTAACCTTTTTTGTATTCCTGGACCCTTTCTGCAGTCTGAGGAAGTCTAAGGATTTCTCCTCAGAATCATGTTTTCCTATAAAATACACAGGATTACAAATGAAAGTGAAAGTGAGAGAAAATAGTGATGCATTTTGTCTGGTCCAATTTAGGCACCCCCTTGAAATCCATCCCAGATTGAGGGGTGTCTGTGGATCCCCGGTTAAGAACCCCTGCCCCAAGGTACACAGGTGATCCAGATAGTCCTAATCCTCCTGCCTTCCGTCTGTTCCTCAGCTCCCACTTCCCCTGTCTCTGGCTTGACTGTACATGATTGCTTGTACTCTGTCTCCCCCACTAGACCCCTTTCTTTGGATCTCTAGCCCTTAGCACACTGCCTAGAAACAGTAGGCCCTTCATGAACATTTATTGATCCATTGATTAGTTACCACTTCCAAAGTTCTTTATAATGTTTTAAAAGCACTTTACTAACATTATTCCATTGGAACCTCATGGCAACTCTGTGAGGAAGGTGCTCCTTCATTTACTTTCCTCATTATACAGATCAAGAAAGTGAGATGCTGTGATTAACATAAAGCCACATAGCTAGTCAGCATCAGAGATAGGACTGGAACTTTATCCCTGTTCATTCCTGTGTGACTTTGGGCAAGTCACTTAATTTCTCTTGGCCTCAGTTTACTTTTCTGTAATAAGGCCTCTGAGGTCCCTTCTAGCTTTGGGATTCTTCGATCTAAATTTGTTATTCTTTGGTCAGAAGTATGATCCTCTTTTAATGATGCCTTCGTGCCTCAGTCTTCTTGGAACACATTTCTGCATTTGGGTGGGGCTTGGAGCCTTATTGAAAAAGACTCTGCTAATTTCAAAATTGCAAACTTTCATTCATTTGGATTACACAAGCATTTATTTTTAAAATTTAAATCTATTTTATTTTTCCCAATTACATGTAAAGGCAATTTTCACATTCATTTTTGGAAAGATTTTGAGTCCCAAATTTTTTCTCTCCCTCCAGTCAGCAAGCAATCTGATATAGATTATACATGTGCCATAATGTAAAACATATTTCCACCTTAGTTGTGTCTACACAAGCATTCATTAAGCAATACAATGTGTAATCTCCTGTTATTAAGTAAAAAATGAAAAGCAAACTCTTGTCCTCAGGGAGCTTACATCTTACAGAGCTGATTAAAAAATCCATTCTAATTTAATATCAATACACTGAAAAAGCATTTATTAAGCACTTAGTGTGCATCAGATGCTCTGCTAAGCGCTGGAGATATGGGTATAAAACCCAAGACAGTCCTTGCCCTGGGGACTTTGCACTCTAATAGGCAGGCAGGCACAGGACAGACATGGCTAAGTGGTTGGGAGGTCAATCAACAAGCATTTATTAGGCACCTTCTATTTGTCAGGCACTGAAGCTCTGAGAATACTCATATAAAAAGCAAGACCATTCATCTCCCCAGGAAGCACCCATTCCAATAGAGGAAGAGTGAACAGGCTGGGAAACAGCCATGTCTTTGAAGAGCTCACGGTCTAATGGAGAGTAGAGAGACAATATGTCGACAATGAGGTACATCTATAATCACACGTTATATTTGGCAGTGGGACTTGAAATGTCTGTTCTCATGTCCTAGGGGAAATGCACTGTAATCCTGAGCCCTCACCAAGATTGGTAAAGGAGGGTAGGGGTGGGTGCTTCACCACATAGGAAGTCACATCATCCATCTACACTTATTGCTACCTTTGTATAGATCCCACTTGGAAATGGAGGAAGCACCCATAGACACACTCACTGCCTAGTCACAGGTGTGTCCACACATTCAAAGATAAACATCTATCTACATATAGGAACTCACGTTGTACCCTCCATGAAGCAGCTACACACAACAGACACATACACACAAGCCAACACGCATATATTAAGTGGTACAACATGCCAGGCACCAGACAAGCTCTGGGTGTACAGAGACAGGCAAAAGCAACCCTTGCTCTAATAAATGTGTACAGGTACAGGCATGTGCGTATAGATCCCTGCAGTACCAGTGCAATATTTACAGTGTCCACGATCATGATAAAGACCATGACTATAAGTATCGCATGACGTTTGATCACAAAATATACCAAACTCTCCAGATAGAGGATAGAACTGAAGCATTTATTTAGACACCATAAAACTGAATTCCAAAACCAGCAAGCTGATTCCATCTTCATACTAAAGATATTCAGAAACCATAATGACACTGAGAGCCACAGCATCCTTAAGGCTTCCCACAAACCAATACAACATCAATATTTACTCACACACCTCTCTATCTCTTTAATGAATTTTCTCTCTCCCTCACCATCTTGCTAGCTCTGACCAGCATCCTGTGGCCTATGTTCCACCCTTTATCAAATTCCCTCCATCACAGATTCCATGTGATTACATTCATCCTATTAGAGGACAGAGTTTACTTTCAAAGCAGGAGAGGTCTTCAAACTCCCCACTAGGTCTATTAAGGGGCAGGGAAGATCTTCAACTTTCCATTCCCATTACATTTGGCCCCAAAATCTTTCATGTCCCTTACATAGCAAAAGTACATTAACAATAAATGAGAGTTTAGGGATAACTGGTGGAGAAACTGGTGTCAACAGAACCTTTGCAACAATATAACAGGGGTAATAGAAAAACATTGCACATAAAACAATAGCTTAGGGTGGGAGGCTTGGGCACAAGCCTCCCATCCTTTCCCCCCTGAACAAATGGAGCTTGAAATTTTGGGGTAAGTAGAAAAGTTTCTTCTCCAAAGCTACTTCAAGCTGAAATTGGATGTAGAGCTGTCCCTGCCCCAAGAGGTCCCATTCGAGAGTTCAGTTCTTTTTTTTTTTCTTTTTGGAGGGCAGCTGGGGGTTAAGTGACTTGCTCAAGGTCACCCGACTAGTTTTTGTGTTAAGTGGCTGAGTTCACATTTGAACTCAGGTCCTCCTGACTCCAGGGCCAGTGCTCTATTCACTGCACCACCTAGCCACCCCAAGAGTTCAGTTCTTTAGCTGGCATCTGGATCTTGGTTGACACCAGGTCTGAGGGGGCACATCACAGTCATGGACAGGAAATGACATCTGGCTTAAGCAATCAGGCATCTGCAGGTGGAGGATACCAAGCCTGCGGAAAACAAATCTTGTAAACAAGTTTAACAGACAAAACGCCCCCAAGAGACAAATACAGTGTCAGCCGTGCCTCTGGAGTCCATGGACTCACTATGCTAACCTCATTCATGGTAGAATACATGAGTGAAGGATACAATTTGACAATCATCTTCTCCTGAGTAAACAATAGCTATGGTATTATCTTTCCCATGTGCTATGCCCTCTGTAGCCTTTGGAACATCATCTGGTTTCTGCAGACAAGCCACCAGTACATCTGAATAGGTATCAACACAAGTACATATAAATTTGCATCCTTTTTCTTTGGGCAGGGGACCAATATAATCTATTTGCAAGATTTAGTCTGGGACTTTTCCCGTTGCTATCTCCCCAGTTACTACCCGAGGAACAGTTCACTCCTTTTCTAATTGACATATATGACATTCTTCTGCTATCTGTTTTAACAATGAATGAGAGATACTAATACCTCGATCTTGTGCCCACTGGTGTGTGGCCTGGACCCCTAAATGGCTGGCCATTTGGTGGACCCATTTTGCTAATACCAGATCATCATTTGTTGTCAAAGTAGAGACAATATGTTCAGTAGCAATCTTCGCTAGTCTATCCGCATGAGCATTGTGCTCACGTTCTGGCATGGTGAAGGCCACATGAGCGTCTACATGAAAAACTGACAAATTGGTAACCAAAGACATGTCCCATACATCTTCCCATAATTCTTTGCCCCAGACTTATTTACCATGAATTTCCCAGTTTTGATTTTTCCACATGGGCATGCATGTGGCTAACCCATTATATGACACTGTTTTCCTTGTTCTGTTTCGATAGCTTGATGTACTGCCATAAGTTTAGCAGATTGACTACTTCCACCTATCCCAGTGCTTTCCAAAGTCCTTCTAGTCCATGGGTTATAGGCTATTGCTTTCCAATGTCTTTTTTTTTGCCCAAATATTTTACTGTCCCATCAGTAAACTGTGTGTGTTTCTTCTCTTCTTCAGTTAGTCCATCATAGCCATCATTCCATCTTACCAAGGACTGTACCAACTGTTGCCTTGGTTCAGGGGATGTATCATGTCCCTCAGTATTGATGTTAGCTATAGATTCATGTAGGATAGAAACTCTACTTTTACCAGTTTTAGCTCTATTTTGAACATACCACTTCCATTTAGTTATGCTGGCCTCTTGGGCATGTCCAATTCTGTGAGAAGCTGGGGTACTCATTATCTGAGTCATTATCAGGATTCCAGGCCTTAATGTCACTTCATGGCCCAGAGTCAGTTGTTCAGTCTCTACCAAAGCCCAATATGCAGCTAACAAATGCTTTTTGAAAGGTGTATATTGTACTCCAGATGAAGGAAGTTTCCTGGATCAAAATCCTAAAGGTACATTTCAGCTTTGTTGTTTCTGCCATAAACTCCAGTTTGCATAATCATCTTGTACAGTCACTTGTAATTCCACTAGACCATTCTTCATAGGCCATAAATCTAGAGCCAATTGTATAGCAGCTTTGGTTTCCTCAAAAACTTTACTCTGCTCAAGTCCCCAATCAAATTCATATTTCTTCCTGGTAACTTTATATAAGGGTTTCAAAATCTGTCCCAGGTGTGGAATGTGATGTTACCAATATCTAAATAATCCTATAAACTTTTGGGCCTCTTTCTTATTCATAGGGATAGGAAAATCCTGAATCTTTTGTCAGACTCGTGACACAATCCCTCGCGATCCCTTAGTCCACTGTATTCCCCAAAATTTTACATTTTGAGCTGGTCCTTGACTCTTTGCAGGGCTAATTTCCCATACTCTGATTTTCATATGTTCTATCAAAAGTGTCAAACTCTTCTCTACTTCTTTTACATTTTTTCCTTGTATCATAATATAATCAATGTAGTGGGTAAGCTGTATACCAGCTAGCTTTAATTCATCCAAATGTTCAGCCGCAATCCTATGACTAATAGTGGGACTATGCAGATATCTTTGTGGCAAGCAGGTGAAAGCATACTGTCTGCCCTGCCAAGTGAAAGCAAACTGGTCCCCCTGTTTTAGAGTCTATTAGGATGGTGAATAAAGCATTGACCAAATCAATCACTGCATACCGAGTCCCATCATATTTCTGAATCCTTTCCATTAAGGTGACAGTATCTGGAACAGCAGCATAAAAGGGAGGAGTCACCTTATTCAATTATCTATAATCCACTGTCATTCTCCACGTCCCATATGATTTTTGTACTGGCCAAACAGGATTATTGTAGGGACTAACAACTCCTGCTTCAACATGTTCCTTTGATAGTATTGGCAATTTCATCTTGCCCAGCTGGCACATGATATTGCTTTAAAGTAATTACATCAGAAAGTTCACATAAAGTGATTGAATCCATTTTTATTTTTCCCACTAAAACTGTATTAATTCCTGTCTTTCTTACTGCAAATTGATATCTTCCTTCAGGTAAATTCAGAGTCATACCTCTCAATATACCTATTCCAATGATGTATTCAGGAATGGGCACAATGACCATAGTATATTTTTTCTTAGGCAACTGCGCAATTTTCATCATTAGTTTGACTTGTCTGGCTGATATTTCAGCTCCTCCTAGTCCTGTGATGGTAATAGGAGTTCCATGCTTGAACTTATCAGGGCTCCCATACATGAGGGAGGCCTCCACCCCAGTATTTAACAAGTCCCTGGTTACAGTATTTGATCCATTTTTCCAATATATAGTCAGATTAATATGGGGTCCTCAATCTTGTCTGTGTATTTCTTTCATCTGAGCTGGGGCTTGGCCAATTTCCTATTCTCCCTGAATGTGTGATGAACTTGGATACCATGGTTCAGGACCGTCTGTAGGGGCAGCCCTTACTTCTCTAGTCTGTGTGATATTAAGCCCCTTATCTCGGTACATTTTATATAGCTCATTAGATGGAATACTATCAATTTTTC
>CM053585.1:383237167-383258200 GCA_028646515.1 Pseudochirops corinnae
AACTGCTCAGGGGATTTCTTGATATGTATCTGCATCTCCAACGACAGCAGTTTTCATTACTTCTTCTTTCAACTTTCTCACGCAGTCTCTAAGTGAGTACCAGGGTCTGTCTCCACTAGGCCACATAGAATCAGCAGGATACATTCTATTGCATCCAGCAGCAGCTAAAGCTGACAGATTGGTCTTATTGTTATCTCCTGCCAAATGAAAGTCTCCAAAAGCTTGCTGGACAAAAGGATTCTGGCAAATACTTAAAAACTTCAAGCAGTCGACTCTATCTATCTCTACCCCAGCAGATCCTTTGTCAGACACTAAGGATTCTCCCAACCTCTGGGTGAATCTGCTCAAAATATCAGTAATCTCCTGTTGAGTGAAATCCTCAAGTATCTCCTTGAATACACTTGCCTTCCCTGACTCTCCTGTCTTCCTCTCAGTATGGGGCAAGCTTCTGCCATTGTAAAAGCTTCACCATGAAACAATGTATCAGTCAGTAATACCATATTGCTCTCTTTACAGCAGCTCAGACTCTACTAAAGCTGTATGGACTTTCCTCCTGTTACTTTTTTCTTCTTTTTCTGAGCCAAATATACAACAGTCCTCTCTTCTTCCAGAGCTTCTTCAGTACTCTCTCCTTCCACCTGAGACGCAGCTTGCTCTTCTAAAGGAGGTCTTGAATTTGGCACTTAGCCAACTCTTGTAACACTTGTCTCTGCTTTTACACACAACGAGGTAGCCTGTTAGCAAAACCCATCCTCTTCTACTCACTGCCTCCAGCTCTCTCCCAGGTTTTATTGGTATTCTTTGCAAACATATTTCTAAATCTCTAGGTTCTCCCTGCTGCAGTCTCTGTTCCCAGTTTTCACAGAGCCCTGTACTTTTAGACCTCTCCCTTGCTGGGGAGGCATAAGGCAAATCCTCCCATCCTGGGATAGCCATTTCTTCTTCTAAATCCCTTCTGTCCCCAACTAGAGGTCTGATATTTTGTGATCTCATCCTCGACAGCAAATGTAGCACCAATGCAATATTTACAGCCCCCACGATCACGATAAAGACCGTGACTATAAGTATCTCATGATGTTTGATCACAAACTATACCAAACTCTCCAGATAGAGGATAGAACTGAAGCATGTATTTAGACACCAGAAAACCCAATCCCAACCTCATCAGTAAGCTGATTCCATCATAGTACCAAAGATATTCAAAAAGCCATAATAACACTGAGAGCCACAGAATCCTTTAGCCTTCCCACAAACCATTATAAGATCAATATTTACTCACAAACCTCTCTATCTCCTTAATGAGCGTTCTTTCTCCCCTACCATCTCACTAGCTCTGACTACTAGCTTCCTATGGGCTCTGCTTCCCTTCAGCTTCCTCCCACCACAGGCTCCATGTTAGTACATTCAGCCTATTAGGGGGGAGAGTTTATTTTCACATCAGGGAAGCTTCTGCTCCACCCTTTAGCAAATTCCCTCCATCACAGGCTCCATGTGATTACATTCAGCCTGTTAGGGAGCAGAGTTTACTTTAAAAGTGGAGGAGGTCTTCAAACTTCCCCTAGATCTATTAAGGGACAGGGAAGATTTTCAAATTCCCATTCCTATTACAACCCCCTCTCCCATTCATGTTTTTCCACATGAGCACACCCTTTCTTCTCTCTCCCTCCCTCCTATCTCTCCCTCCTTCTCTCTCTCTCCCTCTCGCTCTTTCTCTCTCTCTCTTCTCTCTCTCTCTCTCTCTTCTTATTTGTCCTATCTGTTTCTCTCTGTCTCTCTCATAAATAGACACATGTACTTTAGAGATGTGAACAAATGGCGCTGGGTACTCTTTAGTGACTGGACTGGAAGATCGGGAGTGGGGGCAGGGGGCACACCTGTTTGGCCAAATGTGCCACTGAAACATGTATTTTCTCCCAGCCTGTGAGTCTGTAGGATAATGGAATCCGCCTTTAGGATGAATCAGTGTTATCTCACACTTTGGATTTGGTTATAATTATTAAACATGATGCAAAAGAAAACAGCCAAATATATTAATTAACTCTCAGATCTGAACAGATATCAGCCTGAGAAGGACTCCCTTTTCTGGTGTGGGAACCTCTTTCTTCTTTCCTTTTTGAGGCTGCTCCTGTTCTCTCTGTCTCTCCCTCTCTTCTCTTTCCCTCCCTCCCTCTCTCTCTATGTCTCTGTCTCTCTTTTCTCTCTCTCTCTGTCTCTTCCTCTCTGTCTCTCTTTTCTCTGTCTCTGTCTCTCCCTCTCTGTCTCTGTCTCTCTGTCTCTCTCTGTCTCTGTCACTTCCTCCCTATTTCCCACTTTGCCTTTCTTTTCTTCTTCCTCAGAGCTTCAATGTGGTATAGTGGAAAGAATTGCTGCATTTGGAATCACTAGAGTCTGGCCTTCTGACACTTATTAACTATATAACTGTGGGCTAGTCTGCTCACCTCTCTAAGCCTCATTTTCCTCTTTTGTAAAAATGAAGATAATAACATAATACTTCATTCACAGGGCTATAGGATCATAGCTGTAGAGTTGCAAGGGACCTTGGTGGTCATCTAGTCCAAGCTTCTCATCTTCCAGAGGAGGACAGTGAGATCGCATCAAGTTAAATGATTTACCCAAAGTCATACATTTGAACTCAGATCCTCATACTCCAAAACCAATGCTCTTTCCATAGCCATATGAGATGGAGGATAAAGTACTTTATGGAAACACTAAAAGTGGGTTGATTATTAATGTCAGCTCTCCTTTTTTCCTCCTTTGGAACATACTCTCTGCTGAGTGAGTAGAAGATTGTGGCTGTGGTTTTGGTTTGTCTTTTGTTCTCAGAAAGGACCATTACACCAGGGAGATGATGACATGACTTGCAAGTGAATTGGATTTGAGGGAGAGAGGGCTGTGCAAGGTCACCAGCCTCACTTTCTCCTCTAGAGTCATTTGGATCCAGTGACCAGATATAGATAGGACAAGTAGAGATGGCCCAGCAGTGAGTGGGAGAACTCCTTTCTCCTTGGTCACTCACATTTGTTGGCTCACATTTTCCACCTAAAAACAAAACAATAATCTCTGTCTCTGGAGAGATGTTGTGGGAGATAATTGTATAATGATCTCAAGGTCCTTTGAAGTCCTTGGAAAACTGGGAAACTACAGGTCATAAAGTTATAAAGCTGGATGGTGAAGTGGAGACAGCTCTGAAATCAGAATCAGAAGCCCTTAGCTTGAGTCTGAACTCTTCCTGGAACTTCCTGTGTGACCTAGGGTAAGTCACTTGCCCTGTATTCAGAAGTATGCTCCAGGGATGTATACTTGACCCTGTACTGTTTACCAGTTTAATTAATGACTCAGAGAAAGGCATGCTCATCAAATTAGCAGATGACATAAAACTGAGAGAGCTATCGAACATACTGATAACAGGTTAGAGTGAGCAAGCTGAATCTAAAGGATGACGTCAAGACCAGAGTCTGCCTCTAAGCCCTCCCAGCTCTATGTAGTGACCACAGGAAAGTCATTTAATCTTTGACTCTCTCATTCTCCAAAACTATAAGTCATAGGTGCATTGACACTGCACAATAGTGGAGAAAGTTTTCCCATACAAGTCCCTAATAAAAAGATATTTTAACATCTTATACTTGGATTCAAGAAATCAATTTCCCAACTTTGCCATGGGATGGTTATGGCTAGATAATAGTTTGTCTGAAAAAGATCTCATAAGCTTAGTGGACTTCAAGTTCAAGTTGAGTCACAAGTGTGATGGGAGAGAGGAAAGGTAATTTAATATGAGGCTGCACTGAGGACCAAGGGGATGCTGGTCATTCTACCTGGTCATGCTGTATTGTGTTCTGTTCTGGGCATCACATTTTAGGGAGGACATTGATGAGGTTGTGAGCATTCACAGGAGGGAAACCAGAACAGTGAAGGGGTTGGAGATGACTCCATATGAGGAAGAGTTGAAAGAACTATTGTTTTGTAGGCTGGTAGACAGAAGACTTAAGGGAAAATAGAATATCTGTTCTTATGTATTTGAAAGGTTGTCAGTGAAGGAAATGGTAAACTTGTTCTACTTGGACCCGGAAGGAATAGGTGAAGGTTGCTGATTTCAACACACTTGAAGGAAAAACCTACAATTATGATAGCCAAAGGTACCTTATAGGTTGTTCAGTATTGGATAATGGAGTTCATCCAGACCTCACGCCTTGAACTCACCAAAGGCAATGAGTTGTTCTCTTTCTGTCTCCCATTTCTCTTGGGTATCAATTCCTCAGTTTCCATTTGGATTCTGTCCTATTTAGTCCTTGACGGAGAAAAGCAAGGCTAATAGGAATTGGATACTTCTCCTTTCTCATTCTGTTATTGGTTACCATCATTCTATTTCTCCCTAGTGGTTGTCCCTTAATTTTTTTTTTTGCTAATCCTCCTTTTTGTTCCCAAGATAGGGGAAACCATTGGGTTATCCTGAACATTAAACCACAGTGCCTGGAACACAGAAAATGCTCCATAAATGTTTACTTCCTCTTTCCATTTGAGTTTTAGCACTCTTAGTAATTAATAATAATAATTTTTGTTCAGTAATTTCAGTCATGCCCAACTCTTTATTACCACATTTGGGGTTTTCTTGGCACAGGTACCAAAATGGTTTGCCATTTCCTACTTCAGGCTCATTTTCCAGATGAGGAATGGAAGCAAACAGGATAAAGTGACTTTTTCAGGGTCCCAACAGTTCATAAGTGTCTGAGATTAGATTTGAACCCAGGAAGATGAGTCTTCCTGACTCCAGGTCTAGCAATCTATCTACTGTGCCACTTAGCTACCCCAATAATAATAATAGCTAACATTTATATAGTATATATTATGTACCAAGAGGGTGCTAAACACTTTACACTATTATCTCATTTGATCTTCACAACAACCTTGAGAGATAGGTACTATTATTATCCTCATTTCACAGATAAGAAACTGAGGCAATTAGAAGTTAGATGACTTGCCCAAGGTCACATAGCTAGTGTCTGAGGCCAAATTTGAACTCAGGTCTTCTTGACTCCAGGCCCAATGCTCTGTTCACTGAGTTACTTACCTGCCCCAACTATAGTTACACTAGGGTCTGGGGGCATTTAATGAAAGGTCCTGTCCTTAGGCCTTAGGATATCACTGTGGGGCTCATCTCACCTGTCTCCTAGTAAGGGTAAAGGCAATAAACAGTGAAGTTGTATTAACTTTAAAGGACGAAATGGAGATTTGTTCATATTGTGAAAAGGGCGAGCAAAAATAAAAGAAGATAAGCATAGGGAACTGCTAATGGTTCAGTACAACACTTTCCATCCCTGTTTAGGATCAAGTGAAATAACATATGTAAAGTGCTGTACAAACCTGAAAGTGCTATGTAGCTATCAGTTATTAATGTAGAAATATTGATGGTTGTGGTGATGATAGCAGCTCCCATGTACTGCTGATAAAGTTACTAATTTGTAAATCTATCTTTAGCAAAAGCTTTTGAATACACGTGGACCTAGTGCATGATAATTTGGACCCGTTCCCAGATCGTGTTTTATACGAAGGCTTTTCAGCAATAACATCAGAGGGTACCCTTGTTTCTGGCTCATCAGCTCCAATGGGCTGGCCATATTGTTTGAACGCCTAATGTATGTTTGCCTAAAAGATTATTTTATGGAGAACTCACACAAGGCAAGCACTCACATGGAGGTCAAAAGAAGCAACACAAGAACACTCTCAAGGTCTTTCTGAAGAACTTTGGAATCAATTGTGTGTCATGGGAGACACTGGCAAAGGACCACTCAGAATGATGTGCCTGCATCAAAGAAGGTTGCTCTATGAGTAAAGCAGAATTGCAGTAGCTCAAAAGAAATGCAAGATGTTCAGAGTTAGAGACATCTCCGCTCCAAATGTTCATATGGGCTATTTGTGCCTGACCTAGGGCCTTCTGAGCTTGTATTGGTCTAATCAGCCACAGCTGGACACACTGTACCTTGACTCCAGCATAGTGATATCATTTTGGTCCATTTTGAGAATGAAGGACAGGAACCAACCAATCCTATTTCTGGTCCACATGATCACCATAAAGGCTAAAAATGTTTTCACTGTGATTGGTCATTTATGTTTCAGGTAGGGCAGCTAAGACAGCTTAGGAAAACTGTCAAAAATTGTCAATGAATGCAGAAGAATTGTAGAGTTTTCCCCTGAAACCCAATTTCTGAACACATCCTATCCTATAAAAAGTTCATGATGCTGAAACCATTCTTTTATGTTTTAGTTGGCATCAGTAAATCAAAGTTTCTCAGGTTTAAGCAGAGCAACATTAGACTTATTAGTATTTTCTGTGCTTTGGGGCTCTCTTTACAAACTCACAAAAACCCTATTGTTCACAATTGGTAAACGTCACTGTCCCAGATCTTTCAAAGTGTCACAACCTGTTACTTACAGAACTTTACTAATGCATACAGACTTTTTTTTTTCCTTATGATCACATCATTTTGTTGTATTGATGAAAGATCATTTCAAAATCATAGTCTTACCTGCAAATGGTAATGTTATTCCATTTTTAGAAAAAATGAAAGAAGTATCATCAGGAAATGTTTTCATAATATTTTCCTTCTTCTAATATTATAAGATTTTCATTCTTCTAATGTTACCTTCACACAACTTATGACCTAATATCTTACTCTCTATATGAAGGAAGTCTCTGTTCATGTAGGAAAGAGTGCTAGGTTTGGCGTCAGGAGATCTGGACTTAAATACAGTCACTTACTAGTTATGTGACCTGGGACAAGCCACTCAACCACTCTGGACCTCAGTTTCCTCATTTGTAAAGGAGTGATAATACTTGTACTACACACTTTGTGGTGTTCTGAAGATTAAACGAGTCATTGGATGGTAGATATGTAATAGTGACAAGAAAAACATTTTTGAGTTATAAGATTTGGTTTTAAATACTGACTGATACTAGCTGTGTGACCTTGGGAAAGTCATAGCTCTTCTGAGCCACAGTTTCTTCATCTATCAAATAGGGACAGAAATACTTTTGCTGCTTACCTCATTGGGTTGTTGTGAAGAAAGCACTTTGAAAGCCTTCAGGAATTATATAAATGTGAGCTATTAGGATTTTTAAGTGCTTTAAAAGCATTAGAACATTTTAGAAACGTAAATTATTACATAGAATCATAGAACGTAAGAGATGGAAATGGTTTTAGGGTTCATCTAGTCCAATGTCTTTATTTCACAAATGGAAAAAACAGAAGCTTTGAAAGGTTAAGCCACCTACACCCAAATCACTCACTAATTATCAGGGAGCCAGGACTCTTTCTCTACATTAAGCTGCCTTTCTGAGTATGGCCTCCTGAAGGGGACATTGATGAGAGACAGTATGGTCTGATGGCAAGAGGATTGAACTTGGAGTCAAAAGATTTGGCATGAATCTGGCCTTCACTTCCTAGCTGTGTCTTTGGGCAAATTATTTCACCTTCCTAAACCTGTGTCCTTATCTGGAGGATCCTGAAGTAAGAGTAGAAAGAGAACTCAATGGTCATTTAGCTTAACTCTCTCACTTAATGGATGAAAAATAAAGTCCAAAGGAGAAAGCCTTTTAGCAGAGGTGTATGGTGAATTTGAGTCAAAGGTCTCAGCCCATGATGGAGGAGAGAGTCCTTGAGAGGGAATGAGGAGTCATGGATTCTAATCCCAACTCTATTCCATTAACTCTGTATGACCTGTACGTACCATCTAGTACTCATTCAGGCTAAAAAGAAAGAGTTTCTATCCGATCCTAGTTATAGGGGCTACTTGTGTTAATTTTGACCCAGGAAAACACAGGCGCTCCATCAGCCACCACCACACCATCCATACATGGAACCATTGGTTACAGCAAATGGAGAAGTTTTAAATGCTGTGAATAAATTCACTTACCTTGGTAGTGTACTTTCCAGGGATGTACACATTGATAATGGGGTTGATGCATGAATTGCCAGGGCTCCTTCAGTGTTTGGGAGGCTGTGAAGTAAAGTATGGGAAAGAAGAGGTATTAAACTGACTACCAAACTTACAGAGCTGTTGTGCTGACCTCATGGTTGTATGCCTGTGAAACCTGTACAGTCTACCAGCACCATGTCAGGAAATTGAACCGTTTCCATTTGAATTGCCTTAGGGAGATTCTGAAGATCAGCTGGCAGGATAAGGTACCAGACACTGAGGTCTTTACTTGAACTAAACTGCCAAGCATTCAAACTCTGCTTCAGAGAGCAGAACTCTGATAGGTTGACCATGTTGCTCGAATGCAAAATATACGCTTGCCAAAAAGACTTTTATGGAGAACTCACATACGGCAAGTGTTCACATGGTGGTCAGAAGAAGTGATACAAGGACACTCTCCAGGTCTCTCTCCAGAACTTTGGAACTGATTATGTGACGTGGGAGACACTGGCACAGGACCTCTCAGCATGGTGTGCCCACGTCAGAGAAGGTGCTGTGCTCTATGAGCAAAGCAGAATTGAAGCAGCTCAAAGGAAACAAAGGATGAGCAAATTTGGAGATTCTGCCCTAAATATTCACACAGACTATTCGTGCCAACCTGTGGTAGAGCATTCTGAGCTTGTATTGTTCTGATCAGCCACAGTTGGACACATTGAAACTTGACTGTAGCATAGTGATATTGTTTTAGTCCTCTTTGAGAATGAAGGACAACAACTGACCAGTTATAGAGGCTATAGAGTCTGAATAGTTGCTGAATCAGAGTGAAACAATATAATGGCATTTCACTTTTCACTTTGTTTCCTTCCCTCCCTTCTTTCCGTCCTTCGTTCCTTCGTTCCTTTGTTCCTTCCTTCCTTCCTTCCTTCCTTCCTTCCTTCCTTCCTTCCTTCCTTCCTTCCTTCCCTTCCTCCCTTCCTTCCTTTCTCTCTCCCTCCTTCCTTCCTGCTCTCCTTCCTTCCCGACTCCTTTCCAAATATTGCCCTTGAAGCTGAAAAAATCCAAAGATGTACCCTAACCACTTGTGATCCATGTGACCTTAAGCCAAAGGTTATTAACCATGTTTGTGACCTGAACCCCTTGTTAGCATAATGTTTTTAAATGATTGAAGGAAAAGTCAAATCTTAGTTAGAAATTAGTGAAAATAAAGATGCATATTTATGTCCCGTCTGTGTTCATAGAACCCTTGAAATCTGTTTAGGCGCCCATGATGGTGGTGGTGGAGGTGCTTTTGTGACTTTTAGGTTCATTTCAGCTGCTAAGGCCTTGGATTCCTCATCTATAAATGAAGATAATAACCCCTTAACTCCCCGTCTCAAAGCATCATTGTAGGAGATGCATGTCATTGTCACAGGCCTTAAAGAGCTGTAGAGATGGGAGCTATTAATAGGAAATGAGAAAATAGATGCGAAATGTTATTGATCATGCTTAGCCTTGCATTCTTTCGTTTTCTTTGGCAGTTCTGTGGTGGTTTATCCCAATTCACCACAAGACCCATAGATGTAGAGTTGGAAGGAACTGAAGAGATCATTTGGTCCAATGGTTTAATTTTACAGTTAAGAAGGCCATGTGACTGACCCAAGGTCACACAGTAATGGAGAAAAGCAGGCTGGGGACAAGAAACAAGGTCAGGCATGAATGAAAAAACAAAAAAACCTAGACCATTGCCTGACTCCCAGAATTCACCAGGAACCAGAAAAGTACATAGTAAGAAGCTTTCTTAAAGATGTCAAACTATGGAAGAAAAAAAAGAAGCCTATATTGATTTCAGAGTGTTTCTTTCTTTGATCAGAACAAAGGTTCTGCCTCCCCGAGATCAGGACTTCTATATTATCAGCTCCCTCCCAGTTCTGACATCCCTTGTTCTTAGCTCCCTCCAAGCTTTGACTTTCTGTGTTCTAAGGCCCCTCCCAACTCTGACATTCCCTGTTCTAAGCTCCCTCCAAGTTCTGACATTCTGTGTTCTAAGATCCTTCTTAGCTCTAGAATTTTGGGAGCCTGCATCTGTGAAGGGGCCATCCCATTCCTACTCATTAGTGGGAGAAGTCAGTGACCTCATTTCTCTATCTCAGTTTCTCTTCCTTCCTTCAGGAGGCCTGAGCCATTTTAAGAGACCCGTCAAACTGCCAGGCGAGTCCTGCCCAAAGGCCGCCAGCTGGCTGCTCACTTGGTTAAAGTTAATTACAGCACAGATGAAAATCAGCTGTGTTTGATTAGTGCTGTTCAGGCTTTCAGAATCACATTTCCTCTGGGAATCACCTCCTAGGCTCTCTCTCTCCCGCTCTCCCTGACCAGGCTCTAGGCAGGCTCTCTGTTGTTTTGTCTGATTATTTTGTCTGTGGCCTTGTCAGGAGAGTGTCTGTCCAGGAAGTCTCCAGGACACTCCCTGGAACTTCTGCTTTTCCAGAAATGAGAATGGTTAGGGAACAAAGGATGTCCCCTCTGAGGACAGAGTTTGGTGGCATTCCAGGCTGGTCCCATGTGTCAGAAGGAAAGATCTGGGGAGAGCACGGAGGCTGGTCTGCCAAGGGCTCCTAGTTTAGGTCTGTCTGCTCCCTGGACAAAGGCACAGTTACAGGACCATGGATGCTCTGCCTACAGTTCAAAAGCTTAGAGCAGGAGTTCTTGCCTTGATATTCATGGGCTGCGGATAGATTTCAGGAGGATCTGTGAACTTAGGAGAGAAAATAATTGCATATTTATTTTCAGTACCCTTTTTTAATCCTATGCACTGCATTTTATGTATTTTAAAACATGTTATGAAAAGGAATCATAGGTCAGAGGGGTCATTACACACAAAAGTTCTGTCTTCTAGGCACATCTAACATTTACCAAGTGTCCTCAGTGAGTGGGTACTTGGGCAGAGCTTCACTAAACGATCGTTATCTTCCCTACTCTTGGTCACCCTGTGTCTTCTGGGCAAACTCTTTCCTCAAAAGAAACTAGCCAGCTCTGCCAAGCCCACAGTTCAGATTTGCTGTACAAGACAGAATCTTACAGTCTTTTAGCACCACAGTCTCTTCTGGGGGTGAAGGTGGGCAGCATTAGAGACCAGACCCTTGCCCTATATAATCTTGCTCACATTCAGTCTCAGGGCACAGTGCAGGGCAGGGGTGAGGCTATGCCAAGCTGTGTATGGACACTGGCCTATATGGAGTCCCTCCCTCTTGGCTCGACTGCTGAAGCCCCCTTCAAGGAAGACTCCTTACCTGGACACACAACTCTCTCCCTTAGTCTACATCTCCTGGTAATATGCTAGTGACTGGCTAAGAGATCCCTAACCTGACAGTTCTTTGGGCTCCTAGAGAGGATCCTGTTCAAGCTGGGCAGGGCCAGTGTCCTCTCAAGCACTTCCCAGTGAATAATTTGATAGGAACATTTATCCCAGAGTGGAACAAACCCTGTGTTTAAAATGACTTCTTGGGGGAGGTGGTAGTGAAGATGAAGAGTTTCATGGGATCATAAGATTTGAAACTGGAAGAGGCTTAGACATCATTTAGCCCAATAACCTCATTTTATGATGAGGAAACTTAAATCTAGAGTGGGGCAGTGACTTATCCAAGGTCACACAGGTACTAATTAGCAGAGGTAAGAATTTGGAACCCACGTTCTCTATGCTTGTGAATAATGTTAGTGATCCTTCCCACGAGGGACAGACATCCTACAAACCTCTCCCTCAAGAAGAGTCCTGGAATGCTGGGGTGTGGGGTGGGAGAGGGATTTTTTTCCTATTTCCTTACCAAAAGATTCTGACTCCAACTCCACAATTAGGAATAATCGCTCACATTTCTACATGGCTTCAATATTTACAAAGGCTTCCTCACAACAACTCTGTGAGGTAATGAGCTTTGCAAACCTCAGTTACCAGTGGGGAAACTGAGGCAAAGTTAGCTGACTTGGCCAGCAAGTGTTGGAGCTGAGGGTTAGAGGTCAATAGAATAGCTCTAACCAGGCTTGAGTGAGGATTCCCAGACTTACTGGAGTTGTGGGTCATAGAATGATTTCAGTTCTCCTTTAGAGGGAGACAAAATAATGGCTCCAGAAAAGAAGAGTGTGGGACCCAAACACACGCCCCAGTAACATGCCTTAGGAACTCTGTCCCACCAAAGACACTGGATGAGCTTGGGGGACCATGGAGAGTGTACATGTTTTATGTCCCTGTCAGTCACAGTTCAGAAACTCAAATTTCAGAAAAGGAATCAAGGTCTGGGTGAAGACTTGGATACTTAAATTGTAGGGATGCACCATCTGTCTCTAAGACACGATCATTTTAAGGATTTCTTGGGACAGGTATTTCTTCAACCACAGTATAATTGGCTAGCCCATAAAAAACCAGGAAAAACGGTCTGCCTCTCCTAAATCATAATGTGCTGACTATGGGCAGCCCAGGACTGGGAGAGAAAATGGTGCCCTTGTCAAGGCTATTGCTTGCAGCTGCTACATTCTTGCCCTCTCAGTTCAGCTACTCTGGCTTCTTTATTATTATTAACATTCACACCTGGACTCACTCTCAGGCCTTCCTCCTCCTTACCAGAGGCTTTGCACTAGGAATCACATATCTCTCAATCCTCCCTCCCCTCCCCTCTTTTCTTTGTGTTTTGTATTCTGTCATTGGGCTATAAGCCCCTTAAGGATAGGAACTGTCTTGTTTCTTTCTGTTTGCCTATCTAGTTTTTACTGCTGTGACTGGCATATAGTAAAGGCTTAATAAATCCTTTCTTCTTTCCCTCCTTTTCTTCTCCCCTCCCCTCTCCTCCCCTCTCCTCCTCTCATCTTCTTTCCTCTCCTCTCTTCTCCTCTCCCTCTTTCTCCCTTCTTCCCTTCCTTCCTCAATGCCAATTGTCACTCACAGAGTGGCCCTAAGAATTACAGTCCTTTGGTTTGGGATTGCTTCCTTCATCTTTGGAATTTCTGAGCACTTCATGGAGGCTCTGCCTCCTAGGATCTCAGGAATGCAAACAAGAGAGGATGAACCGGAAGGGATCCTTCAAGAAGTTACTTCCCTCTTGCTATATTAGGCATCTAAGTAAAGGAAGAGAAGGCGACTGTAAATAATTACCAGTAGCCTCCTCAGGCTGTCCCTGCCAGTGCTGCTGATGTTTGCCCCAAGGTTAGGCAAGATGGTTCTGTCTGTGTGATGAAATGAGCCTTTTCATAGTACGGATAAAATTGCCTGTATTGTTGTATACATACAGCCCTGTCATCCTCCAAACCTGGGATTACTTTCCTGGGAAGCTAGAGGCACCTGAGGAATTGTCATCAACCTGAAAACAGGGAAGCAGGAAGTGGGGAGAGCTGGCCAGCAGGCTGGCCAAGTTCAGAATGCCGGGTGCCCACCTCTGAGAGCATTTCAGGCAGGTTCCTTCCCTCTTCGGGCAGTAGCCCCCTCATCTATAAAGTGAAGGGCTTGGACCCAATGACCTCTAAGTTTTGTTCTGGCTTTCAGTCTATGATCCTACAATCCCCAAAGAATGGTCATGGCTAACTTTTGTTTGAAGACCTCTTCAAAAGGGAAATAGAATCAGATTATTCTTTGAAATAATTAATTATTCAATTATTTGAATATATTTTTGAAAATTTGAATAATATTCAAATATTAAACCAATTATTCAATTGGTTATTCATTGGCAGTATCCTAATTGTAGTATCCTAACTTTATTACATAATCTTGGGCAAGTACCCCTTCCTGTCTAGGTCTTAGTTTCCTCATCTGTAAAATAAAGAGGTTAGAGTAGATGAACCATAAGGTCCCTTCCAGATCTAACCCCCTATGAGTCAATGGTATTGGACTTAGGATAAGCCTAAGTACTAGTAGCAACAAGAGATAAAAAGGCTGAAATTCACCTAAGGGAAAAGTCAGCATTTTATACAGTGCTAGGTGGAACACTGGACTTGGGGGTCAGGAAGATGGGAGTGCAGTTCCTACATCAGACACTTGCTGTTTGACCCTGGGCAAGTTACTCAGTTTCCCTTGACCTGAATTTCGGGTATTTTAATATGGGGATAACAATAGCCTCCACCTCTCAGGGTTGTTGGGGGTCCCCAAAGAGACCAATGTCAGCTGTTATTAGGGACACATTTTAGTCTTCTGTCCTGGACATAGAGTTGGGTCCCAGAGTTGAAAAGAACTTCCCAGAGTATGGGAGAAGGAAAATTTGCCTTTCCATGGTTTTCCATTTCTTTCTCTGTCCTTTCCCCAAGCCTGTTCCCATTCTTAAAAAGGACATCCAATGCTCCACTAACACCCCTTCTCCCTCTCCATCGGGGCAGTTATGTGGTGAAGTGGATACAGCATCTTCCCTGGAGTCAGGAGGACCTGAGTTCACATCCAGACTCACATACTTGACACTTACTGTATGTGACCCTGGGCAAGTAGCCTCCATCAAACCTCTCAAGAAAGGATGTTGTTAGTCCCATTCCCCTGAGTGTGAATGTCAGTCGTTGGTGACTTCCTCCCAGGGGTCCCTGCATTCTAAGTGTGATTCAGAGCCATAGACTGTCAGAGCTGGAAGGCTCCCTAAGGCCATTTAGCCAAATGCCTTCCTTTTACAGAGGAAGATGACAAGCTCAGAGAGGGAGAGGGACTTACCTAGGGTCACACAGCTTGAATGGCACACTTTAGAATGAAGAGGTTTGGCTTGCCACTAGAGGGACTTTAGGCACCACAGAACAAAAAGAGGCAGAGGGGAAAGGCTTCCCGAGGCCCTTGAAATTTCTAAGGCTCTTGGACATTGGTTCCTCAAGGAGCTGCCTGCCCTTTCCCTATACCTGAGACTCAGTGTGGCTCCTCACCTTTGAGTCCTAAAGGCCCTTGCCTCTGCCAGCTCTTGGATGGTGAGGATGGAGCCAAACTACAGCACAGGAGGCTCAGCAGCTGCTCTGGGCAGCAGTGCTTGAAGAAGAGTCTATTTTGAGAGGTGCCTATCAAAGTCACGAATGTTGGGAGGCCCCAGAGAGGGCTTGTGCTCTACTGAGCTGGAAGAGGTCTAACCTTCTCAGCTGGGCAGCTGACGATGATAGGAAAGGGGTCCAGGAAAGAGAGAGAGAGACAGGGCGGAGGTGACCAGATTTGTGAGCGCGAGTCAGCATTCATAGGCAGAGCAAGTTTTCTTCAGCAGTGAAATCATAGATCCAACCAAAAAGAACTCAAAAAACCAACAAAAAGATCGAAAACTTAGAGCTAGAAGGAACTTTTAAAGATGAACTAGCTTAACCTCATTTTTCAGAGGAGGAAACTGAGTCTCAGACAGGTTCAGTGACTTTCCCAAGGCCATACAGGTAATATGTATCTGGGTCCTGTGGCTCCAGACGGCTGCAATGCAGCCTGAGCTCATTCATCTCTACATTAGGAGGAGGGAGGCATCATGGCGGCCGTCACTAGAGTGCTGGAGTTCCTTGCCCCTCCCCAGACTCTACTGCCCCAAGGCCCAAGCACCCATTTTGGGAAATGTGTCATGGGCTTCTTGGGTTAAAGCCATAGATGTCTCTGAGTGTTTCAACTCAACGTTGACATGACGGCAGTAAATGATTAGAGGTCGTAGTCATGGTTTGTTGGCTGCATCAAAATTCTCTGATTAGCCCTTCTGTAAATCACTCCACTGATGATAGGCAGGCACTATGGAGAGATTTCTGGACCATGAGTCAGGAACACTTGAGTTGGAATCCCATCTCAGATGTGTACTAGCTGTCCTGGGTAAGTCACTTCTTCTTTCTGGCTCTCAGTTTACTTAAGCGTAAAAATGGAGGCATTGGATTTAATGCTTCCAGGGTCCTTTGCCGTTCTAAATCTAGGGTCCTTTGGTCTCCTGATATTGATCAGTACAATCAAGCATCAATTCTCCTTTCAGTAGGGTTAGAACAAGCCTCATGTTTAGTGGGTTCAGCTCTTTTGACCTGCCTTTTCCAGAAAAGGCTGGTATGAATGAGGCATGAATAAATAAATAAAAAAAAAAGCATTTTTAAGTGCTTACTACGTGCCAAGGAGGCAGCTAGGTGACTCTGTGAATAGAGCACTGGGCCTGAGTTCAAATCTGGCCTCCAACCTTTACTAGTGGTGTGACCCTAGGCAAGTCACTTAACCTCTGTTTTCCTTAATCCACTGGAGAAGGAAATGGCAAACCACTCTAGTATCTTGGTCAAGAAAACCTCATGGGAGGGGGGTGGGGAGATGGCTAGGTGGCGCAATGAATAGAGCACTGGCCCTGGAGTCAGGAGGACTTGAGTTCAAATCCAGCCTCAGACACTTAACAGAAAACTAGCCATGTGACCTTGGGCAAGTCACTTAACCCCAACTGCCCTATCTTCCCCCCTCCAAAAAGCAAAAAAAAAAAAAAAAAAAAAAAAAAGGAAAGAAAAAAAGACAACCTCATGGATAGGATTGGTACTCTGGTCTATGGGGTCATGTAGAGTCAGACATGACTGAGCAACAACAAATGTGCTAAGCATTGTGCTCAGTGCTAGGGATGTAGATAGAAAATCAAGGCAGTTCCTGCTCTCAAAAAACTCATCCTACTTGTGGGAGCCAACATACACATAGGAGGGTTCAGCGACAGTCTGAATGGAAGGACTCAGAAATCCTAAGGGTTCTGGCAATGATGGCAATCCCAGCGGTTGTGGTGTGCACCAGGAGGTCAGATGACAGGCCCAGCGCCCCTGAGGGCATGCCAGCAGGGCAGATGGACCTCAGGACACCAAGGCAAGGTGGATGGTAAGACCGAGTGGTCTTCCATTTCATTGGAAGGCTTGTCGGCTGGTGACTCCCTGGTGACCCAGATCATCCCAGCGGTGTGAACAAACATGCCCTTTTATACACTTTCAACCTCATGGGAACTGGGTAGCCTTGGTGTTGAGATATTATTTGTACCTTTAAAGCACTTCTCAGTAGTAAGCTTCCAGCACTTAGCGCAGTGCTTAGCATACAGTAGGTGCTTAATAAATGTTTACTGGTTTGGAATAGTATGGGAATCTACAGCATATTTAAAATAACAACAACTATGTGCTTTATTATGCCATTGTCACTGCTGACTCTTCCCATTCCCCAAAAGAGAACATTCCCTTGTAATAATTTATACCACCAAACAAAACAAATGAACACATTGGCTGTCTCTGAAAACGTATGCATTATTCAGCATCTGCAGCCTACCACCTCTCTACCAAATTTAACAGTTTCCCCTCACTTTAAATTGAACAGGTTTTCTGCACTGCCTTTCTTTCCTTTTCTCTATAAAATGACAGGGTTGGATAAGATGTGCGCTATGGCCCCTTCTAGTTCTAGCTTCTTTGATCCCGTAACTATTATTTTTTCCTCTCCTTCCTGGGTCCTTCTCTCATGTGCACAGAGGTGATGACCGTGGCCTCTCTCCCTTTCAGGAGTGCTCAGCTCAGCTAGGATGCACACTCATGTGTCTGCAAACAGGCCATGCTGTCCCTAGCCAGCTTGGCATCTCCCTGGGCTCTTCTTCCTGTGTTTTCTTAATCCAAATGTGCCTGTTCAGTACCTGTGGGGAGCCTAGAGAACAAACCAGAAGTCTTCAAATAGTGGAATAGCCTTGGTATTTCATGGTCCTGGCAGTGTTGGACACTACTGAGCAGCCCAGCAGATTGTGTGAGGGGCCAGGCAGCTGAACTGACACAGAGGACTTCCCAGAGCAGCTCAGCATTCATCAAACCTTTGCTGAATACCTACTATGTGCTTCAAGGATGCATAGTGTCACAAGACTGGCCATAGTCCAAGTACTAAGCTCTTTCTTACCTGGGATGCAGCTTTTGTTTTCATATTACCTTTATTTCCAGACATATTTCCCTCTTTCCCTTCCCAGAGAGCTATCGCAGTAAGAAAGATTTTCAAAGGAAAGAAAGGGGGGAGGGGGAGAGACGTTCAGTAAAAATAACCAACATTTCAACCAAGGTACAGTAAATGGAAATCACCACAATAAAATCATCCCAGCACTATGGGATTGGCAAACTTGGCTCCAGGGTTCCCACCTCTTCAAAACAGGAAGGGAAGTGTGTTCTCTCCTCTCTTCTTTTAAAAATTAAATTATATTATATATATGCACATATTATATATAAATACAAAGACTGAAATAATATATATATATACAAATAACCATATATATTATATATATATACATATATACATATATACATATATATATATATATATATATATATATATATATATATATATACATACACACACACACACTAATAGCCATATATCCTTCCCATTAGAATTCAGTTCTTTGAGATTAAGGGTTATTTCAGTCTTTGTATTTATGTCCCCTGAGCCTAGCCCAGAGCCTGGATCATAATGGGGGTGTAGTAAATGCTTAAGGCTGAATTCCCCTGCAGAATTTTAATCCATATAATCTCACTGAACTCTTTGAAATGAGCTTTCTCCAAATCTTGGATTCATATTAGGCAATGATAGAATTTTTTTCCCTTCCTGAATTCTCAGATGGAATGCTTATCTCCCTCCCATCACTCCCACCCCATCAAATGGTTCCTCATTGTTAGTAAGATTCAGATCCTGAATAATGGTTTCTCTTGCCAACTTCTCTGCAGCATCTAGCTGGCACTAGGCCTTTTGTCAGAGAGACCTGAGTTCAAATCCAACCTTAGATGCTTACTAGTTATGTGACCCTGGGCAAGTCATTTAATCTCTGCCTCAGTTTCCTCAACTATCAGAAGAGGGAAATACTGGCATCTACCTCATAGGATCAAATAAGCTTAGCACAGTGCCTGGAGCATTGTAAGCACTATATTTTCTCATTCCCTTTTCTCCCTTCTCTTCCCTAGTCTTGGGGCTTATTCCCTCAGCATTTTACAAAAGACTTGGCTTGTTAGTATCTGATTGACTTTCTGCCTGTTCATGGTAGATAGGAGCTGACTAGCCCAAGCAGAGTGGGGCTCT
Organism: Pseudochirops corinnae; assembly: GCA_028646515.1. Lineage (NCBI taxonomy): Eukaryota > Metazoa > Chordata > Mammalia > Diprotodontia > Pseudocheiridae > Pseudochirops > Pseudochirops corinnae. The sequence goes on from CM053585.1 coordinate 383,256,051, forward strand.
GAAGTCTGGCTACCAGGTGCAAATGTAGACTGCACTATGATTATCTTTGAAAGGAATAGGCGCCAGACCTTTGATTTCACTGATAGAGGAAATTTCCTCCTATCAATGCAGTGTGCCACCCTCTTCCAGTCTTGTTGAGTTGCCTAGAGCCCTGAGAGGTCAAGTGAGTCTGCCCAGGCTCACCCAGCTAGGAAGGGTCAGAGGTGGGTCAGCTCTCTTTCATCTCCCCCATTGCCGTCTTTCATTGAATGGGATTTATTATAGAAGGGATAATTAAACAATAAATGCATTAAGCCCATTAATTAATTTACTTTAATTTGTGTAATTGGGGTTATTATATATTTTTCCTCAAAGACAGCTGAAAGGCTTGACAAATATCCATGTGTTCTGGTTATGAGGTGTCTTCCCAGAAGAATGAGGTTTCTGGGAAGTTGAAATGAAAAGAACCCAGGTCTGGTGCAACTGAATTCTGATCCCCTACCTCCATTTTATGAGAGAAAAAAAATCTCATTTGGGGATTAATATTTATGTGACCTCATCTTCTTTCTTTTCATTCTTTTTGGCATTCACCTGGGATGTTGTTGGACTACGGATACCCCAGAGCAAACTCCCCCTATGAATGTAGGTCAGCATTGCCAAGGTGCCTAGGACAGTGCTGGAAGACTCAGAAATGTTCTTGTTTGGTTTTTTCCGTCATGTCTGACTCTTCATGACCCAATTTGGAGTTTTCTTGGCAAAGATACTGTAGTGATTTTCCATTTCCTTCTCCAGCTCATTTTACAGATGAGAAAAAGGAAATAGTGGCCATTAAAATATACAGAAGGATCCCCATTGGTCACATAGGGATTCAAAAAACCATCTATTAACATTACCTATGTTTTGTTGTATCTTAATTTATTTTGTTAAATCTCCCAGTTACATCTTAATCTTGGGTAGCACTCAGGAATGATGGAAGCTGGCTACCTGTTTGACCCCTCTGGCTTGCAGCGTGGACTTGCCCAGGATTACACAACCCGAACGTATCAAAGGCGTGATTTGACCACAGGTCTTCCTGTATCTGAGTCCAGTCCTCTATCTACTACACTATGAAGACTTTCTATGCAAAATATGAGAAAATTGAATGAACTGCAGAGGGAGGCTGGGTCCAAAGGAAGGCATAACAAGAATTTTAGAGCTCAAACATTTATAAGAATGCTGTAAGGTAATAGTGTAAATATTATCATTGTGCTTTAGAAATAACAACAACAGCCAACAACAAGAGTTAACAGGTTCAGAGAAGTGAGGAGACTTCCCTGGGGCCACACAGCCAATAAACAAGATAGTTTTGGCACTTTTTCTATATATCAAATGGCTTCTCCTAAGAGTGGCAGTAAGAAGGTACCTCAGAAATCATCCAATCAGACTGTCTCTAGTGAGCTCCTGTGATGTCTGAGCTTCCATCCTGCTCTGCGGCTATGAGCTGAGATCCTCTTATCTCTCTAATGATTCTTGCTAATCTTGCTGCCTTCTCATCAAAACTATTTTCTGAAGGAATTGCAGGATCCCAGAAACACAAGGGATCTCAGAAACCATCTGGTCCAAATTAGACCTTAATATGCCTCTCCTACAACATCCTCTGCAAACTTTTGCTGAGTCTCTTCTAGAAATGGGAAAAATCACCAGTGGAAGATGTCCCAAGTTTCTATGAATCACCACAAGCTGCCCTGCTGTATGGGCTATGCCCTTCTGCTCTTTATGGGTGCAGTGCCTTCACTGAATAAGCTTTCTATGGCTATAGCTAAGGAAACCTCCTTTTGTTAATGGTCAAATGATGCCCAAGGCAAAGAATTGGAAACTCGGGGGATGCCCATCCATTGGGAAATGGCTGAACAAGTGATATAGGATTGTGATGGAATTTCACTGTGCTATAAGAAATAATGAGCAGAAAAACCTAGAAAGACTTACACAAACTGATGCAAAATGAAGTGAACAGAACCAGAAGAACATTATACACAGTAACAGAAATATTGTATGATCAGCTGTGAATAACTTAGCTATTCTCAGCAATACAATGCTCTAAAGTAATTCCAGAAGACTCAGGATGAAAAATGCTCTCCACCTCCAGACAAAGAACTGATGGAAACTGAATGCAAATCAGAGCATATCCTTTT
>CM053585.1:383258300-383319027 GCA_028646515.1 Pseudochirops corinnae
CTTCCTTCCTTCCTTCCTTCTTTCCTTCCTTCCTTCCTTCCTTCTTTCCTTCCTTTCTTCCTTCCTTCCTTCTTTCCTTCCTTCCTTCCTTCCTTCCTTCCTTCCTTCCTTCCTTCCTTCCTTCCTTCTTTCCTCCTTCCCCTTTCTTTTTTCCCTTTCACATCAACAATATGGAAATATGTTTTGCATGATTGCACACGTATAGCCTATATCAAATTGTTTGCCCTCTCAGGGAGTGGGGATGTGAGGGAAAGAATGTGGAACTAAAATTTTTAAAAAACAAATGTTAAAAATTGTTTTTACATGTAAGGAAAAATAAAATATTCTTTTAAAATGTGTGCCCAAGGGTTTTCTTTGGTTTCTAAATCAGACTTAAATTAGAAGGGGCCTGGCTTGAGCACCCCCATCCCCCATTACGTCTCCCAATGTGCCTGGGCACCTGCAATCTCTAGCCTTGGAGACGTTCCAGGAGCACTGAGAAGTTCAATAATTTGCCCAGGGCTACACAACCAGTGTGTGTCAGAGGTGAGATTTGAACCCAGCTTTTCTAGACTGCAAGTCTGGCATTCTCTTTCTACTAGATTCCTACGAGTCTCCGATTTATAATCTTAGAGAACTGTCTGGGCTACAGTGGTTAAGTGACTTTCCTAGGGTCATACAGCCAGGATATGTCAGAGGTGGAACCTGAACCCAGGGCCTCGATCTCTGTAACTGGTATCCATTATGCCATATTTCTCCATGGGTATCTGTGTGGTTCTTGATAGCCGATTCCCTCCCTGAAGAGGAGGGCATGGGGACCAAAAGCAAGTCCAGCTATTGCAATCCAGGTAGACTGGCCTGTGAGAACAGATTCAGAGATATCGTTTGTCTCATCGGTTCTATTGCGCTTTTTGTGTGGGATCTCAGAAAGCCCTGAGCCACAAACCAGGAGCACCCCAGAAGACTCTGAATGTTCCTCCCCCTCCTCCCCCGCCATGGAGTGATGTCACAAGGGAAGGAATACCAAGGCCAAGTGTTACATAGAGAATCAAAGAATTTGGAGGTACCAGTGGGAAGAGTTAGTTCAGATGTGAAAGAACTCACTTAGACCTTCTCTTTTAGTCAATGGGAACTTTTTATTTTACATGAAAAAGCATCACAGGCCTCCTTAGCAAGAAAGCTAAGTGAGACCCCGATATTTGGGAGTTATATTTATATAGCGACATTCAGGATGATGATGTAATTTTAGGGTTTCTTATGGGGGTTGGAGATTTAGGGACAGGATAAGTACAAACAAGGCAAGGAAGGTGGCTGCTGGCAAGATAAGGAAAAGCTGTCGTGACCCAGGAGGAGGAAGATGAATGACAGGATAGGGAGCACAGGATAAGGGGGACAAAAGCAATTCTTTGGTATTTCAAGATAAGGGGGAAGGAGTATTAAGACACCCTCAAGCTACAGGATGGGCCTCAAACCCCCTCAGGGGCCTGGGAAAGTGACCCTTTCTGTTAACCCTTAGGGCAGCGTTGGAGAGGCCACCGAGTCTCATTCCCTCATTTTTATGGTCTCTGCTTCCTTTTTTTTTCCCCCCTTAAATTAAATTGAAGTCTTTTTCAAATTGTTTTTTCTCTCCAGACTTTGCTGCCAAGTCCCTTAACTTCTCCTGGTCTCAGTTCCCTTCTTTGTAAAGCAGGGGCTTTTACTAGATGGCTTCTGGAATCCCTTCCTGCCCTGTGTCTAGATCTGGCATCTTTTTGACTTCTCTATCCACCTCTAAATCTGTTCTTCTAAATCTGATGAGAAATCATAGGATTGTAGATCTAAGAGTGGAAAGAGCCCCAGGGTCATCTAGGCCAAAGTCCTCATTCTGCAGATGAGGAACCTGACTTGTTCAAGATCATTCTAAATAGAAATCATTAACAGCAGGATTTGAACCCAGATTCACTTGCTCCAAATCCAGTACTCTATCTAGGGTACCAAAATGATTTCCTTCTTTAAAAAAAAAAGGATGAAAAAAAGAAAAAAATCCTTTGAGAAAGTGCACTGGATTTTCTTAAATTCAAGGCAGATATGTGTGTGTTGTACCCTAAAGGGCAGATCCCACCTATTCTGATTTTTTCTGCTCCAAAAGGCCTGAGGGTACATAGGGCTCCAGGTGAAAGCTTCCTCATGACTATTCAGAAAGCTCAGACTCTTGGGCACTAACAATCTTTTTTTCTGGTGCTCTGTTCTCTGCGGGACTCTATGGTCCCTTTGGTGTGACCTTGGCCCAAGAGGCACTTTCTGAGGACTGGGTGGGTGGAGAGTGAATCCAAGACAACAGATGTCAGCAGCATTTTCTCCTCTGCTTTCCTGAGTGTGAAAGGTCTATAAAACAATTAGAGCTTAAAATTGGACTCCTATCAGAGGAGAAGGGAGGGGGTTTATACCTTGTTAAGAGTAATCAGGCTAGCGATAAGGGGACTGATTTCAACTTGTGAGATATAATTACATCATAAACCTGGGGGTTACCAGTGGGTCATGTAGAGGTGAACAGGTAAAGGAAAGGTGAGGGATGTGCCAGCCTCTGGAGGGAAGAGAAAGGAATGAGGAGACTTCACCTCCCTAGATAGAAAGGATTGAATTTCCAGTTGGAAACCTGACCCAGGTGGGTCATGGGTGGATCATGAGGGGATCTGGCTGCGTGATAGTGGGATTGCCCAAGATTCTAGACGAGGAGTTCGATGGTCCCTGGCTGCCTCCTCACTATGGGAAAGGGAAGGCAGGTTGTACTCAAGATAAGTTAAAAGTTAACTCAATTAATACAAACACACTTTTATGGGAGCATAAATCTTAGGGTAGAACATTATGGCCTCTGTGTCATCTTTTCTGGACCAGGACAAAGCCTGGAAGGATTGCTCTGGCAAAGGATTCTTAACCAAAAAAATCACAGAGTTGAAGGAGACTTCTGAAGCTGCCCATCCTCCTCTGACTGTTAATGTCCTGCTAACGAACGTCCCCTCTAAAATGGACTCTCTCCCCTATTCCAGGCATGGTCTGCCCAAGGTCAGTAGGGTAAGACCACTGCTTCTTGTATCCTGCCTTTCTTAATGAAACCCAGAGTTTCATGTCCATTATTGGAGGGTGATCACTGTTTATGGGTGTTGTGTTTAAGGTCTCTGTTAATGCTTGTTTTGTTCCATGAATTGAAAACAAAATAAATTTTAAAAAAAGAAAGGAAAGAAAAAAACCAAAATCAAACTCCCAAATCCTTTTCCTGTGAGCTGCTGTCTAGACTCCATTCTAAATTTGTGCAGGTGTGTTTTTGAACCAAAGGGAAGGATTTTACATTTATTTCTGTTCAATTTCAGCTCATTTAGATTTGCCTCATCCTTTTAAACTCTCAACTCGTTTCTGGATCCCATCATTCAGTGTGCTACCTAACCTCTTCCCTCTCTTCATGTTGGGGAGATTTGCCTAAATCCAGTCCTACAGAACATCTTCCATTTTCCACTATTTGCAGTGATCACTGACAGTGATTCACAAATCATGTCTGTTAGTCTCTCCCCCCACCCCCCACTCCAATATCAGAAGATAATCTTCTTATAGCTCTGATCATTTGATCTCATTGATGGAAGATACTCTCTCACTGTGTCAACCATCTCTTTGTTTATCTTGAGTTTTAACTCCCAGGAGACTGTTTTTGTTATATAATAATAGCTAACATTTCTGTAGTACCTACTATGTGTCAGGAACTAAGTTAATCACTTTACAAATGCTACTTCATTTTATCCTCATGGCAATCCTGGGAGGTTGGCCTTAGAAGGAAACTGAGGCCAAGGAAAGTGAACTGGCCTGTTCATGGTGACATACATGGCCATTATATATCTGTATATGTATATTAATATATACCTATGAATACACATACACACTCATATATGGTGTATATATTATGTATTTGAGGCACTTAACACAGCATGTGAGACCTTGGACAGGTAAGTATGGGGCCTAGAAAGAATTTTCATCTGACAAATATATATATATATATATATATATATATATATATATATATATACATTTATCTGGCAAATAATGTGTTAGTGAGCAGCAAAGAAGAGATCTAGGCTGATTAAGGAATTATCGGTTTGATCACATCACTTTCCTGGGGAGTCCGCTCGGTCCTTCCTTGCGGGATGAATTTGCACTGCTGGTAGCACAATCTCCTTGTGAATTTCCTGGTCATGTTGGATGGACTTCCCTTGTAGAATTTTAGGCCATGGAATCTTACCTATATATTCTTTGAAACCTTTGAAAACCATTCTCTAGAAGTCTATGGTACCTTTCACATTATATCTGAATTTACTTTGGTTAAAAAAAAAAATAATAGTGAGATGAAATCATTGCCTCCACCCCAAGGACCCCAACATTTTCATTTCAGTGAACATTTGCCACTTGGCTGGAATCAAATCCAGAATGATAATTTCCCATGTCATTTCCTTTACATTTTGGAGAATTTTACTGAGATTTTTTCCTGCATCTTTTTTTCTGAATCAATCAATCAATTGATAATTTATTAAGCACCTATATTATGTCCAAAGCACTATGCTAACCACTGGGGATACAAAAAGAGGCAAAAAATGGTCTCTGCCCTTAAGGAGTTTACAATCTAATGGGAGAAGCCCATTCATACTAAATTTGCTTCTCCTAGAAATTTGTAGCCTGAAGGCAGAGATTAGCTCTTAGAGAAAATAGAATCTTTTAGGGTCATAGAATTTTAGAGTGAGTATGTACTTGGAACATAGAATGTCAAAGTTGGGAGGAACTTTAGAACAGGGAATAGAAGAATCACAGGACAGGGAATATCAGGGTTGGGAGGAGCCTTACAACAGAGAATTCAGAGTTGGGAGAGGCCTTAGAACAGGGAAAGTCAGAACTGGAAATAGCCTTCTAACTCAGAACGTTAGAACTGGAAAGTTTGGATCTAGTGCTAGAATTAGAAGGGCATTGTACAAAAAGACAAGTTATCTAGTGTGAGTACAGGTCCCTTATTTTATACAGGAGGAAACCAAAGCTCAAATGTCCTCGCGGAGGGATAGCTTGTACCCTGACCAAAGTGAGTTATGGCCAAGCCAGCCTCGGCTTCCAAGCTTCTCTTCTGAGTACCAGTCACCACAGGCTGATGTTGAGATGATGAAATAGGCTTCAAGAAGTAATTCTCAGAAGAGGCCCCCACAGCAGGTCTCTGTTTCTTTAGGGCCTTTATTGCTGTGATTTCTTTCCCAAACAGATTTTCCCTGAGGGCAGGGACTGCTTATTGTTGTTTTTGTATTCTAGTAGCAGGCACAGTAGATATTCATTAAATGCATATTGATTGAACGGCCCAGTGTTGAGAGAGGGAGCAAGGAGCAAAACAGCCCTTGTTCATCGACAGGCATTCTCAATGTTTTTTGTATCTTGAATCCCTTTAGAAATCTGGGATCCCTTTTCAGAATAATGACTTTTAAATGCGTCAGCTAAAATGCATAGGATTATAAAGGAAACCAACTCTATTGAGACATACTTACCAAATATTATTTAAAAAGTTCGGAGACTCCAGACTATGAATTCCTGATTCTACCATTTTTCTAAAAAAACATAAAAAAGCCCTGCGAGACATCTGATATGATTATTGTCCCAGTTTTACAGATGAGGAAACTGAGGCCCAGAGAGGTTGGATGATTTTTCAGTCATCATACAGAAAATAAGTATCAGAAGTAGGGTTTGAACCCAGGGCCTCTGGACTCTACCTTCAGGATAGCGACATCCATCAACACCTACTTTATTGGTCTCTCTGGCCGGATTTTTTCCGTTGACCAACCAGGCTCTCCACTAAGCCCAGAGCTGACCGAGGCTCCCTCTGTCCCTCTCTCTGACCCACTGACCCCTGGCTCAGCTTGTGAATACCTTCTTGCTTTTGTTTATAAATACCAGGGGCAAAGATGTACCAGGGCCCTGGCACAGCATTTCCGTCCATAGTGTAATAAAAGGAACGGGATGAATTTACAGTCAGGGATTGTAAAGCAATTGGGGCCATAAAGCCATTCAGGTGGGGTCAGGTAAAGGTGAGAGGAGATGTTCAGGAGTTCAGCACCTGAGGGACTTCTGGGAGGTTGGCATCCTGTAAATAGTCATGGGACCAGGTGGCTTTGGAGCCCAGGGATTTCTGCTGGAGTCATAGAATCTAAGATTGGAAGAGACTACAGAATTCTACATCTAGTTTAGCCTTTCCCCGAAACATCCCTGATCTGTAGGAGTTTGTGTGTGTGTGTGTGTGTGTGTGTGTGTGTGTGTGTGCGCGCACGTGTGTATGTGTGTGTATATGTGTGTGTGTACATGTGTGTATGTGTGTGTGTATGTGTGTGCACATGGGGTCCAATTTGGGGAGGCAGGGCACTGGGGGTGACCAATCAAGGTTGGTCTCATGCACAATGTAGCATCTGCATTGAATCTTGAAAGAAGTGACAGCGGTGAGGAAGGAATGCATTTCAGGCACAAGGTATAACCTATGTAGAGGTGAGGAAGGAGATGGGATATGAATGTCATGTGCAAGGAGCAGAAATGGGCCATTTTGACTAGAACAGAGAATAAATGAAGGATGGCAACTGAGTGACTGAGTGGAGAGAAGGAGGTGGATATGAGAGATGGTGGGGAGGTGGAATCTAGACTTGGGAAACTGGAGGAATATGTGGGATGACAAAGAAATCAAAGGTGATTCTGAGATGGTGAACCTGAGTGATTGGAAAAATGGCAGTAGCCTCAATGGAAATGATAATAGCTGTCATTTAAGGCTTTCCAAAGCACTTTACATACTTTGTCTCTTCTGATTCTCACAACTACCCTGTGAAACAGGGGCCATTTTCATCTCCATTTTACAGCTGAGGCTGAGAGAGGTCAAGTGATGTGCCCAGGGGCACATAGCTCTGAAGGATCTGAGGGAGTTTTTGTCTTCCTGATTCCAGATCCAGACCTTCAACCACAAAGCCCCTTATTTAAAAAGTTAGAGAGACAGGTTTTTTGGGGGGAGGGAAAGAGAAGTTCTGAGATGGACATGTTGAGTTTAAGATGCTTATGAAACAGCCAGGGGGAAATACTCAAGTAGTTGTTTGTGATGCAATCCTAGACCTCAGGAGACAGATGAAGGTTGCATATATATAGCATCTCCCTCTCTAATCTTTATTATATCTCATAATATCTTTATATATAAGTATCTATGAATTGGCTGCAAAAAGGTGATAGTTGGATATATGAGAATTGACGAGATCATCAAGAAAGACAGTCTATGTGTAGAGAAGAGCTCTGCAGTTAGGTCCTGGAGCACCTGAGTTAGCAGTGAGATATGAATGATGACTCAGCAAAGGGGGTTGAAGAGGAAGGTCAGATAAAAAGGAGAAGAACCAGGAAGAGAGCAGTACCCTAAAAATCTGGACAAGAGAAAGGATCCAAGTCCAAGGTGTCAAATATTACAGAGATTCAAAAGTATGAGGGCTGAGGAAAGGTCATTCAATTGGGCATGTCAAGATCGTTACTGACCTTTTCCAGAATAACTTTGGTTGAGTGATAAGGTCAGAAACCAGGCTGCCAAGGGCTGAGTTTGAGGAGAGAGGCCATGAATACAGATAGCTTTTCATAGGAGCTCATCTATGAAAATAAAGAGACCTGTGCGCAGGACTCTTCTTGTCGGCCTGCCAGGCTGCCTTTAGCGGGAGATTTGTTTCTCTCTGTCACTTTGTGGGTTCTGTAGCTCTAAAATTTGTAAAGAGTCATTTTTTACAGGTGGTTGGAGCAGGGGCTCAAGCAAGTTCCTGCTTTTACTCTGGCCCCCCCCTCCCCGCCCCCACAAGTTTCTAATGGATTGCAAGCATATTATGACTCAGTAGAACAACATGGCAGATCAAGTAGCAAATGTGAACTGAAGTGAGTTCAAGTTCTGCCTCTTATATGTACTGGCTAGTGATTGTTCAAGTTATTTAACCTCTTAGTACCTCAGATAACTCTTGAAGACTAAAAATTGCAGAGAATGTTTTTGCCTGAATTGGTAGAGAAAATTTTCCTCATTGGAAGTTCTCCGAAATATGTATTTGGACCACTACTTGCTCATAAAGCTGATGTGAGGTTCAAATGGGATAATGTGTGTAACTTACTTTGCAAACCTTAAAAGCACTGTATCAATATCAGCTATAATTACTATTTTTATGCTTTCTTTAATCTCCATCTCAATCTCATCCACTGAATTAAGCCTCCTCTGATTACCCCAGCTCATTGTCATCTAAAAAAAAGAACTCAATTATTTTTGGCTCATTTTTGTCCCCTTTTGGATTTCCCGGGAACCTCTGAGTTTAGCTTATGTCTAGGTCTCCATAGATGTGGGTCCCCTTAAACTTTTCTTAAAGCACTCGACTTGGAATATCAGATACAAGTTAGCTTTTAATTCACCCCACAGAAAGTTCTAAAGGAAATAAAGGATTCATCCTATGCGTCCTTAGACTAACATTCAAGAAATTTATCTCCTCCCCCTTCTCCCCCATTGAAATCCACTTTCTTCCCCAGGGATTTATACAGTTCTTTAATCTTTTATTCTGCCCATTAATTCTACTGTGCAGTCTATACATTCTACTTTCAGAATTCTTATTTCCATTTTAAACTATTTAAGAACATACTATTGTGGGCTTTTTTTTTTTTGCTATTTTTTTTGGAGGGGGAAGGTAGGGCAATTGGGGGTTAAGTGGCTTGCCCAAGGTCACACAGCTAATTTTTTTGTGTTAAGTGTCTGAGGCCGGATTTGAACTGACATCCTCCTGACTCTAGGGCCAGTGCTCTTTCACCGCACCCCTTAGCCATCCCCTGCTGTTGTGTTTTTATGTTCTCTTGGAAATTCAAAGGGTTCTCTGCCCCATCAGGTATTGATTCATTTTCCTTTGTCTTGAAGTAGTTATTCATGGATGTATGGATTTGTTTAGCTAACCTGGAGGTTATATTTCTTTCTGTTTTTAATGTCTCCTCTGTTTATCCTCTTATGTTCAGGGTCTTTAACTGTATATGTTCCTCTATTGCTAACTTTCTGACTCCTTCCTTTATGATCGAAGTTTTACTAGGGGCTGGATGCCAAAGCCATTTCAGTTCCCTCCCACATAGGCCAATTCACATTTCAGCAGCCCCAGTTTCTGTTCCAAGTGACTTCTGGAGAGATAAAACTGGCCCCAACTGGATGCTGGGCTTTCTCCTAGACTTGGTGTAGGGCCACAAAGCTATACACACTGGCATCCTTCTCAGTTCCCTCTGTTCTTCAGTTCTCTGGCTGAATTCTGTTGCATCACTTCTGTGCTGCTGTCCCAGCCAGCACAAGCTTCTGTCTTTTGGTTTTCTTTGGCATTGGGAGGTGGGAGGCCATAGTTGAGGTTTTTTTTCTCTCTCACTTTATTATTTTTCTCAAATACATGTAAAAAAGTTAAGAGTCTTTTTTTTAAAAAAATTGAGTTCCAAATTTTCTCCCTCCCTCCTAGAGAAGGCAAGCAATTTGATATAGATTATACATGTGCAGTTATGCAAAACATTTCCACATTACTCATGCTGCAAAAGAAAACAGACCAAAACAAAAATAGAGAAAAATAAAGAAAGTTAAAAAAAAGAATGCTTCAATTTTCTTCAGACTCCAATAGTTCTTTCTATGAAAGTGGATTGCATATTTCATTATGAGTCCTTTAGAATTGTCTTGGATCTTTGTAAAGCTGAGAATAGTTGTCATACACAGTTGATCATCACACAATATTGCTGTGACTGTGTACGATGTTCTCCTGGTTCTACTCACTTCACTTTGTATCAGTTCATATAAGGCTTCTTCTCAGGTTTTTCTGAAAACATTCCATACTTGAGTTCTGTTGCAATCCCATGGGTCAGCTTGTAGAGCCCTGCCAGAATATAGTGGGCTGTGAGAGAAAGGGTGCTGAATGAATATGTTAGAGGCTGGAGATTAGCTTTCTTTGTTCTTATTTCATCACATTTTATTTTGTTGAGGTTCTTGGTGTCTACGGAGATAGCTGAAATTGCATTATCTCTTGCTAATAAATACTATTTTGGGAAAGTTTGAGAGTTTGTGAGGATAAGAGAAAATGTCTAGTCTTCCATATTGTTGTTCATGTAGTGTCATGCCTTATAGTACTACCCTAAGGATTTGTACTCCTCCGGTCTCAAAGGAAAACAAACTTGGAATTCCTAGGGAATGAGTTTATTATAAAGTGTGAATTCTTTCTTTCTGTAGGGGTCTATACAGACCACCAGTCTTATAGTAATATTTTAAGACTCTGGATTCTGACTTAGAAAAGAGCTGAAATTTTTGTTGCTTCCAAATCACTGGAATGACCCTTTAGAATAGGGAAAGGCCAGATCTGTTTCCTTACATTGTGGCTAGGTCCCTTGCTACACCTCTAGCTTCAGACCACAAATTTACTTCTCTAGTTTTTTGCAGTACAATGAGCCAGAATCTTTTTGCTGCTGCTCACCACCATTTTTATCTGCTACCACTCCTTCCCCCTCCCCCCAGTCATCTCACTGAGGTGCTAATTTGTATGTCCATATGAGTCATTTGGGGATATGATTAAAGTCTCTCCCAAAGCTCACATCTCTTAGCTTCTTAAAAACATCAACCACCACTACTACAACTACCATCACTGCCACTATAGCAAAAACTACAACCATCACTACCACTGCCATCATCACATCTTCCTCCTCCTCTTCTTCCTCCTTCTAGCACTTTCTACAAAAGGAATACTGAAGCATGCTTTGGTGACAGTGAGAATGAAGACTTACAAATCTCTCTCTGTGGCCATGTAGCATAAGGGACAGAGTACTGTACTGTAAACAAAAGGAGCTGATATTCTTTTTCAGAATCATACCTGCCATGCTGAGCAGCCCTAGAAAGCTGCTGTCATTTTAACCTAGATGGCCTCAGTTTCCCCAAGTGTAAAATGAGAGGGTTGGACTATATGCCATATAAAGTCCCTTTAAGCTCTAACATTTTGAGTCCTACCCAAGAATAAATTCTCTTTGTTCCCTTTTATTACTCTTTAGCACTTGTGCTAGGAGAACCGAAAACATCAGTGCTAGAAGGACCAGTAGACTAGAGCACAGAATGTTAAATTTGGGATGAACTTTGGGATCATGGCGTCCATCTCTCCAGTTTTAAGATTTATTTTTCTTCATTTGACCTAAAGAGAGACAACATGACATGGTAGATAGCTCATTAAGGCTCTAAATTGTGAAAGAAGGTGCCAGACTGCATTGGTTGAGAGTCTCCTCATTCGAGAATTCCTGATATCAATGAAATCAAGTATCTAGTCCCTTTAACCAATGGGAAAATGAGGCCAATGCTGAGTACTAAGGCTTGGGTCTAGGCTAGTAATTTTACTTGTCAAAATCTCAGCGAGTTCCCAAACTAGTTACACGCTCTCTATGTAAACTCCAGGCTAAGGATAGAGGAGGCTGATTCTCCTCAGTGTCAGGGGACTTTCAGAGGGATCTATGAGAATTTTCACTATAGTGTCCTTTTCTATTTTCTAAGTTATGAACTTCATTACCCCTCCTCACCTTTTCTGTGGCAAGACACTTTTGTGCAATCAGGAGTTAGGAGAAAGTGCCTAGGCATATGGATATATACTTGGTGATGAGAGGGACAAAGAGGACAAGATTCTTCCAGGGTATATTCTTCTTTCAGTCTCCATTCTGGAATCTGGACTTTAAGGATCTCTTCTATTTCTAAAACTCTGACCCTATGATTCTTGTGGGTCAGTTCCTTTTCTCTTTTTATGTGCCTTACTTGAAGATGCAGATTCCCTGGCCAGTAAGACTACATGTAACTCCAGAGATTTCTGGGTTTAGAAAGTGATTTAAAGCCTGAATAAAGTAGAGCAGGAGTTCAGAAGGCTGAGGTTAGCCTGAGGAGGCTTGTAGAAATGAAGATATTTCCTCTTGGGTGCTGTACATGGAAGTCTGATGAAGAACAAACAGAATCTACCTAGAGGCTGGTTGTGTATGGCAGTAACTTCCCCAGAGATCCCAGACAGCTTAAGCAGGGAGTGGGGAAAGGAAATGTGCTGAGCCTAGTTTGACAGATAATAGTGGTCATGTTGGTCAAGCCTAGAACTTTGGACTCTGGTGCAATGAAAGGGAAAGATGTTGACTAAATAATACAAGAGAGTCTCCTTAAGCCAAGTCCTTTCCTCTCTCTGATTCCACATCGCCTCATTTGTAAAACGAGGAAGTAGGACTAAGTGACCTCTAATGTCCCATTTGATCAAGACTTTTACTAGGTGTGCATCCATGTGTAAGCAATTTAACCTGCATGAGGCTGGATTCCTTCCTTCATTAAATGGAGATAATAAAATTTGTACTGTCTGTTTGTGTGTGTGAGAAAGAGAGAGAGAGAGAGAGAGAGAGAGAGAGAGAGAGAGAGAGAGAGAGAGAAAGTGCCTTGTAAATATCAAGATGCCATAAAATGTGCGTAAGGTGTATGAAATACTCATGTCATAATGTTCTATACTCTATTTAGGCTATGGCAAGAAAACTGGTCAATTTTACCATTGTATGCAAATTTTGGTCTATGTTATCTCTAGCTACCAAGGGAAAAATTGCTAAATTTTAGAGGAGAAATGGTGTTTTCATCTTCTTTAACCAAGGCAAGCTGAGTGGGAAGTCCGTGGTCACACAAATTCATTTTCAGCAGTCTGTGCTTTTAGGACCAATAGAACACTCTCAGTTTAACTCATGTTCTAATTTTAAGTCCACTAGGTTTTTTCTCTTTCCAAGTGGAGACTTCTGGAAATGTGTCAATGGGAAAATTCCATTTGCCATTTTATTTGTGTGAATTTTCACTATCACTTTTCCCCAAATGCTGAGTGATATAGTCCCCATCCTCAAGGAGTTCATGTGTAGTAGAGTGGGTGAGCAGGAGAGGACCTATCCTGAAATAACTATAAATTGTACTATTCTAAGACCAGAGAAGGGAGCCAAGCAAAGGACTTGAGGAAAATTTGAGAAAGGAGAGATGACGTTCACACGGGGTGTCAGGGAAGGCTCCAGGGAGGAGACGGCATCTGACAGGCAGGAACGAAGCAAGGCAAGAAATGAAACTGAATGAAGTGACCACCATTGTCTCCCTCCCACAGTGATTGTGTGGCTCAGTGTGTCAGTCGGTCAGCCAACATTTATTATCAAAGTGTGAAGGTTCTCTGCTGGGCTACAACATGGATGGAGGAGATCCAGACCCAGAAATAGTGACCGCTGCTAAGTGTCGGGTCAAGCTGGTCCCACTTGTTTGGGGAGGATGCAAGTATGATGATTGTGTTTGGTCCTTCTCCCCAGAGACACCTGCTCCACACTATTTGAAGACGGTGTCCGGAAGGGCTTGTGAATGTTTCCATCTCCCTACAGTGATGGCTCTAGTTCCTTACTGGCTGTGTTACCTTCGTAGTAGGAGGCCAATGACAAGCTCCCTGGGACAGCAGCACAGAAGTGATGCAACAGAATTCAGCCAGAGAACTGAAAAAAGTATTTTTTAACTACTTAGCATCAATTAGTTTCTACAAAGGGATATTTTCTCCAAAGATAAAGAACAAATATACAACCATTCTTTTCCCCCAATACCTGGGCATACACTTCCTTCGACTACCTCTTGGTCTCTGGGGAAAGTAGTCTTGAAGCTGAGTTCAATTTCTACATTTCATTGGTCCCACCAAATTCATCTCCAAATGTGGCATGATGACCAGAAGAACGTGCTTCTCAGCTACTGCCAGGCTCAGGCCCCAAAGGTCACTTCCAAAGGTGGCTTTTTTCTCTTCAGGCCATGGTTGCTGATCTGGCTTCAAAAGCCAGCCTGAACTCTGACTTTTAGATGACTGGGGTTCTTTCTCCCAACCTTATGAAACTCCCAAGGTTGAAATGGTCTCATAAAAAAAGAAGAGGTAGCTAAGTTTCTACGCCTTTCTGAAAGTCTTCAAAGCCAATTAAACAGTCTCTAACACATAGTTAACTGACTAGAACCAGTAACAGAATGCCTACACATGGTCCATTGTCCTCCAGGGTATTTGCTTGATGCTTCCTCTTGGTTCTCTCAGAAACAGGCTTCCTAGCTTCTTTACATGAGAGACAGTGTGCCAGGTACACACAGATCTCAGTTATATAAGGATAAAGCATTGAATCACTATGATTATAGACTTATGGCTTGTGGGGACCTTAGAGTTCATTAAATTTATCATTCTCATCTTTGTAGATGAGGAAATGGAGGCCCAAGAGAGGTTAAATGAAGAAAGTCATCCTAGTCTTGTGGTCTTGGTAATGGCAGATTAATGCTGAATGGAAATGTCTTGGACAAACTGAAGCATGTGCGGATTTGTTATATCTGGTTCTGGTCAGATAACCATGTATGTGGTTGGCTTTTGAGGCATTCAAAAAGAGGTTGGAGCTTCAGCTACTTCCTCTTGGTGGCTCTTAGACTTGCAGAGTCTGGTTTGAGATAATTCCGTATGAGGAGAGACCAGGGGCCTTTTATATCTACTCTGAGGTTGTATGGTCCCATGAAAGCCCTTAGTATCCAGCCTTCTTTTCTTTTCTAGGTGAAGGGAATGGAGCTTTCATGGTCTTGACAGTTTTGAAAGATCCAGAGTGTGCCTTTGTACCCCAGTGGTTTTTGTAGCTAACCCAGTATTGAAACCCCAAGGCATTAGAAGTGACATTCTAGGCCTAAGCCACTTGGACCTGAGATGAGGACTCATCCAGCATTCCTGCTGTATCTGACCGTGAATTTGGCAGAATCAGTACTCTGTGGGAGTCTAGCTGAATTTTGAGCCTGTGCCTGAGAGTTTGGAGGGGTCTAGGGAAGAGGATGTTCCCAAGGTTTATTATTTTTTTTTGATGGGGTGGGGAGGAATATTTGTACATTTATTCTTACTGTGTCTTTGAAGTAAATATTTTGTTGTACGAATGAATTGATGTTAAGTGGTTAAATGGAACTAGAGCACAAATTACTGACTCTACCAGTGGGGGAAACACAAATGATGGGGAAGTAGAGAAAAGACACCCACAAAACCCTGGGGAGATTTCATAGCCTGGCTCTGGGAGAAGGGGCCAGAGCATTTTTACTGTACTTTTGTTGTCCACTTGTTTCAGTCAAGTCCATCTCCTTGTGACTTCATTTTGGGCTTTTCTTGGACAAAGATACTAGAGTGGTTTGTCATTTCCTTCTCCAGATCATTTTACATATGAGGAAACTGAGGCCAACAAGGTTAAGTGACTTGCTCAGGGTCACACAGCTAGTAAACATCTAAGGCCAAATTTGATCTCATGAGGATGAGTCTTTCTGATTCCAAGTCTAGCCCTCTATTGACTGTGCCTGCTAGCTATCTTTATTTGCTATGTAGATAGGTAAAAATAACATGAGATAATTTTGAGGGGAAAGGTGCTAGCATCTGGAAAGACCAAGAAAGACTTGATGTGAAAGATAATGAGGCAAACTTGGAGGAAACTAGAGAATCCACAAGGCAGGGGTGATGAGGTTAGTAATTCTAGGCCTTAGAGAGAACCTATGCAGGCCTTCCATTTCTCCCATAATATGGGATGAGTCAACTTTTCCTTCAGGGATTCCATTGTGGGGCAACGGATAGCTTTCTGCTATGAGGAAGAGGGTGGAGTAGACAATAAACTAGTTTGGGAATCAGAGAATCTTAGTTCAAGTCTGTTACTTCCTGTGTAACTGAGTAACTTTATCTCTCTAGGCCTCAGTTTCTTCCTCTGTCAAATCAGGGGTTTAGACAAGATGGCCTTTGAAGTCCTTTTAATCTCTAAATCCTGTAATTACTCTGAAGCAGAGGAAGAAGAAGCTGCCTGCCTCCTATCTGAGAGTGGTGAGCTGGAATGAGCTGATGGCCCTTTAACATTTTCCCCTTGATGGAGCCTCAGGCTGCCATATTTCTTCATTCGACTCCTCCTTTCCTCCTCACCCAATCACCTTCCTTCCCTGCTCCCTCAACACCCCTTCAAGTTTTATGGCCTCCTTCAAACAACATCTTAGGACCCTAGGAGAGATAAGAGCCACTGTGTAATTACCTGGGAGCTATAAGCAACTTAAATTGGTTAGGATTCTAATTACCTGAAATCACTTTATTGCCTCCTGGAGATAATGGGGCTGTTCTCACTCACTGACATGCCATGTACCTTCCCCCTTCTTCCCAAACAGCCCCTCCCTACAGCCATCCAAAGGGTCACAGAGCGGCCAAATGCCAAGAAATTGGAGGTAGGTCACCAGGTTGGGCAGAATGATGATTCATAGGGTTTCTTGGAGACAGCCTTGGCTGTGGGATGGAACCACTTCAGAGACTGTCAAATCTTCCAGGATCAAAGACTTTGGAAATGGAAGGGTCCTTTCAGTTTTTTTTTTTCTGGCTGATCAAACACTTTTCCAACACTGTTCCCCAACCCTGGAATATATTCCCTCCCCATCTTGTCCTCTTAGCATCTATAGCTCCCAATCCTTAGCTCAGGAGCCATCTACTTCATGAGGCCTTTCCTAATTCTCCAACACTCATTAACTCATGTTTATGCATTATATGTATATACTTATATGGGTACATGTTGTCTTTCCCAGTAGAAAAAAGTCTAGATGTTATACTTCAAGAAACTATTAAGGAAAATTGCCCTGAAGTTCCAGAACTAGGAGTAAAGATAGAAATTGAAAAAACAAAACCAACTGACAATCTCTTGAAAGAGATTCCCAAATGAAAACTCTTAGGTTTTAAAGCTCCCAGGTCAAGGAGAAAAGTATTACAAGTAACTAGAAATGAAGAATTTAAATATTGTGGAGCCAGTCAGCATAACACATGATTCAACAGCTTCTACATTAAAAGACTGAAGGGCGTGGAATACAATATTCTGAAGAGCAAAGGAACTAGGTTTGCAACCCGGAATAACCTACCCAGCAAAGCTTTGTGTAATACTTCAAGGGAAAAATAGATATTTAATGAAATAAAAGACTTTCAGGTATGCTTGAGGAAAAGACTAGAGCTGAATTGAAAATCTGACTTACAAGGATCAGGTGAAACATAAGAAGGTAAACACAAAAGACCCATGAGAAAGGTTTTTAAAATGAGTTTAAACTCTACTTCTTATGTGCAAAAATGTCATTTGTGACTTAAAAGAATGTTATCATTACTAGGGTACTTTGAAAGAGTACATAAATAGAAGGTTTGGGGTTGAGTTGATTATGATGGGATGATCCTAAAAAAATAAAATTGATAGGGAAAGGTAAAATGGAGCAAGTTATCTGATAAAAAAGAGGTGTGAATGGAAGAATTAATAGAGTGGAGAAGAGGATGGGGTAGAAGGTGATTGATGTTGGCATCTTATTCTCATTGGAAATGGTTTAAAGAGGGAGTAACCACATACATTTAGGAGGATTAAAAAATCTTAACTTGCAGTGAAACAGGAGGGCAAAGGGATAGGATAAGGGAATGACTCTTAGAAATGAGTGAGGATGTGCAGATTAGGGAGGCAGTGGTCAGAAGTTAATAAGTTAATTAGACATTTGAGGAGGGTTAAGGGGGGAAGGCAGAGAGAGAGAGAGAGAGAGAGAGAGAGGGAGAGAGAGAGAGAGAGAGACAAAGACAAAGACAGTGACACAGAGACAGAGAGAAAAATTGCAAAGGAAAATAGGATGGAAGGAAATATACAACCCATAACTATTACATTAAATGTGAATCAGATGAACTCACCCATAAAACAGAAACATATAGCAGAATGGATAAAAAATCAGAACCTAACAATATCTTGTTTGCAAAACCACATTTAAAAATGAGAGACATATATACAGTAAAAATAAAGGACTGCAGTAGAATTTATTATGCTTCAGTTGTAAAAAAAAAAAAATCAAGGGTAGCAATCATGATTTCAGACAAAATTAAAGCTAAAATAGATTTTACTAAAAGAGATAAACAGGGAAACTATGTTATGTTAAAATGTACCATAGTTAATGAGGTAATAATAATACTAAACATATATTCATCAAGTGCTGCAGCATTCAAATTTTTAAAGGAAAACTAAATGAATTACAGGTAGAAATTGATAGCAAAACTACAATGGTGGGGAATTTCAACCCTTCCTTCTCAAATCTAGATAAATGTAACAAAAAAATGAATAAGAAAGAAGTCAAGGAGATGAATAAAAACTCACATAAACTAGATATGATAGACATCTGGAGAGAATTGAAGGGAATTGAAAAGGAATATGACTTTTTCCCAGGGTTATACAGCACTTTTATAAAAACTGACCACATATTAGGCCATAAAAACTATAAATACAGAAAAATTAAATACCTCTTTTTCAGATAATAATGCAATAAAAATTACATTTAATAAAGGACCATGGAAACACAGATTAAAAATAATTTGGAGACTAAATAACCTAAATCTTAAAAAATAAGTGGGTTAAAGAACAAGTCATAGAATGAATAAATAATTTTATTTAATAGAATGATAATGAGGCAACATATAAAAACTTATGGAATGCAGCAAAAACAGTAATCAGAAGAACATTTGTATTTCTTAATGCTTACATCAATAAAATAGAGAAAGAGCAGATCAATGAATTGAGTATATGATAAAAAAACAAGAAAAAGAACAAAATAAAAACCCCCAATTAAATACCTAATTGGAGATCCTAAAAATTAAAGTCCATAAAGGGAGTTATAATAAGTAAATCAGAAGAACTTGGAACATATTACCTATCAGATTTATGGGTAGGAGAAGAATTTATGAATAAACAGATGGAAAGCATTGCGAGATATAAAATGGATCATTTTGATTACATTAAATTGGAAAGTTTTTGTACAAATAAAATCAATGTAGCCAAGATTAGAAGGAAAGTAGAAAATCAGGGAAAAATTTTTATAGATAGTTTTTTTTTTTAAATAAAAGCCTCGGATCTCAGATATAGAGGCAACTTTGTCAAATTTATAAGAAAATGAGTTATTCTCCAGATGAAAAATGGTGAAAGGATATGAACAAGCAGTTTTCGGAGGAAGAAATCAAAACTATGTATAATCATATGAAAATACTCTAAATCATTATTGTTTAGAGAAATACAAATTGAAACAACCCTGAGATACCATCTCAACCCTATTCAATTGGCTAAAATGGTAGGAAAGGAAAATGATAAATATTGGCGGGACTGTGGAAAAATTGGGACATTAATACCCTCTTGGTGGAACTGTGAGCTGATCTAACCATTTTGGAGAGCAATTTGGACTTATGCCCAAAGAGTTATAAAACTGTGTATACCCTTTGACCCAGCAATACCTCTGATACCATTAGGTCTGTTTTTGAAGGTGATGAGGGAAAAAGGAAAAGAACCTATATGATCTAAAATATTTAGTTGTTGCTATTGTTGCTGTTTAGTCATATTTCAGTCATGTCAGAGTTTGTGACCCCATTTGGGATTCTTGTGGCAGAGATACTAGAGTGCTTTGCCATTTCCTTCTCTAGCTCATTTTATAGATAAAGAAACTGAGGCAAGCAGGGTTAAGTGACTTGCCCAGGGTCACACAGCTAGTTTGTGTGTGAGGCCAGATTTGAACTCAGGAAGATGAGTCTTCCTGACTCCAGGCCAGACACTCTATCCACCTACCTGCCCAAAATATTTATAGCAGAGCTCTGTGGTGGAAAAGAACTGGAAATTGAGGAGATGCTCATCAATTGGAGAATGGCTGAATAAGTTGTAGTATGTAATTGTGATGGAATACTATTGTATTGGTTTTTAGGAAAATGTGGACAGACTTGCATGAAATAATGAAGAGTGAAATGAACAGAACCAAGAGAGTGCCCAGACATTGGAACCACACACCCATTGGCCTGGATGCTATTTATATTCCTGGAGAAAAACAGTCACTTCTGGTCACTGACCCTCTACTTTCTTAGCTCTCTAGGAATTTTGCAGAGTCCTAGAGAGGAAGATTGGACCATTTCTACACCAATTCCTGTCTTAGGGGAGATTTTCGCAAGTCTCCTGGTTGTTCTCTTATATTGTGGCTGTTACTAAAGAGTGTTTAATGTGACATACTATTTATTCAATGCCTGATAGTAGTCGGGGCAGCTGATTAATGACCAACTAAAAATAAAAACTGAAAACACCCAACTTTGTATTGGTTCACCTTGGATTTCTTGAATAGATTTTGTCTGATGAAATAGCAAATTTAACAGTTCACATCTCAAAGGTCCATGGCCCAGCCAGAACAGTTGTTATTGCTGTTGTTGTTTGAGTTACATAAATCAGGAGAGCTCAACCTTTCTTTGTGTTTGGTGAAGCTAATAGACCCCTCATAATAATGTTTTTAAATACATGAAATAAAACACATAGGACTATGAAGGAAACAAAATAATCAAAATACAGTTTTCATATATATATATGTACATGTATATTCCTGTGTATATATTTGTATACATGTCTGTTTACATACATACACATGTATGCATAGACACACTCATGAGTCCATGCTTAAGAACACTTGATATTAACCTCTCGTTAGACGTTAATAGAGTAGTTGAATGGTAACAGTCCTAGATTAGGAGTTAGTTATGGTTCTAGTTAGTTAACTATAATTTTAGTTATCTCTAGCTAACTCTAATTAGTTAATTATGTTTCCAGCTCTTTCTTAATGACTACTTTGCCATGTGATCTTGTAAAAATAATTTCTTTTCTGTGTCTTATTTTCCCCTTTCTCTAATGATCAGGGGTTGAAGTAGGTGATCTCTAAGCTTGCCTTTAGTTTTACAAAGAATTGTGAATTACATTGGCGTGTACTCTCATCTTTGTAATGCCACCATAGTATCCAGGTTATCTGACTCAAATGTACAGGATTCTTACTAATCACACTTGGATTCTGAGGCCCTCCGTGTGTGTGTGTGTGTGTGTGTGTGTGTGTGTGTGTGTGTGTGTGTGTCCCAATCAGGATGATTGGATGTCCGTCCTTATATGCACAGGGAAAGGAACCTCTCCCTAACCCAGGTTTCTTTTTGGAGGACTGGAGCCTAACCAGTGACAAATGGCAGAGGAAGTATAACCCTGATAACATCCCTCTCCACCCTTCTTTCCCTAAGCTCTGTAACCTCATCTAGAGAATGGATTGGATGCAGTTGGGAGCTGGGCTGGGATGAAAGATTCAGATTGAATCTCTAAAGGTTTCTAACACGATTCCCAAACTAATCTAACTAACCATGAAATTTGATCACGAATGTGTCCCCTCTGGGAGAAAGGAGGTTGGGCCGGAGGGGAGAACAGCCACTTCTTGTGAGCACAGCCAAATGTAATCATGGCTGGCTAGCTATCAATTGTGTTGATTTCATTAGTGTTTGTTATCTTTTAATTAAGCTCTTCTAATCTTTTTTTTTAAGTTTGTTTATTTGTTTTAGTTGGCTTCCTTTCCCTTCCCTCTTTCTAGCCCATGGTTCTGCAATTATTATGCCCCCAACCTGATGAGAGACAATCACATATTTATCTCTTTCAGAAAGAGAAGAATTCAAGGAGAGGGAGAGAGAGGTTGTTAGATTGGAACCCAGAGGCAGATGCTATTTCCTGTCTCTAAGGCTTGGTGTTCTTATCTGAAAAATAGGGCTACAGCTGTTAGATTTCTTAAAGAAGGGCAAAAGCTCCTATTCTGAATATTTTCAAATCCTAAGCATCACATTATAGGGATGGAGCCTGAGAAGAAGTCAATGTGGCTAAAGAAGGAAGGACCATTTATGAGAGATGAATGTGGTAGACTACAAAATTTGACAAAGAGTTTTAGGGCTTTGTCTTTCAAGCTTAGATCAAGGGCTCTCTTTTCCATGAAATCTTTCCTGCCTGCTCCTACCACAGCTAATAGTGTCTTCCTCTTGCCAAATTAACTTATATTTATTTGGTGTATATTTAAAAAATCCTCATTCCTCTTTGGGCTCTGCTTTTGACTCTGGTCATTCTCATAGCAACTTCCTCACTCTCGAGGCCTTCTTAACTGGAAGTACATTCTGCCCCTGCAGTCCCTTCTTCTGATCAGCTGCTTCCTCCCAGAACCTCTATTTGAAGGAAAAAGTCCAGGCCAGCCATATTTTCATTCCTCTCTTAACTCCAATCCTGATGCTCTGGACTTTCTCCTTCGGTTTCCTTTTATGTGTCTATCCCATATTAGAATGTAAGCTCCTTGAGGGCAAGGATTGTCTCACTTTTTTGCCTTTGTATCCACCATGCTTGACATATAGTAGGTACTTATATGCTTGCTGATTTATAGTGTAATATAGACTTAAAAATGCAGTAATAATTGAAGCATACACATAGCCATCTAAGGTTTACAAAACACTTTCATTTCAATGATAAACTGTATGCACAAAGATTCCTATTCTATAGTCCTGGCTCCATATTGATTGACTCCTTACAGGATAAGTAGAAATTCCTGTTGGTCTTCTTTCTCTGAGTAACATGACCTCCAGACTTCTAGAAGCAATATGGTAGATAGAGAGATAGATGTATTTGGAAGGAGCTGGATCTCATTATTAACAGGTAGTAGCTGCTGCCTTCCTGACCCCGTGGTGGAACTGCACTTTCTGGGGTAATTTCAGTCTGCCTTCTGTTTACTACCCTGTTAAGATGACTGAATCTCAAAATTTCCAACCCATTTCCTTGGCATGCAATTCCCGAATCAAATATTTTCGTTAGAATTTCAGTATATCTTTGGAGACACACTGACTTTGAGTTAAGTCAGTTGAAGGCACTTTATAATTTTGCTCCTTTCTACCTCTCTAGTTTTCTTACCCGTTCCTTCCCCACAAGGACTGCGTGCTCCTGTGATGCTGGTCTCCTTGCTGTTCCTCACACGAGATGTGCCATCTCTTTGCTCTGGGCATTTTCCCTGACAGTCTCTCCTCACCTCTGCCTTCTGGCTTCCTTTTAAATCCTAAATCAAATCCCTACATCCCACAGGAAGCTTTTTTTTTATGATTTCTCTTGATGCTAGTTCATATTCTTTGTTGATTACTTCCAGTTTATTCTGTCTGTATCTTATTGGTACGTAGCCTATTGTCTCCCCCATCAGACTGTTAAGTCCTTGAGAACAGTAACTGTCTTTCTCCTTTCTTACAATAATTTCACTTAGCATAGTGTCTGGCACATAGTAGGTGTTTCATAAATATTTATTGACTGGTTGTCTATTCAGTGGTATATGAATGTGTCAATTCTTGGTCTTGCCTTTATTTGCATCTTCAGTGCCTAACACTTTGCCTAGTGCATAGTATGTCCTTAATAAATGCTTATTGGTGACTCTGAGCTCCAGTTTCTTCCTCTGTAAAATGAGAATAATAATACTAACCCTATCTATTTTACAGGGTTTTTTCAGAAAAGCACTTTTCCAGGCTTTTTGTACAGAATCATTTATAGGAGCTCTTTTTGTAGTGGCAAAGAATTGGAAATTGAGAGGATGTCATCAGTTGGGGAATGGAACAAATCATAAAATATGATTGTGATGGAATAGTGTTGTGCTATAAGAAATGATGACAAGGACTCTTTCAGAAAAACCTGGGAAGAATCACTTACATGATTTGATGCAAAGTGAAGTGAGCAGAACCAGGAGAACATTGTTCACAGTAACAGTAATATAGTATGATGATCAACTGTGAATGACTTAGCTCTTCTCAGCAATACAAAAATTCAAGACTATTCCAAAGAACTTATGATGAAAAATGTTATCCACCTCCAGAGAAAAAACTGATGGACTCTGAATCCAGATTGAAGCATACTTAAAAAAACAACAACAACTTTATTTTTTTTGGGGGGGGGAGGGAGGTCTGTGTTTTCTTTTCACAACTTGGCTGAGGAAATATGTTTTACATGACTACACATGTATAACCTATATCAAATTGATGGCCTTTTCAATGAGGGGGAAGGTGGGAGAGGAAGAGAATTTGGAGCTCAAAATAAAAAGAAATCAAATGTTAAAAGATTGTTTATAATGTAATTGGGAAAAAACACAAGATATAAAAAGAAAAAATAGAAAAGTACTTTTCCAACCTGTGCAGTGCTACAGACAGATGATAGGATAGGGTTAACAGAAGTGACCAAGGTAATGAAAGAAAACTCCAGAGATTTTGAGTGGGAGGTAGAGATTACACAAGATTATTCTTCCGTTTGGATTAATACAATTTTGTAGAGCTCTGACAGATTAGGAAAAACACTCTTTAGCCATCATCTCCAAATCCTCATCTTCTAGTCATTTATTCCTGTCCCTTCCATATGGCTGTTCTCTCATAGACTCCTTGGGTGTTTTAAAAAATTCATCATATTTCTAATATTTCTTTGAAAAAAGTGACTTGGGTAATTTTTTGTTCCAGACCATTTCTTGAAGCAATCATCTGGGGTCTGCTAAGTGCACAGTTTTTCTTTCTATCCTGGATTTTAGCTGTAATGTTTTCTTCCTGCTTCCTCCTCCACCTCTTCTGCCAGACCTTCATCATCACTACACATCTTTCAAAGGGGCAGTTTTGTCAGTATGTCCCTCTGAAGGACATTTATCCTTTGTTTTTCATCTATAATGTCTTTCCATATTTAGACACACTGCAAGTTCATAGGATCTTAATTTATGATGATCAAATGATCACAGATATAGGGCTAACAGGGACTTCAGAGACGATCTACTCTAATATCATTTTATAGACGGGGAAACTGAGGCCCAGTGAAGGACAACAGTTTACAGTATTATACAATATGGATTTAGAGATACATGTGACCTCAAAGGCCATCTAGGCCAACCCCTTCATTTTACAGATGAGGAAACTGAGGTCTGGTGGGGTAGGTTAAGTAATTTGCCTCTTTGCCCAATTATATGTAAATTATATGTCTATGTAAATTATATGTAAAACTGTACAATCTAAGTGAAATGGATGAATATTTACACAAATATAAACTGCCCAGATTAACAGAAGAGGAAATAGAATACTTGAGAAGCCCTGTGTGAGAAAAATGGATTTAACAAGCCATAAATGAGCTCCCTAAAAAAAAATCCCCAGGACCAGAATTCTGTGAATGCTACCAAATATTTAAGGAGCAGTTAATCCCAACATGATATAAACTATTTGAAAAAAAAGAGGTAAAAGAGTTCTACCAAATTCCTTTTGTGTCATAAGTATGGTTTGATACCTAAACCAGGAAGGGCAAAAACAGATAAAGAAAACTATAGCCCACTTTCTTTAATGAATATAGATGTAAACATTTTAAACAAAATACTATCAAGGATATTCCAGCAACATAAATCACAAAGATCATACGTTATGACCAGGTAGGATTTATACCAGGAATGCAGTATTAGGAAAACTATCAGGACCATATCAACCATATCCATAACAATGGCAAAAAACCACATATGATTATATCACTAGATGCAGGAAAAACCTTTGACAAAGTACAATGCTCCTTCATATTAAAAGCACTAGAAAGGATAGAAATTAATGGAAACTTCCTTAGAATGATAAGTAGTATCTACTGAAAACCAAGAGCAAATATTATCCATAACAGGGACAAACTTGAAGTCTTTCCAATAAGATCAGGAGTGAAGCAAGGATGGCCATTATTACTACTCTTATTCAACAATGTACTAGAAACCCTAACTGTAGCAATAAGACAAGAAAAAGAAATTGGAGGAATATAATAGGCAAAGAAGGAAAAAAACCATAATTCTTTGCAGATGAAATGATGGTATACTTAGAGAATCAACTAAAAATTAGTTGGCATAATTAAGAACTTCAGCAAAATTGCAAGATACAAAATAAATCCACATAAATCACTGGCATTTCTATATCCTACCAACAAAACCCAGCAGGAAGAGGTAGAAAGAGAAATTCCATTTAAAATAACTGCAGACAACAGAAAATAATTCTAAATCTACCTGCCAAGACAAACCCAGGGATTTTATGGACATAATTACAAAACACTTTTCACACAAATAAAGACAGAATTGTGAGTTATTATTATAATAATGTTTCCTAGGTAACATGTATATTTTAACTGCGACTTTCAGGAGACAATTTTAAACGTTTCACAATGTCAGGAGATAAAGCCTTGGTTATCTACTGCCATTTACAATAATAATAATAATTGCAATAACTAGCACTGACATAGTACTTTAAGATTTGCAAAGTATTTCATATATATTAATTAATTTGATCTTCATGACAATGTTGTTCTATGATCCCCATTTTACAGATAAAGAAGCAGACTGAGAGACTTTAAGTGACTTGATAAGGGCCACACAGCTGTCACAAGTATGAGACAGGATTTGAACTCAGGTATTTCTGCTCATGGCTTCATGGACTATTGGGGATGGGATAGACTTTTGAGATCACTTAGTCATAAGATTATAGGATCACAGGTTAAAGCTAGAAGAGGCCATAGAGGTCATCAAGTTCAATCCCCCTTATTTTATAGGTGAGATAATTGAGCCCCAGAGAGATTAGGTGATTTTCCAGAGTACATAGTTAGCAAGTGTCTGAAGTCAGATTGGCACTCAGTTCTTCCAGAGTCCCTTTCTCTAAGTACTACTCCACACTGCTTTGATTTTACAGATGAGAAAACTGAGGTCAGAGAGAGGTAATTTGTCCAAAGTGACAAGGCTAGTTAAGAATCAGAACTAGTATTTGAACCCTTAGTGCAGTTCCCTTTCCATTGTTCCATGATGCTTATACTTGGGGCTAGGCAATAGAGTCACTGGGCTCCTGCCTTCTCTGATCTTCTTTACCTCTAGCCTTCTCACCCAGGCTAGAATTTCCCCTACACAAGTCACATCTTTTGGAGACTTTACAGTGTTTGGGGTTTGAGGATTGCTTCCTTAAGGAAGTCAATCAGAGAGAAGAAAAGGTGATTAAGTGGATTCTAGGAGTCCCTGGTCTCTGAGAATTTTGGATTGACCACCTTATGTAGAGGAAAGGCAGCATGGTATAGCAGATGGGGAATGGGAGGAGGAGTTGGGATGACTTGTGTTCCATTTCCCACTCTTCCATTTACTAGCTGTGTGGCAATGGGCAAATTGCTGTGTGATTCTGAGCCTCAGTTTTGTCATCTGTAAAATAGGGACGATAATATTCATATTGCCTTCCAATAGGGTTATTGTAAGGTTCAAATGAGATCATGGATGGAAAGTGCCTTATAGTGCCTAAGAGTATCATAGAAACGTCAGTTAATATAATGTAAGAGAAAAGTAACAGTTCCTGATTATTAAAGAGTCTATCTCCAGAGAAACCCAGCTTCAAGGTAACTCATAGTTGGGAGGTGCCTTAGAGATTATGCAGTTCAAACTCTTGCTCAATGTATGACTCCTCTTTGCTCCACCCCTGAAGAAAGTCATCTAGCCTCTATTTCAATGCTTCCAATGATGATGAAAACCATAATACACCAATCAACCCATTCCCTTTCTGGAGAGCTCTTCTTGCTGGGAATTTTGTCATCTTGTAGTAGAAATGGACCTCAGAGGTCACGTGGTCTAACTTGTCCCTCAGAAGGCATCTGGTCTAACCAGGATGTAGAGTTCCCCCTGTATTTGTGACATGTGGTCATTCAATCTTGACCTGAAGACCACCAGTCATGGGACTCTCACTACTTTATGAAGCATCCCATTCCTGTCTTCAACAATTCTGATTGTTCAGAAACAATGCCTTACATCAAACTGAAACTACCTTTTTTTCACCTTCTACACATCACTTCCAGATCTTTGCTCTGGGACCAAACCAAACAAGTCAAATCCCTCTTTCATATGACATCTTTGAATACTTTAAGACATTTATCATTACCATAGGCAGGTCACTTGATCTCTATGGACCTCAGTTTCCTTTTCTGTTAAACAATGGGGTTGGACTAGATGACCTCTGAGGTCCCTTCCAGTTCTAAATGTATATTCCTGTGATCTTATGTTCTCCACTGAGCTTCTCTTTTAGACTCCTCAGTTCCAGGTCCTTCAAGTGATCCCAGTATAACTGAATCTCCAGTCTCTTTTTTGGCCTTCTTGGCTGCCTCTGAATGCAGTTGAACTTGTCATTGCCTTTACTAAACATGGCATCACAAATGGAGCACAGTACTCTAGATGTGGTCTGAGTAGAGACCAGCTGTGATTTTATCTGGGACCTAAGCTAGTCCCATTGGAAAGGGATTCAGCGCTGTGTGGGAAGGGTCATTGAATGTGATGTTATGCTAGCCAATATTGACAGCATGTCCTTGGACCAATTCTGAGTTCCCTAGGTGACCATGCTTAAGTTAAAGGCTGATTTTGGTCAGGTAACTTCCTTCCTCCTCTGTTACTCTAATGTCTTCATCTTCTTTTTTGAATCTGTTGTAGTGTGATGATCCATGACAAGGATAGTGATCATGACCACCATAACCAGACAATAATATGCACTTCAAATAATAATAGCAACAACAATATAATTTGTAAAGGGCTTTAATTCATTCATTCATCCTCATTCATACCCATTTATTCATTTGATTCTTGCAATATTTCTATGAGGTAGGCAGGATAGAGCAAGGACTTCTGTCCCCATTGACTGGATGAAGAAACTGAGGCCCAGAGATGCTTGATGCCTTGTCTAGGGTCACACAGAGTCAGTGACAGAGTCCAGGTTAGAACTCAGGTCTTTTGTACTGACAATTCTTTCCACAGAACTCTAGGTTATATCAAAAGAGCTGTTTGGGTAGACAAAGCTGTCCATTCCTCCATAGAGGGGAGTCAAAGTGGTTCAGCATAATCAGTGTCTCATTCTTGCAAAGCACTTTAATATCTGACCCTCACAGTATCCCTGAGAGGTACACACTATTACCCCATTATGCAGATGAAGAAACTGAGGCTAGAGAAAAGAAATGACTTGCCCAATGGGACATAGGGAGTTGTTTGCAGAACCCAGATTCCATTCAGGGTCTCTTGATTCCTAATCACTACTCTATTTTGCTCTTCTCATCTCTGGAGGAACTGGATCAAGGAGTCAAGTGAATTCACTTGACTGCAGAAGAGTTGAGACTGCCACTTAGACCACATCTTCCATCTTTTCCATAGAAATGCCTATGCATAGGTAGGAGTCAATACCTGGGGCATTCTTCTGCCCAGGGATGGACTGTGACCAATAATTTCTAGCTTGAAAGGAAAACATCAGCTATAATCCTGCAAACATAAGCCCAATGAAATGATGAAGAGGGTGGGGTGAGAGCCATTTCCTCTCTGGGGGTATACTGAAAGTAGTCCTCTTCTGGAAGCATTACTTTGCTAATTACTTAGAAGTCTCAATATGGTAGACCTCATGTGCTTTTTCACCAAAATGTATAGGCCAATGGAGGGTTCCACTGGGAAGACTTTTCAAATCAACCTATCTCCACTCCTTTTATTCTGGTTAGAGACCGCATTTCCAGATGGAATAAACCATTCATTAAGTCACACTTTGTCCAAAGGACAGTCTGGACTTTGCCTCAGGAAGTCCTTGTTGTGGTCTTGTGAAGTGTACCACTGGGGTAGAGGAGGATGGAAGGATTAACTTCCCTTTGGGGATTGACCTTTTTGTGCTTTCTCATCTTGAGCTTTTTGCTTTATCACAAAGAATAGAAATTAGAACAAGTTGGCTTCTGTGGAGAGAAACATTGATTTTTAAAAAATAAGACTTGTGATTTCTTTGGTGTAGGGACTGCTCAGTGAGGAAATCCCTCTGACAGTATAGATGAGTACCTTCTCTGCAATCTATCAGAGAGTCACCTGGGGTACTGAGAAATTAGCTGACTTGCCCAGGGTCACACAGTCAGTATGTATAAGATCCTGGTCTTGAACCTGGATTTTCCTTCCTCTGAGGCTGGCTCTCTTCTGAGAATCTTCTTTGCCCAAGAGCCCACCTGTAACTTCTCAAAGGGATGTTCCAAGCCATTTTCCTGGGCTTTGATGTGGTGGTTTTGGGGAGGAGGCTAGTGATTTTCAAAGCTGTCACATTCAAATTGTATGAAATGGTCCCAGTTGTTTTCTTCCTAGGGTCCCATCTGGCTTGCCTCACCTGCTGCTTGGGAGTCATGCTGGAGATGTCAGCCCTGAGAGGGATCTTTCTTTTCCTATGTGAAACCAGCACAGATACTGCCCCATTCAGGGTGTTGTGGGGAAGGAATGCCACATGTAGGGAAACATTCCAGATGCAGATGAGGGCTAGGGAAAGACAGTATGCTCCATGGATTGGGCACGAAGTAGGGAGGAAACCAGGCAGAGACCAGCTGTCCTTGGATGGGAAAATGATATGCAATTGGGTGTACTAGGCTGGGAAGCACCCTGGGCATCAGGCTGGATCCCTGTTTCAAAGAGAGAAGAGACAAAATTAGTTTGTGGAGCTTACTCTAGTATATTCCTGATCTCAGATTATCCCCAAGACCTAACTATACTGATGAATAATTACAAATAATACATGGTTGTTTCAAAGACCTGGTCTTCCCCAGAGTTGTGAACTCCAGAAGACTGAGCCAAGAAGGAGGTTACAAAGGGCAAACTTAGCTTGGGTGCCAGGAAAAGGCTCCTTTCCATTTGAGTGGTTCAAAAGGTGAGCGGGTAGTCTCAAGAAGTAGACTTCCCATCACCAGAGGGTGTCTAGCAGAGGCTGAATGTTGACTTGTTCTTACTCATACAAGTCTATAAGCATTAGGGCTGGAATCCCAGCACCAGGGTCTTCTGTCTTTAAGACCAATGTCATTGAATAGTGGCAAAGTGGATAGAGCACTGAGTCTAGAATTGGGAAGACAAGTTTAAATCCACCATCAGAGACTTATAAGCTGTGTCGTCCTAATAAGTCTTTAAGAGAAAACCCTCTATTTGCCTCAGTTTCCTCATCTGTAAAATGGGGATCATAATAGCACCTCCTTCCTAGGGTTACTGTGGGGATCAAATGAGATAATATTTGTAAAGTGCTTAGCCCAGTGCCTGGCCCATAGTAGATGCTATATAAAGGCCAACTATTATTATTATTATTATGTTGTTGTTATTACTGTTAGCTGTAGTAGTGGTATGGTAGTAGTAGTCATAGTGGTAGTAGTAGTAGTAATGGTGGTGGCGGTAGTAATAGGAGTAGTAGTAGTGTTAGTGGTAGTGGTAGTAGTAGCAATGGTAGTAGTAGTAATGGTGGTGGTGGTGGCGGTAGTAGTAGAAGTAGTAGTAGTAGTAGTAGTAGTAATAGCAACAGCAGCAAATTAATAGATTGTGGCTCTTTTGACAGTTTTTGTTTGCAAAAAAATAGTATATTCATTTAACTGTATGCTGCTGTCTTTTCTAGGAAATATTAGCACATAAGGGTTAGCCACGTGCGGGAGAATGCTCAATTGTACCAGCCTTGACATCCTACTATAGCTGTATTCCCTCTATCACATGCAGTCAATTACTCCTTTACAACAAGGGGTTTGGAGGGGGGGATGGGTTTGCATCCTTTTAGAGCTCTTTATAGCTTTTGAAGCTTTAGTTTGCTCCCTATAAGCAACTTCCTCTACCTCTCAGACAAGTGTCTCTCCTGTTTCTTTCCCTGACTTTCCATGAGCTCCCACTCTGTCTCTTTCATTGGCCCCTTGTCCTGAGTCTTTTATGTGTTTGCCTTGAATATCTTCTCTCCTCCTCCTCCTCTTAGCAGGCACTGAAAAAATACTTTTCGAGTCAAAATAAAATGAACTAAATCTCATGATAAGCTTATTTGACTAAAGACTGTCCTCTGATAACAGACTCTAAGCTTAAAGAAATGGTGTGTCAGAGAGAAGGGGAATTTACATATGTGGACACCTTTTTTGTTAGGATCCTAGGTTCGGAGCTG
Source organism: Pseudochirops corinnae (assembly GCA_028646515.1). Lineage (NCBI taxonomy): Eukaryota > Metazoa > Chordata > Mammalia > Diprotodontia > Pseudocheiridae > Pseudochirops > Pseudochirops corinnae. Next base: position 383,290,145 of record CM053585.1, read on the forward strand.
GAAGGGATGCTGGAGACCATCTAGTTCAATCCCCTCATTTTCACAGATCTGGAAAGTGAAGCTCAGAGAGGTTCCGTGTGGCTCCAAGGCCTCTCAGGCTCTAAATGGCAGAGCCAAGCTTCAAAGCCAGGTCCTCAGATCCCACATCCATCTTCTTTTCCAGCTTCCCACTACTTCTTGTTTTAGCCAGGGTGGTTAGAATATCAAAAGAGAATTAGTTGAGTCTGGGAAACTCTCATTTTCTTTCTGTCTCTCAGGATAATTGTGGGGACTCTTTTAAAAAACCACTTCTCTGATGCTGAGTCCTTAATGAAATAAATTCTATTAAGAAACTACTGAGTCAAGGTTTACAGCGTCACTGTAGACTCAGCCTGTTCATTTACGGATCGTTAACGGACATCAGCTGATTAGCAGACTCTATCTGTGGCCAACAGCAAGGTGGTAAAGAGCCAGGGGCCAGGCAGAAGCTGCGTTCTTCCTGGAACCGTGAACCAGAGCAATGCCCTTTGGATCCCAATCCAGGCAATGGCTTTGATGTGGAGCAAAGGGGGAGCATTCATGCCAATTCTTTATGTGCATAGAGATTCTCTGACTTTTCAAAGCTCTTTGATGTAGCTCTTCTCATTTGATCTCACAACCCTCCCTGAGGTAGGGAGATAGACCCCAGGACCAGGCCCTTGAGGCTTGGGGTCGTTTCCCAGCTTGGATATTCATGAGTGGTGGGAGATTTTTCAGTGGCTCTGGGCCTTGATTTTCCCATTTTAAGAATGAACTCTAAGGTCCAGCTGAGCTCTCACAGCCTATGAATCTATGATTATTACCCTCCTCCCATTTGACAGTTGATGGAAACTGAGTTATTTAGTAGTGGGGCCGTTGCTAGAGACCAGGTATCCAGACTTCTCTAATAAGGCAGGGTTCCCAGTGAGGCCTCGGAGGACCTCTTCTCATGGACATCAAAGGAATGAAGGAGGGGAGGGGAGCAGATTAAAGAAAAGGGTCAGAATCAAAGTTAAGTCCTGGGCCATGGACAAGAAGAGTGACTTAGGAAAAACCTAGAGATGTACCTGACTTGGGTCGAAAGCAGGGGAGTGGGTGGGTGGTGAGGGCTGAAGCAGGACTGAGGCTGTTGAGAAAAGGGGTTGGGGTGAAAGCAGCAGGCGTGGGAGAGGGGGTGAAGCAGAAAAGTTCGGAACTGAAAGTGCCCTTAAGATAGAAAATATGGAAACTGCAAGGACCTTAGAACATGGAATATCAGAACTGAGAAGGGTCTTAGAGAATGCTGGAGCTGGAAGTGGTCTTAGAATACAGACTGGCAGAGCTAGGCAGTGCCTTAGAACATGGAAAGTCAGAACTGGGAAGGACGTTAGAAAGATGTCAGAGCTGGGAGTTTTCTTAGAACAGAGACTGCTAGAATTGGGAGGGGGCCTTAGAAGAGAGGATGTCAGAGCTGGGAGCGTTCTTATAACATTGGATGTCTGAATAGGGAGGGAACTTAGACTAGAAAATAAGAGCTTGGAGAGGTCTTAGACAAAGAACGTCAGTCCGTAGAATTTTAGAATTAGAAGTGGTCGTTTAGTCAATCAGTCAACACATGTTGTGTTCAAGCACTGTGTTAGGTGCTGGCAATGCAAAAAGAAAAATGAGATTGTTGTGGCACTCAAGGACCTTCCATCCTACTGGGAAGGCATATATCATAAATAAACAAAAAACAAATTCGATAAATAAAAAGGACAAAATCAGCAATGATGGTGGGGTGAAGGGCTGCTAACGACTGGGAGAACCAGGAAAGCCTCACTGGCTGATCAATTTACTCGGGTCTGTCCAGCCTCCCCCACCCCTGTTGTAGGTGGGAGGACAGTGATTTGCTCATAGTGATGTCACTGGCGCAGAAGCTAAGCCCCGAACTCCAGGCTCCTGCTGACACACCACGCCATTCCACGATGCCTCGTTTTGTCCTGGGACAGGAGCACTCCCAGGGAGGTCAGCCCTCCCATCATAGAGTCCCTCCTCCTCTTCACTGTCATTCCTGTCCAGGGCCCGTCTGACACTTACAGACGCGTCTGACTTTGGTGCTGAGGTGACATCCAAGTCCGGCAGATTCTGCAGGCCCCTCAAACTGCTAAGTTTTTCATGTTTCCTCCACTTGGCCCGCTGATTCTGGAACCAGATCTAGGTGGAAGGCGGACAGGAAAGAGACATCAAGGAAAGGGGATAGAACAAAACCTTCATCATTGTCTTGCCAACTGGTATTTAGACATTGTCTTACAGCTTCAGAGCACTTTACACCCATTATCTCACTGGATCCTCAGACTACCCTGTGAGGTACGTGGCATGCTTGTTGTTATTCCCACATTATGGCTTAACATCCCTGGTTTTCTCATCTGAGCTGCCTGTGGTGTAAAGTCAAGGCCTTTCATGCCACCTTCTTCCAATCACCTTCCTCTGGATATGCTCCAGCTTGTCAACATCTTTCCAAACCAATACAAAACTCCAGAGGACTTCTAAGAAGGGCAGAAGATCATCTTATTTCTGTAACTCGCCTCAGGAGGGAGGCGATTAAGCCCAGATCTGATGACCATTTGTTGGGACTTTTGTAGAGGGAATCTTTCTTCAGCTATGGGTTGGAGTAGCTGACATCTGAGTTCCCTCCCAACTCTGAATTCTGTGATGCTGTGAAGAACAGCACTAGTTTTATCTCAGGAAGCCATGTAAGAGGACCTGGGTTTGAGTTTCACCTTTAGGTGGGACCCCTATTGGTCCTTAAACAATTCACTTCCCCCCCTTGAGTCTGGTCCTCTTCAGGAAAATGAAGGGGTTAAACTAGCTAATTCAATCCTCTGATCTATGTTCTTGGCTGAGAGAATATGGCACAGGAAACCTGGGTTTGACCTTTGGCTTTTCAGGAAAAATTATGTTGCATTAGTGCTGGGAGTGTGATCAAGATTAGGGCAGTTTAGCCTAGTAGGATGTGTGGCTGATGGACTGGCCTTCCGGGGATGGAGTGTGTGCAGTGGAAAGAATAAACCTAGGTCAGTCTGCTATGACCTAGTGATGTAATCTTGAGCAAGCCATGTGGTACTATGGAAGAATGTAGACTTTGGAGTCAAGGGACTTTGTTTTGAGTCTTACCTTCAAGACTTACTACTGCCATCTCCTTCAACCCTCTTATTTTACAGATGAAAAACTGAGGCTCAAAGAGGTTAAGTGCTTTCCCCAAGGTTCCCAGGTGGTACTTGGTAGAGCCAGGGTTCAAATTTGGGTCATAGGACCATACATCTAGAGCTGGGGAGAACCTCAGAGGCCATGTTATTCAACCCCTTCATTTTACAGATGAGGAAACTGAGGCCTCAAGATGATCAAATGCCCTCAAAAGTAGTCCAAGCACCTTTGAAATTTGGGCATGGGGATGGACATGTGGCACTAACCTGTATTCTGGCCTCTGGAAGGTTGATCTTGGCTGCCAGTTCATTGCGGACGTGGATATCTGGGTAGTGGGTGAACTGGAAAGTCCTCTCCAGCTCCTGGAGCTGCTCTGTGGTGAATGTGGTGCGGATTCTTCGCTTGCCTTTCCTCTCCTCTGTGTGTTAAAGAAGGTCTCCTTTTAACAGTAGCCCCTTTCCCCTTTCCTCTCTTGCCTTGCCCCCACTGACATTAGGACAGTCCTTCAAGCTGTCTTTCAAGTCCCGCTGAAAACCCTTCCACGTTACTCCATTGGCTACAGGCCAAAACCAGAAATCTTTGGTTTGGCCTCAGCATTTAAGGCCTCTGCAATTGGGTACCCATTTTACTTTCCACTACTCTCCATCACATTTGCTATGCTCCACTTGGCATCGTAACCTCATCATCTCTGAATCTGGTATACTTGTCTCTGCATGTGGATTACACTCTCTATTAAGGCTGAAAATTCCACAAGAGAAGCAGCCAGGCCTCATCTGTTTATGCCTATTTCCCCTCCCTCAATGCCTGCCATAGGTAGCGCAGAGTAGGTGCTTTATACGTTTTGGTGAATAAACTTCCAGGAGCATCATGTTAATCAACCTGTTCCAAAGCTTTGGGAAGATTAACCTACAAAGGAGCCAAATGACCAAGTTTGGCTTTTATTTACAAGGCAGCGTGATGGAAAGAGTTCTAGCCTGGGAAGTGAGAGCAGGGTTTTCGCTTCTGCTTTTCAGGTGATGTTGGACAGATCCCCTAACTCCTCTGGGCCTCCGCTTCCTCTCCTTCAATATATTGGAATTGGACTTGGTGACCCCTGCTCCCTTCAGATGCTAAAATACTCTTTTTTTCTAGTTCTCTCATCCTGTATCCCAAGGACCCTTTGACTTGTAGTGTTCTAACACTCTTTGTTCTGACGTTCCTCCTAATTCTTTATAAAGATTAATTAATTAATTTTTAGTTTTCAACATTCATTTCCATAAGATTTTTGAGTTCTCAATTTCCTCCTCTTTCCTCCCCTTCCTTCTTCCCAAGATGGTGTGCAATCTGATATAGGCTTTACTTACATTCATATTAAACATATTTTTACATTATTCACGTACATTCTACGTCCCAAACCCATTTCACCTCTAGGGTTCTAATTCTAACTAATTTTAGTTCTATCTAATATTACATGTTCTAGGGTTCCTCTCAACTTTTCCATTTCATATTCTCAGCTCCCACCCAGCTCTGCCATTTCATGTCCTAAGCTCCCTCTTTGACAATCTGTGCTCTAAATTCTCTCTGGTCTCTGATGTTTTCCGTTCTAAAGCCTCTCTGTTCTCTGACATTCCTCTTTCTAAGATCCTTCCAGTCTCAGATATTTTGTGTTCTCAAGTTCTTCCAAACTTGCCTTTCCTTTCCCATTCTCTGCTAGAGCCTCCAATGAGCTTCCAAGCACCAGCAGTAACCAGGAAGAAGGTGAGTTTTTCTAAGACAAGGACCATAGTGTATCTCTGTCACCACTGGGCTCTCTGCACCCTGAAGGAGGTAGATCATTGCTCTGACTTCCTGACTAGCTAGATAATACTAGAATAATTGAGAGTCTCTATGGATTTTTTTTTTCTTGGATTTGACTCAAAGGGAGCAGAGCCTTTCTCTCACCTCCCCCATCTCTCTTTGGATGCCTGTTGGGAAACGTGACTGTCCAGAAAACCATCTGGTACTTGGCTCCACAAATGATGCAACTTGAAGGTCATGTTGCCTGGAGCTCCATGGTGAAACTTGTTTGGGGGTGGGGAATGAGAAGTGAGAAAAAAATACATACGGAGAAGTTGCTTTTGTAAATAAACTTGAAGGAATAGGAGCCCAAAGCAGGCTTTTGGTCAAGTGAAATTTATGAGTCAGAGGTGTGAAACTGACCACCTGAAGGGACTGCTGATTTAGCTGGGCTCAGCTCCTCACCCCAAGCTGTGAAGCAGAGGGTTCCCAGAGCCGGCAGGGACCAGAGTGTGAAAGGAGGGCAGCAGAGGCTAGTCTGGCTTCAGACTAAATGTTCCTAGGAGCAGGCTGGAAGATGATGGAAGGTCTCTGCTGAGGGCTGCTGGCAGAGGGGAGGCATCTCCCGAAGTAGGAATGGGATCACTGATGAGAGCTGGAGAGACTTGCAGAAGCCATACGGAACTCTTCCTCCCCCACCCCCTTCATTTTTTAGAAGAGAAAACCAAGGCCCAGAGATTGACTCCAGTGACTTGTCCAAGTTCACACAGTTAGAATCACAGTATCATAGATCTGGATTGTGGGAAGGAACCTCGGAGGCCATCTCACCGAGTCCTCTAATTTGACAAAAGGAGGAAACTGAGGTCTAGAGAGGGCTCTAGGAGCTTGCCCAGGGTCACCCAGGTAGCAGATGGCGTTTGCTCCAAACCCATCACTCTTTCCATGGGCCTCTCAGAGCTCAGCATGCTGACATGGAGGTTGGAGAGCTGGTCTTTTCCTAGAGGGAGGCTTTGAAGCCTTAAATTCATCTGCTGTTCATAGGCTTGGGCCTCTAGGGGCAGGAAAGCCCTGCTAGGGGACTGGCATTCTTGGTTTCCTCATGCCCCTCAGTCGGACTTGCACTATCACTATCTCCACAGGCTGGTGCTTCCTTCACTTTAGAGGCCCTGTGTCATGCTGTTCGGTGGTCCAGTAGTACAGCACTTGGCCTGGAGTCAGGAATCTGGCCTTAGACATTCACTAGCTATGTGGCCCTGGGCAAATCACTTGACCCTGTTTGCCTCAGTTTTCTCATCTGTTAAATGAGCTGGGGAAGGAAATACTAAACCACTCCGATATCTCTGTGAAGAAAACCCCAAATGGGGTCATGGAGAGTCAAAGACGACTGAAAATGATTGAACAAGAACTCACACTGTTCTTCCTTTATACAGTCTGTTCCTAAGCCATTCTAGATATTCACTAGTTCCTGGTTGTGTCCAGCATTTCCCAGTCTCCACACTTTCACCTTACTTTATGCCAGGCCGTGAGATTTTGCTTTCCCCATCTGCTTGTGGCAATCCTCCTCATCCTTCAAGGCCCGGGTGAATTCATGAGCATGCTTTCCCTCATTTATAGCTCCATTCAGATGTTCTCTTTGCCTTCCTAGATTTCAAATATTGCTTTGCAGCTGTGCTTTGCACTCATGATCCTCTAGCTGATATGAGAATGCTTATACATTTAAGTGGGCTGTCCCTGTACTAGACTGTAAACTCCAGGAGGGTAGGAACTGTAGTGCTCTTCCCATCCCACCCCACCCCCTAAGCAGAAGCAGAGTAGCACCATGGGCAGAGAGCTTATCTGGTGATCAAGATCTGCATTCAAGTCCTGCCTTTGATATATCCTGGTTGTGTGATTCTCAGCTTAAACCACTTTATCTCTCAGTGCCTAATTCATTTTCTAAAAGCAGGTATCAATACACTTTGGAAGAGGGGATTCCTCATAGGGACTTCTCTGTGCCTATAATGTAGGATAACAGATAGAGAGTTGGAAGGGACCTAGGTCAACCCAAACCCGACATTTCATGATGAGGAACCCAGGCCCAGAGGGGTACAATGAGTTGCTCAGAGTCACACAGCCTGCATATATAAGGCAGGATTCTAACCCAGGTCTCACCTGTGAGAACAGCTGTCTATTGACCTGCCCTTTATAGAAGGATGGGCACATAAGACCAGGGATCAATGGCAGAGCCAGAATCACAGGTCTGGTTAAAAACCAATTATACTGAGTTATTGGTATTCATATTATTTCCCTCTCATAGAATGTAAGCTTCTTAAATGCAGACAGGCTTCTCAAAAAAAAATTTCTAGCACTTGGCACAGAGCCTAGAATACTAAAGGTGTTTAATAAATGCTTATGTAATGAATTGAATGAATGAACTAGGTCTTATCCAACCTTCCTAATCCCTGTCATGTCTACATATACCCGAATACTGTAAGGATCTGTTACATCTATGTTTATACCCATACCAAATATCCTTATGTCTTCTGTGTCTACATATAATCTACATCTACATTCATACTTATGTCAATAGATATATCTATATCTGTAGATACATTGAATTAAAAAATATAGACATACTTATATATTTATATCCATGCACACACATACACACAACACACATGTACATGTGCATACACAAGCATGCATACCCCCAAACACATATGTACATGCATATATATGTATATATGTGCAAACATATTTTCCTTGGCATCTCTTTCTTTACACAGATGCCTTAATATCTGATTCCTTGTGGCCAAATTTGTCACAGGGGGCCTCTCTTCAACTTAAGTAGGCTGGTCTTGGACACTAGACACCCAGGGCACCACTGGACCTTTTCTGAATGGAGAGGCCTTTGCAGGATCACACTATGGTGGCAAAGCCTTTAAGAGTCTGAGGTCATGTCAATATCCTACGAAGGCTGTAGAGGAGAATGGCAGCCACCATTTTGTACATTGGTGGGGGCTTAATTCAATTCTCAAAGTGTTTATTAAGAGTCTTTTGAATGTAAAAGCTATGTGTAAGGTGTTGGGGGCACCAAGAAAAAAAAGTCTCTGCCCTCAAGGAGTCTGCATTCTCCTGGGAGATGTAGCAGTAAAATGATGAGTAGATACAGGATAATTTGAGGGAGGAAACAAAACTGTCTGCCAGAGGGATGTGGAAAGACCTCACTCTGGGGCTGAGATCTGAAGGAAGTATGGATGGTCAGGACCTTCTGCTCAAGTCCCAGGGGTTGGAAGTCTGGTACTAGCCAACAGCCTGTTGGGTTGCTTCTCACGAGGTGGGCAGAAAAACAGTGTGGAATAGGGTTGGGAAGGTTTTGTAGCTGATGAGATCAGGGGAGACTGGTGGCTGTGATCAGATGTGTGAGAGTGGGGAAAATAGGGACAGACCTCCTTTAGAACAGTCTGCCCAGAGAAAATTGTGCATTCCAAGGCTGAAAGCAGCAAATCTCACTAGGAAGACAAAAACCCCCCACTTATTTTGAGGGATCAGTGTATCAGAAGACAATCAGGTCCCAGGGTGGTTGTATTGGGAGTAGGGATTTTGAGAGGAAGGCTTGTCCCCCCAGGAAACCTCGGCTATTCTGGCCTGAATGGGGGTGCCTGCTTAGGACATTCTAGCAGAGAACCAGGAGGCAGAGAGAGAGAGAGAGGTTGATTTCTAGACTATGATTCCTTCAGGGTGGCACCCTGTGAAAAAGCTCTGCTTGTCCCACCTTAGTTACCACTCTGCTACAAACACACATTTCCCTTCAAATCTGCTATAGACTCTTCTTATCCTCCACTAGGGAAGGAAAACTTTTTTTAAACAACTCAGGATTTTTCAGTTCCTGTGTGATCTCCCCTTTGAGGAAGAAAAACACTCCAAGCCAAAGACCAATCATGTATGGGGGACGAAAAACAAAGAAGATGGAAGAGTTATGACTCTGGCTTTGAATGAGTCACCAGGGGACTTGAATATCTACTTGTTCACAAAGTTTTTCTCTCTACAAAAGCTGGAAAATTCCAAGGCCCTTGTGTGAGAGACATTCCCTTTATCAAGGCAAGGGGGAGGGGAAGGACATGCTGTGGCACATGCCACATCGTGGGCCTGGCCTGCTGGTTGGCAGACGTTCAGGGGGAAAAAGAAGAGAAAAGAAAGCTTTCTGAGTTCTTCATCTTTAAAGAGACACAGCAGCAGGTTTGGCCACACACAGAGAGCAGTATGTATTGAAGCCTAGGACCTAGGATCATCTACCTAGACCTGGAAGGGCCTCCTGAGGTCATCTAAGCCAACCCCCTCATTTTATAGAAAAAAGGAGGCTGAGGCCTAGAGAAGGGAAGCTGTTTGCTTAAGGTCCTACAGTTAGAATAGAGCTGGGGGCATGGTGTAATGGACAAAGGGCAGAATTTGGACTTAGAAGACCTGATTTTGAATCCCAGTGGCAAGCCACTGGGCCTCAGTTTCCCCATGTGTAAAAAATGGTGACAGGGAGAGGGGAGGGGGCCTCTAAGGTCCTTTCTTGTTCTAAAAATCTATAATTCTGTGATCTGTGGTTTTATTCCTACTTAATAACTGGGAAGGAGGCTTCATGATTCATAGTATCATTGAATGTTAGAACTGAAAGGACCTTCTAGGTCATGTAGCCTATCCTCTTTCCTTTCTCTTTAGAGATGAGGAAATTGAATCTCAAAAAATCTAAGTGGACAGTTACCTAGGGACTAAGTAGCAGATCAGGTCTGCTAACTCCAAATTCTAGTCTTTCCACCATGCTGCACTTCCTCTGGGTTAATTTTTACTTGACTAACCACAGGTCTTGTCTCTCCTTTCCCTTTTCCTGTCATCATCAACAGGGTGTGAATGTCAACCATGTCTGTGGCACTCTGCTAGGCACCATGGGGATGACGAGGTAAATTAGACACAGGACCTGCCCTCAAGGAAATTACAACCCAGATGGAGACAGATACACACACATACACATATATGTGTATGTATGTATGTATGTATGTGGGTGTATGTATGTATGTATGTATTCTATAGCAATTCAAGGCAAGATTTAATATGTGTCTTGGGTGAAGTCTGGCCAATCAATATTAGAGAAATTCAGTGGAGGTAAGAACAATCTCTTTAGGTTTTATGGAAGAGGTCAGATTGTCCTTGGGACTTGAAAGTTAGGGAGGACTTGGCTAAGTGGAGGGGAGGAAGGTGGGTATGAAAGGCAAGGGAAATGTTGAGGGCAAAGATAAAGAGTTAAGAAACTAAGCAGACCAGACTGGTTGGATTGGAGGGTTCACTAGAGTATTCATGGAAGATGCAGGTGAGAGAAAGATTGAGGCCAGAGATGAAAAGCCTTTAAAGTTGGGGTAAGGAGATCAGTGTTAGTTCTGTAAGCAATAGGGAGCCCTTGTGATTTATTGAATAGAGGAATAACACTTGGTTGCTTGTAAAATAGTGTTGGACCAGAGGCTCTCAAAGACCTAAAGAAAGAAGTATCCTCATGATTACAGACAGATGGGAGGGGGGAGATTAGAGGAAAAGAAACCAATGAGAAGATGATAATATCAGTTCAAGTCTAAGGTGATGGGAGCCTGGATTAGGTTGGTGACAGTGGTATTACAAGGGAAGAGATTAATTGGGGGAATGTTCTGAAGGAAGCCAGGTGATGTAGTGGATAGAACACAGGGATTGGGACCAGAAAGACTCATCTTCATGAGTTCAAATCTGGCTGTATACTAGTTGTGTGACCCGGGGCAAGCCACTTAACCCTGTTTGCTTCAGTTTCCTTCTGGAGACAGAAATGGCAAACCACTCCAGTATTTCTGCCAAGAAGATCACAGTGCAGTCATGGAGAGTCTGAATTGACTTAAAAACAACAATCTGAAGGAAAAGTCAACAGGAACATATAGTGGGAAAAAGGACAGAGAGATAAGTCAAGGCTGACAACAGGAAATTGAGTCTGGGAGATGAGGAGAATTCTGGACAGAATTCAATTCATCTATAAAGGGAACTGGTTTTTTTGGGGAGAGATGATGAAGATCCTTCAAGAGAGATGAGGAGGGAGGAATAGATTAAGAGTTCAGTGGCTTAGGAAAGAAAGAAAGGGGTGGCATCCAAATTCCCAGTATAGGGTTCAGCCTCAGCAAGAAGGAGGGCCACTTCTTCTGAGCTAGGGAGGGAGGAAGAGTGAATGGATCAACAAGCCTGAATCTTTGTGTTGTAGCTGAGGGTGGATGAAAAACTCCAAATGTCTTAAACTGGATGTTCTCTAGAGACCCTTAGACTGAAGTCATTCTCTAATTCCTGTGGCTTCAATCCTCTCATCATAGTTAGAGGTGGAGTCATTTGTTTAGTTAGGGAAGGGAACAGGAGGTTGAGGAGCATGGAGAAGATCAGAAATTGCAGTAAATGGTAATTAATTCATTAATATATCCAGAGCCCTTCTCCAGGCTGATTAGCACCATTAGCTGCTATCCCCTGCCTTTATTGCTACCGTCCTGAGGGGAGACCGGATATCTACCACCTGGGAAGAGATTCCTACACTTGGTGGGAGTTGGGCTGGATGGATCTCTAAGATCTCAGACCACCATTTCATGATGTTCTCAGGCCTTGTTCTTCTCACTCCCAGGCTCCTCTCCTTACTCCCTGGACTTCTCCATCTCATTACCAGTCATGTTGCTTTGGAAATAAGGAGAGTCCTTAACCTTGTCTCTAATACGTGTGACCAAGGACCACTTACTTCCCTAGGTCTTAGTTCGCTCTTCTCTAAAGAAGTGCTTTTAGATTTCACCTCCTAGGGGTGTTGGGAAGATCAAATGAAATAAAGTACACAAAATGCTGTGATCAGTGCTCTTAATCACTAGATTAATGCCATTTATAACTCTGTTTCCTGAGAAGTCTGTTCTCTCTGAGGTTAGTTCCAACATTATTACTTTGCTCTTTTTCAAACTCTCTCCCTAATAACTTTCTCTTTCTCCAAGACCTGGCTTCTTTAGGCAAAATGGGCAGGTTGCATTCAAGACCCAATTCAAGAAGTCAGGGAGACAATGGCACTATTACAAGTCTCTATCAGGTTCAGGAACTTCTATAATCAACAGTAGATCAAGGAATCAACAAACATTTATTAAGCACCTGCTATACCCAGACACTGTCCTAAGTGCTGAGGATAAAAGAAGAGGCAAAGATAGCTCCTGCCCTCAAGAAACCTGAAATCTAACGGGAGTGATTAGATGCAAACAAATATATACAAAGTAAGTGATATACATGATAAATAAGGAGTAATTAAAAGAGGGAAGGCTTCCTGGTGAAGGTTGGATTTTAGTTGGGACTTAAAGGAAAGGCTGACAACAGGAAGTCAGTAGTCAGAGTTCAGCGAACAGGTCTATACTGAGGAGAACACAAGTCCAACTACACCAAGAGAGGGGAAGGGCAGACAGGCACTCAGTAAATATTGATCAACCACTTGATGTTGGCTGTAGAAAGCGCTACGAGTAAGATGTGCTGGTTTTAGTCTCAACCCCGCCACTGGCTTCCTGTGGGACCCATGGCAAGTCACACTTCCTCTCATATTCAGCTTTTTTTTTCTGTAAAATTAGAGGATTGGGTAAGGTGGCTTCTGAGGTCCCTTCCCCTGCTGACATGTGGCAATTTTAAGATTCTGTTCAAGGTAAGTGGTGGTTAATGGGTTAAAACTCCTTACCTTGAGGACCATTTCTGAGAGATATTATTAAGGATGAACATAAACTTTGCTGGTTAAAGAGCTGAAGTGGCTGCTCTCATCCCCATCTAATCAACCGAGCCCCATCACTTCTGTTGTGGACACCAGATTTCATGGTCTGCCTTTGCTTTCACTCTCTGCCTGCTCTCCTTCCCTCTTTGCTGTTAATCCGTTTGTGCTTCCTTGAAGGCCTTTCAATCAAAACCGGTGCCTTGGACCCTTACACTATGCTTAAGAATCCCTGGCCCTATTTCTCAGCAGCATTGATTAGAGTCTCTAAACTCACAAGGCTAACAACTAGGTGATGCTTCACCTTTGATAATGATGGTGATGATGACAGCATTGCTATAGTGCTTGAAAGCCTGCAAAATGCATTGCATATGTGTACTCTTTTTATGAGAAAACTGGATTTAGTGTCTCTTTCTGATAACCCTTTACCCTAATTTCAGAACTGCCAATATCTTTTCTAAAAATTAATATCTTTGGTTTTTATATTACTTTCATTTCCAAATAGAGGATGTCCCCCAAATCTTAGTGAAAATTTTAAGCTATTAAAATTTTAAAATTAAAGTTATTAAAGTTTTAAAGATACAATATTCTATGCCCTAGACCCCAGCTTTGCAGAGAAGGGAGAGAGGTTGGCCTCTTGTTCTTAAAGAAATTTGTTACATGAAATCATGTCTTCTTTAAAGTTATTAAAGCTTAAAACTTAACGCTATTAAAGCCTTAAATATGCAGTGTTCCATGTTGATAGATCCTAGCTTTGCAAAGAAGGGAAGGGGAAATAGTAATTTTGTTCTTAAAGAGACTTATTATGTGAAGTCCTTTTGAACTTTAAAGCTGTCAAAACTTAAAGCTATTAAAGTTGAAGGCCTAAAATAAAAAGTTATTAAAGCTTAAAACCACACTAAAACTTTTGGGACACCTTGTATCTTCCCCCCCCCCCCCCCTTCACTTTCCAAGAGAATCATGGACCCTTGTAACAAAGATTAAAAAAAAGGCAAAAATGAACAAAAAACCCCCATTAACTGAATCTGACAGAAGATGTAATGTCCTATGGAGCCCATGGACCCCAGGTTTGTGAAGACAGGATTGAGATTGCCTGCTTGCTCTTAAAGACTTATGTGAAGTCATGTCTTAATTTAGAACTAATAAAGATATCTTCCTTTTCATTGAGATCAATTTTCTTGTTCTGTGCCTGTGATACAGGTAGTATACAGGTATTATCCCTTTTCTTTACCATTGAAGAAACTGAGGCTTGGGGAAACTAAGTCGCATGGTTAGTAAATGGTAGTTAGAAATCAAACCCAGATTTTTTTGCCTGTAATGCATAATAGGTAAACTCTGGCTTAATGTAAGCTCCTTGAGGGCAGGGACTGATTCATTTTTGTCTCTCTATCCCCAGGCCTAGGCCCAATGTCATCTACCCAGAAGGTGTTAATAACTGTTGAGTCCAACTAGATTGCTGAAACCTAGGATTCAAGATGTTAATTCTCTGCTCTTGAGAATTTCTCCTCTAGTTAAGACATGCTTTCGTCAAGTCAGCAGCTGTCCCTTGGTTTTAAAGTCTTATGGTTGAAACAGCCAGGATTCTCCTAGTCATGGCCAATAGTGGAGAGTACCTGTACTTTGTCCTTCTCCTCTTAATTAGGCTTGGTTTTTTTTGGAACTGAAAATATGCTTTACTAAGCATCCTATTAGCATTCATGTATGAAGTAGGTATTCCCAAAGCTTCAGTTTATTATATAGTCATAACTTGTGATGTGGCTCTTAAGGGAGTGACTCGGTAACCAGACTAATTGGGATTGATCAGAGTGAGTGGCATCATTAATTAATCCATCAATCAAACACATGACTGTTGCTGTCTTTGTACTAGTCCCTGATGTGAGGCAAATAGAAGTAGTCTCAGCGGATTTTAGAGCCAGAAAGGGGACTTATACACCATCTAGTTCAGCCCCCTTCATTTTTTAAGGTCTATCTCAGCACTGAAATGGTGAGGTTTAATATCTTTCCCAGCCCTGACATTCTTTGGATCACCAAATCATAGCATCGGGATGAGAGGAGCCCTTAGGGGTTATTTAGCCCAATCTTCCCATTTTATAGATGCAGAAACTGAGGCCTGGAAAAGTCAAATGACACAAGGAATAAAGGGTGGCAGAGCCAAGATTCAAACCCAAGGTCTTTGACTCTAAATCCACAATTCCAACTGAGAGAGAAAGGAGGATGTAGAGGATAGAGCCTGCCTGTCCCTAAGCCTGAATCAATCTATAAGTCAGTCAGCAAGTATTTATTAGTGGATTCTTATGTACCATGCACTGTCCTGGGTGCTGAGGGTAAAAGTACGTTAAATAAAACAATTCCTTCTTGTTAGGGGCTTACTAAATGCAAAGAAATACATTATAGATTAGGATTGGATAGAACCCAATATTGGAGGGCACAAGTATAGTTAAGAAGTTAAAAATGAGTTTAGTGAAAGAAGGAATCAGTATGACATGGACCAGTCTGGGAAAGCTCTACTAGAAGTTGAGTCTTCATAGAATGTAGAGCGTTGGAACTGGGGAAGACCATAGTACATACAATGTTAGAGCTGGGAGGTACCTTAGAACATGAAATGTCAGAGAAGGGAGGGGGCTTAGAACCCCTGCGAGTGGTAGAGCTGGGAGAGATGAGGAGACATAATGAGGAAGTGCTTCATCCAAGGTTAGATAGCTGGTTAATGATCAGATGACTTCTCCAAACGTTCCCTCAAACTCTAAGACCATCTCATGAGTTAAGCCATAACCCACCCTGTCTAGTGCCCTTTTTTTCCATGACAAGGAGTCCATAGCCAGTGTAGGTTCTTGGTTTAGAAGGAAGGAAGAGAACAGGGATTTAATAAGTGCCTACTATGTGCTAGGTAAACACTTTACAAATATTATCTCATTTGAACCTCACAACAGCCTGGGAAGGAGGTGCTATTATTATCTCCATTTTACAGATGAGGAAACTGAGGCACAGAGTGGCTAAATAACTTGCCCAGCTAGTAAGTATCTAAGGTTGGATTTGAATTCAGGTCTTTCTGACTCCAGGCCAATCACTTTATTCACTGTGTGACCTACCTGTCTCAAGAGACCTACTCTGTCAAAACCCAGCCCATTCAAAGAGAAGCAAGGGAGGGTTGAAATATGCACGTGTTTGTGTTTGTGTGGAGCAAAGGGGCTGTAACGGGAGGGAAGGGAAGAAGGAGACAGAAGAGAGATGCTAGCAGGGAAATGCCTCCTTCGGAGTTCCTCCTGTACTTTTATTAATTGTGTCATCACACTCCAGTGGGTCTTCAAAGGGAGAGAGTCAGCAAAGCTTAATTAAACCTGAGCCGTTTAGCACACTGATCATAAGAAATACACAATTTACACAGGTGATTAGGCCACCTAATTATAGACCAATGTTTCTCTTGCTCAGATCTATTCCTAGTGTACTATCTCTCCATCCATCCATCCATCCATCCATCCATCCATCCATCCATCCATCCATCAATCCAGGCTGTTCATTCATCCATTTGTTTATTTATCTGCCCTACTACATGGGGAGCAGTGTTTGACAAAGATGCAGAGTGAGGCTAATACCATAGGGGAGAACAAATGTTGACCAACAGGCTATATTCAGCACAGGGGATCCCTGGCCTACCCTCACTTGGAACCCCCTTTTGGGTTCTAGAAGCCACCCTGAGGGTCCAGGATTCTCTTAAGGGTATTTCTGGGTTGCCTGAGCTGAGTCTGCAAGTCATGGGACCATTTAGAGCGGGAAAGGATCTCAGAGATCATTTACTATGATCCCTTCATTTTATGTATGAGCAAACTGAACTATAGAGACGTGACATGATTTAGGAGATGATCTAGCAACTCTCTAATTTCATGGATGAGGAAACTGAGGCCCGAGGTGTTGAGGTGCTTGCCCAAGGATAGGCCCAAAGCATTCTCTTATGGTCTAGTACTTTTCAGTAGGAAACCAGAACTATGCTCATCCCATGGGGCACTGAATGCCAGGCAGTACAACTTTCACCCCACAGCGTTTGTCTCTTGGTGGGATTCTGTTTAAGGCTTTCCCTTCCATCAAATTTATGTTGTCTCACTTATATTCCTTTTACTGACTCATAATCTCCTTCTTTTTCCTAGTATAGAATCAGAGGTAGTATTGAGTAGTGGATAGAAGCTTGGCTTTGGAGTGGGAAGTATTTGGGTTCAAATCCTACCTCAGGCACTTACTGTCTGTGACCCTGGGCAACTCATTTCACCCTGTTTGCCTCAGTTTCCTCACCTGTAAAATGATCTGGAGAAGGAAATGGCAAACCACTTCAGTATCTCTGCTAAGAAAACCCCAAATGGAGTCACAGAGAGCTGAAATGATTCAACAAAAACAGCAATGAAACCCAAATGACATTCATGAAGTATTCACTGAGTAACTGCTATGCACAGGGTCCTGTTCTAGGGGACCTTTTCCAAAGCTATTCAAGCTATCATGGAGAAGTCTCCTTGCTCCTACTTTGATTGGTCATTTTTTTCCCTTCAGGTCTCTTACTGCCTGTCATTAGGGACTTTCATCATGGGATCCTAGGTCTGGAGGTGAAAGAGACCTCAGAGGCCATGTGGTCCAACACTGAGGTCCAGAGAGAGGACCTGTTTTGGGACTGTAGCCTCTTAGATCTCGGATGGGTTCTCAGAGGCCATAATAGTCTACCTTTCTCATTGCATAGCCCCAGGGAAGTGAGTATTGACCTTGAACATTCCTCTTCAGCAAATCTGTTTGGAAGTTTCCACCCTCCTTCCTGCATGAAACCTACAAAAAGGGAAGAAACCACACTGTACTCTTATGGGATTGCAGCCTATTTTCTTTCTTTCTTGCTCATAGTCCTGGTTGTTTCTTTTTTTGTTTCCAGGCATACAAACCAACCCTTACTTCGAAAGCTGCACTCACACCTATCTCCATTGCTTATAAACAGCAGTGTTGAACATACAGCATGTGATCAGCAACACTCAGGAGTGCAGCCTAAACCAGATTAAAATGTAACAGGGAATATTTAACACAATAGAAATACAATAAAGCAGAGATAACACTACATTTTAAAACTGTCAATGTGGTACCCTCTGGGATCCTTATGTATGTATTTAGTGGCCAAATAGGAAGCCAGGCTGTGCATGACAAGGCAGGAAATGAACTAGTTAAAGCTGGAGACAGGAGACCTGAGCTCAAATCCTGGCTTTCTTCTTACTACCTATGTGGCCTTGGAAAAGTGCTTTTTCCTCTTTGGGTCTCACTTTGTTCATCTGTAAAGTGAGGGGGCTGGACCAGAGGACCTCCCAATCTCCTTTCAGCTCTGAGCCTCATGATTCTATAGGTTCGAGGCACCAAGAAGCAACTCTCAATGCTGGCTTCCTCCTGCTGTCACTGCTGGCTGCTCCTATCAAACCAGTTCAGGGTTCCACATGCCCAGATGCCAAAGCTATTAATCACCCCTCCTGGAGATAACAGAATCAATGCTGCCCCAGTAGTTGGGATGGGCAGAGCAGGGCAGAGGAACCAACTCTTTTTCCTGGAAATGCTGGTGGAAGATGTGAGATACTAGCTTGGAGACCAGTGGGAATATTGCATCTACCCATGGGCCCCATGCTCCCTGGACCATCAAAATGAAATTCAAGCACCAGCACACACCAAGCCCTTTCTGACATTCTGAGAGAAAATGGTTTTCCTCATTTTTCCACTTTAGAGAGCTGGTCCTTCAGAACATACCGGCAGCAGAGAATGAGAATCTTGGGTCACAGATTTACAGATTTAGATTGGGAAGGGCCTTTGGAGGCCTGCAAGGTCAACTCCATCACTTTACCTATGTGGAAACTGAGGCAAGGAAGTTCAGTAACTTTCCAAGGAATTCAGTATGTGTCTGAAGTAGGGTTTGAATCTACATTTTCTTGATTTCAAATACAACACTTTTCTCTAATATTCCTATGTTGCCTGACCCAGGGAAATTAAAAGACTTGACTTAGGTCACACAGGTAAGTCTGATCCCTCTCCTCATAGAGCTTACAGGACAGTAAGAAATTATGGTGCAAATGTAGAAAATGGAAAATACATAATATTACGTAAAAATAGGAGGCGGGTGGTATAAGTGAGTATATACGTGTGAGTGTGTGTGTGTGTGTGTGTGTACAGATCACACACACACACACACACACACACACACACACACACAGGGGCCATTTTACCGATGGGAAGACTGTGGCCCATGGAGGGGTAAAGGAATTTACCCAGTCATACAAGTAGAAGAGGCAAGATTTGAATTCCATTCCCTTGATTCCAAGCCCAACAATATGTAGGGTCAAAAGAACAGAGTTAGAATGTCTCCCCTACTCTCCTGATACATAGATCACAATGGCCCCACTTACCGTGTAGGGGTGGGTCAGTCAGGGAGTTGTGCCCATGGTCTTCCTCTTCTCCGTCTCTGCTCTTTTCCTTTGAGGGCTCCAATCTGGGGCTCGCTGCCTGGAAGTCAGTCAACTGGGAAACCGTCTCTTGGGGTTCTGGGGAGCTGGCTGACATCCTTGGGGTTGTCTCCTCGAGGAACATTGGTCTGGGAGAGGGGGCTGGTGTCATCTGCTGGGGATCCCTCTCCTGTTTTCCTAGCACCCTGGGACCTGGGAGAGGCAGGTACATGAATTAAGTGGCATCATCCCTGAAAACACCTTCACGTCTCATGTTCGAGGAAAGAAATATGTGTGTGTTGGGAGGAGGAATGTGGAAGTGGTCTAGAGAGGGAGAGAAGAGAAAAAAGAAGAGGAAGAAGAAAAGGAGGAAGAAGAAAGAAGAGGAAAAGGAATAAGAAGAAGAAGAAGAAGAAGAAGAAGAAGAAGAAGAAAATATTTCAAGAGCTAGCACCCCAAGGCAAAGGGAATAGTGGGCCCAGGCCAGCTTTGGACAACCCCACGAGTAATTCTACATCTGCCCTGAAGTGGCAAAAGTTTTTAAAAATCATTTTCCTTCTCTGGGTCTTTTGCGTAATGAAAGGGCTGGACTAGGTAATTTTTAATATACTTGGGGGCTCTGACCTTCCCTTTTTAAAAGCCCCTCCCATCTCTGACATCCTCATTCTAAGGTCCCTCCCAGCTTTGTTCTAATAGTTTATGTTCTTTCACCTCCAACGTTCTCTAATTCTCCAGTTTTTGTGGTAGTTCACTTAAGTGGTGATCTGACTTTTTTCCCTTTTAATTTTGGCAAAGGGTTAGGGTGAAAGAAGAGTAGGCAGCCCATTTCCCAGCTTGGTCTTCAAGGGTTTTCCCATGACTTTATGGGAGAAGCCCTTCTTCCTCCCCATCCCCCAGACTCATGGGCAGCATCTGTTTCCCTAAGGACTTTCAGTGTCCCTTCTGCTTTGGTAGATTCAGAGTCAGGCCTGAAAAGAGTAGATGGCCCAGAGTCCCAGCCCCCTGACGGATGAGTGAGGACAGTGAAGGTCTTCTACAAAAAAGAAGTAGGTTTGCCTTGAAGGCACAGGGAAGGCTTTCCAGGCTGCTTATCCCCACCCCACCAAGAGTGCTCCTTCCACACTCATTGCTTTGGATTACAGTCTCCTGGAGTCCTTTGAGAAAACGTAAATGCCTTGGTAAAGAGAGTGGCCATTTATAATAATCACAGGAGGCGTTTATAAGGCCTTGAAAAGTTTGCAAAGTGCTTTACGTACGTGATATCATTTGAAACTTGTAATAAACCCCATGCTCTAGAGACAAGTCCTACCGGCATTATTGACCCCATTTTATACAGATGAGAAAACAGCCTTAGGGAACCCAAGTGACTTGCCCAACGTCACTCAGGCAACAAGTTATAGAAGTGGGATCTAAACTCATCTTCCTAACTCCCTTTTAGTCACTGCTCCATGAAGCTTCTCATGGTTATATTAGTGAGTCAGTAGCTGTTAACATTGAAGTCAGTTACAGTGACCTTCAGGCCTCCAAGGCTTAGGTCCTTTATGTAGAACTCTTTAATGTTTACCTTTCCCAAGACAACCTCAGGAAAAGGCTAGTAGAACACTATTATACCCATTTTTTCTGATGAGGAAACAGCTGGCCAGAGAAGCTAATTAACTTGTACAAGGTCATATGGGCAGACCCTCTTAGTGTTAGGATTTGAACTCAGGTATTCTGACTGGGATTGAGTTTTCTTACTCCTTTCTGCACAGGATGCTACTTTCTGTTTAGAGTCTGTGTCTCTCACTTGGCACACAGCTCCTCTGTCTCTCTGTCTCTGTCTCTGTCTCTCTGTCTTTGTCTCTCTCTGTCTCTGTCTGTTTCTGTTTCTCTTTCTCTCTCTCCCTCTCTCTCAGACAATTAGAAGACTATGTAGCAGAGTAGACAGGACACAGGGGAGTAGAGCACTGGGCCTGGAGTTAGGAAGTCTCACCTTCCTGAGTTCAAATCTGACTTCAGATGCTTATTATCTGTGTGACCCTGGACAAATCGCTTAACTCTGTCTGCCTCAGTTTCCTCATCTGTAAAATGAGCTGGAGAAGGAAATGGGAAAACACTCCAGTGTTTTTGCCAAGAAAACCTAGAAGGGGGCCATGGACAAGACTGAAAAGGGACTGAACACCACCACCAACATAAGGCACAGAAATTAGAGTCAGAGGACCAGGGTTCCAATTCTGCCTTAAATATTATATTGTGACTTTGAGAACTCACTTAGTCTCTCTGTGCCTCAGTTTCTGCATTTGAAAAATACAGGGAGCATTTAGAGTCAATGGCTTCTAAGGCCTCTTCCAGCTCTAGAAATCTATGATTCCATGGTCACCCAGAGCTTTTCTGAAGTGGCTTATGATCTCTGTGGGCCTTGAAAAATTTTAACATTCCAAATTTTAAGTTTGAAGAACCAAGAGCTCTAGATTCTAATGCTTACTCCCCCACCAATTACCTCATTATGCTATGTAGGCTTGAGGAAATCACAACACCTCTCAGTTTCCTCACCTGTTAAATGGGACCATATGTGTGCAGACTGAATGCTCTTGAATCATTCTAGGACCAAGAGCTTTCCACTGACACTGGAAATTTAGGCTCAGTTCAGGGGTTGTAGGAGCCAAGCATGGACTCTACCAGCCTTCCTTACATTTTCTAGGGTATGAAACCAAAGGCTCACAAGATACTTACCCTGGGGGAGCTCCAGTGGAGAGTTCTCCATTTTTAGGGCATCAGCAGCACTCTGTTGGTTATCCCCTTTACCTTTACTGGGAACGTATCTTCTCCTTGTCGGTTTCTTTAGGATCTCCTCAATGGAGAAGGGCAGACCCAGTTGCTTTGGGGAATCACATTTGTCCATGTTTTCTCCCTCCATCCCTTTACTCCAAACAAAAGTCAGGCAGCTTCAGCTCTTTGAGAGCCAAGGGTGGGGGAGGAAGGGAGTGAGGATTTGGGGTTAGCAGTTGAAAACAAAGTGACAGGTAGGAGGAATAACTGTTTCCTCCCTGGCAGTCCTTGGGACCAAAACTAAAGACCTAGGATGTGGTGAGAGAGACACTGGAGCCTTGGGCCGGAGGCTCCTGCCATCCCCAGCCCATTTTCTCTCATTTCCAGGAACTCTGTCTCTTGGAGCCCAGTGGCCTTTGAAGTAGAACCACATATCACATCACATCAGAATGGGCCTCCCCAGTATTGCTGGGCAAGCTGGGAGGTTGGCTATTGGTTGTTCTGTGGTCCTGGAAGCTGCAGATTTAGAGAAGGCGTATCCTAGGTATGGCAGAGGTTCACAATCCTCTCTAACTCCAATCTTCCTTTCTCTTTCACAAATTAGTCACCAGGTACAAGATCCCATGGAGAAAGGGAACAGGGACAAGAAATAATGAGAATTGAAGGGAAGAGACCAATTTTGGGGTCCAACAGGGTTGGGGTCCAAACTCCTGAGGCTTGGTGGGTCTCATTCAAACCACTGAACCCAGCCTTGGGGCATTAGACTATTTCTTCCCTGGAGGCTGATCACATTTCAGGAAGCTAAAATTCACCCCTGGGCCCCCCTTAGTAGTCTCTGCAGAGATGACCCATCAATCCAGAGTAAGCGATCCTAGATGTGTTCTCTCTGGTCAGCCTCAGGACATCAGGCTCGGGATCCTTTCACAGTCCAGGACTTTCTTTTCTTTTCTTTTCTGTTTTTGATCAGCTAGTTATTGGGAACTAAGAGTCCATGGAGAAGGGAACAGTGGTAAGATAATGTCCTAGAACCAAATCATGGTCACTGAGAAGGGTCCTCATCTTTTCTCCATGTTTGTTTGTGCAGGGTGTCATCTCATCCTTCAGTATTCATCCCTGCTTTGGGGCTGGTGCAAAGACAATGTGCTTCTTCATCCTTCTCTGTGGATAGGTGATTCAGAGGATAAATGGCTCAGATTTCTCTAGAGAATTCAGGTCTCTTTTTCTTTCCAAGTCCACTGGTACTGTTCATTGGAAGGTTTACTTGACTCTCCAGTATGACGCTTTTTCCTCCACTGGAGGGTTTGCCAGTCTCAAACTCCCTCTCTCAGATGCCTTCTCAGCCCTTCTCTTTGCTTCCTTATTCTTTCCTCTGTTGAATTTTCCTTATCTGTCAATGTTGGCAAGGTCTGTCTCCCTATGTCCAATGGGAGGACAGTCCTGGACCTGATAGGCTGGGGTCCCTTGGAAGGAATTACTGTATAACCAGGGTGGGGGTAGGGAGATAATAAACCACACCCGATAATATGGAAGAGTCCATCCCCTTCATAGGCAGGGGCTTGTGTGAACAAGGAGGTAACAGGGGCAGTAGGGAAGGGGGAGGAAGAGGGAATGGGAGGCCTCAGGCAGCAGCATCAGAAAGGGTCCGAAGAAGAAAGCCAGACTAGAATGAGGGGAAGAGAAAAGAAGGGGTCCCCAGGCTAACAATGGTCCTGTAAAGAGTTTAAATGGTCATAAAAGGCGTTTACACAGCTCAAAGAATTTATGGGTCATAGATTATTGCTATATAGACAGGAAGGCCAAGGCCCTGGGAACAGGGATCCAGGCTCCAGCTGTGGACACTCCCTGCCAAGTGAACTTTAGTCACTACAGATGTGGCTTTGCCAGCAGAGGAATGCTGGGGCAGTCTCCTAAGGGATTGCTGCGGGTAGCCCATTCCCACTGACTCCCCTGTTATGAGTGTGTACCTGGGGGGGCAGGGAGGTCAGCAGAGGAATGGGAATAGGGCAATCCCTAGGCAGGGAAGGAGCATTTACTGAGTCACTGGTAAGACACTTAATTGAACCTGGTCAACAGATTACATCCGATTAATAAGCATTCAGTTGTTTCTGATTCCCCATGACCCCATTGGGGTTTTCTTGGCAGAGACACTGGAACAGTTTGCCATTTCCTTCTCCAGCTCATTTTACAGATGAGGAAATGGAGGCAAGTGGGGTGATGTGACTTGCCCAGGGTCACATGGCTAGTGAGGGTCTGAGGTGATTTGAACTCAGATCTTCCTGACACCAGGTTGGGTGCTCTATCCACAATGCCACCCAGCTGTTCCTCAACCAGCCTTCATGAGCCACTAAATCTATTCCAGGTACCAGGGATACAAAAAAATAGTCAAAGCCTGGCTCCTGCCTTCAGGCAGCTTACATTCTAACTGAGGAATGACATGCCCAAAGTTACGTACTTAGAAGATAGAGCAGTCCCTCCTTTTAGTTACATTGAGTTTAGCAAGCATCCATTAATGTCCTGTTAAGACACAGTCAGTCAGCAGGCTGGGTGCTAGGGACACAGACATACTGCTCACTCACTATTGAGCCACGTAGGTCCATCAGGAGCTGAGGGTAGGTAGAGCAAGGAGAGGGAATGGGATCTCCCAAAGTCAGAGAGAAAAGGACCCTGGAACCTATGAAGGCAATGAATTTCTTGTTCTGAGCTGCCTATTAAATTCACCCATTCTGCTTTGGGCAAGACCAGCTTTAACTATAAGTCTATATTAACTATAAGAGTTCCCTGCCAAGGGACGAGACCACCAGGAGGAAGAACCTACCTTCCATGGTCCTTGAGGGTGGGGTTGCTCTTTCCTTCTGTCTACCAGGCTCTCATGCCCATTCCTTGGACCTCAAGTTTCAGAATCAGAGTTCCTCCAGACTTTCTGCCCTTGCTTCTGATGACTAGTCCTCAAACAGGAAGTATGAGTCAAACATCCCGGGTAAACAGGGTACTCTTTTGCCCACTTGAAGGGGAGGGCTGGTGGCGAACCACAGAAACTCGAACTGTACATTTCCTAGAATTCAGCTAGAACTCAAATGGTACAATGGATAGGGCTCTGGACCAGGAATCAGGAACATCTGAATTCATATCTGGCCTCATATGTTCAATAGCTATGGGACCTTGGGCAAGTCACTTAATCTCTGCCTTTTTTAATGTTTTCATATGAGGATAAAGTGAGATAATATTTGTCAAGCACTTTACAAATGTATAAAAAGGTAGCTACTTATAGTATTGATAACTCGTGAGTCTGGAGTAACCAATGAATCAACAAGAATTTATTAAGCAGGAATCCCACAAGGAACTAGGGATACAATTGCAAAAAATTAAATAATCTCTACTTGTAAGGAGTTGACATTATAGTGAGAGAGACAAAAAAGTAACTATAAAAATATATACAGCATAAAAATAAAGTAAATTAATACGAAATAGGTGAAATACAAGTTATTCTGCTCTGGGTTAGGCTACCTTTGACCAGAGGTAGCTGGAGTTCCCTTCCAGGACAAGACAACCAGAAGAACATTATCTTCCATAGGGGCTGGGGGTGGAAAGTAGCTTGGGAGGAAGGGTGCCAGCAGTTGGGAAGGGGATCAGGAAATGCTTCCTAAGATGCTTAAGCAAATCAAAGGGAAGAGAGGATCTTGTTGAAGTTCTTGGCATGGAGGACTGCCAATGTAAAGATACTGAGGTGGGAGATTGAGGGTCATGTAGGAAGAATAGAGAAGTCCTCGTCTGAAACATAGATGACAGGAGGGTGAGTAATGTCCAATGAGATGGGAAAGATGGATTGGGGCCAGTTTCTAATGCGGGAGGGCTCCTTGGTTTGAGAGTGGTTGGCTCACAGTGCTATGTGGCAGATGTTTCCTATGTTTATTATGCATTGTCTTCTTGTTACTATACTTTTTGTTTGCTGATGAGTGCTACGTGTAGTATCCAAGTACCTGAGTCTGCTTCTATGAGTAGCCAAATCTAACATGTCTAGGAAATGAGACTAGAGGGCACTGAAATACAAGTTCAGAAGAAGAGATAGTACTTCCCCAATAGGTGGGGGCACAACATTTTCTTTGGGTAGAACCTCAAAGTCCACGTGCCCATTGACGATAAGCTGGTGCCGCCCCATAGAGAGAGGGGCAGTGCTGAGGGCCAGAAGATCACTGGCTTTGAGCATTTGCCAGCACTTCCTTTCAGGCAGGTTGTGAAAACTGCCAAGAGGAACCTAGGACCAGCCAATGCCAATCAATGCCATCTGCTGGTTAAAAGTATGTGCTGATGATCAGAAATAAAGACGGACCCAAATTTCTAGAAAAGCATTAAGTGCTCATGAGCAGACAAGTCAACACAATCAAAATCACAAGAATACCTAATTAAATGAATAAGAATGACTGCTATTTATGTAGCACTTCCAATGTGCCAGGCTTGCTCTGTGCTAAACTTTTTTTTTGATGAGGTTTTGAAAATATCTTACTATTTTTTCCAATTAACATTTATTTTCTTTCCCTCACACTATTCTCTAATTGGTCCACAACACCAAAAGAAAAATAAAGCCCTTGTGTTAAAAAATGTGTCTCATTCTACATTTTAAGTCTATCACCTCCATCAGGAGATGGGTAGGATGCTTCGTCTTCAGGCCTCTGGAATCATGGTGTGTCATTGTATTGGTCAGAATGCTAAAGTTCTTTCAAGTTCTTTTTTTTTTTTTATTTTTAAAAATTGATTTGTTTGTTTACTTTTAGTTTACAAGATTCAGTTCCACAATCCCTTGAGTTTCAAATTTTCTCCCCTCCTCCCTGTGGGGGCATGTAATCAAGTATAGGATCTATGAATACTTTCACATTAGACATTAGTCTGGTTGTAAAGAAGGGTTGTAACTGATGGAATGAACAATAGGAAAAAGGAAACAAAACCAAACATGGAAAAGAAAGAGAGCATGTAGTTTGCTTCAGTCTGCATTTAAACTCTGGTCTTTCTAGATCTTTCTCTGAATGTAGACATCTCCTTCCATTCTGAGACTTGTAGAGTTGTCTTATAACCCTGCGTTGCTGAGAAGAGTCCAGTTTATCAAAGCTGGTTGTCACACATACGTTGTGTCTGTCATTGTGTACAAATTTCTCCTGGTTGTGCTCTCCTCACTCAGCATCAGTGTGTACAAGCCTCTCCAGGTAAATGTGAAGTCCATCTGCTCCTCATATCTTTTTTTTTTTTTGAAGAACTTTTTTCACTTTATTTTTCTTGAGTTCTTTTTCTTTTTTCTTTTTTTCTTTTTTAAATTTACTTTTAGTTTACAAGATTCAGTTCCACAGTCCCTTGGGTTTCAAATTTTCACCACTCCCTCTTCCCCTCCCCCACCATGGTGGCATGCAATCAAGTACAGGATCTGCAAATACTTTCACATTGGACATTAGTCTGGTTGTATAGAAGGGTCGTAACCAATGGAGTGAACAATGGGAAAGAGGAAACAAAACCAAACATGGAAATGAACGCTAGCATGTAGATTGCTTCAGTCTCCATTTAAACTCTGTTCTTTCTAGACCTTTCTCTGCATGTAGATATCTCCTTCCATCCTGAGACTTGTAGAGTTGTCTTATACTTGTGCGTTACTGAGAAGAGTCCAGTTTTTCGAAGTTGATCGTCACACATATGATGTGTCTGTGATTTTGTTCAAATTTTTCCTGGTTCTGCTCTTCTCACTTAGCCTCAGTTTGTATAAGCCTTTCCAGATGAATATGAATACCATCTCCTCCCCATTTCTTATAGCACAGTAGTATTCCATTACATTCATATACCATAACTTGTTTAGCCATTCCCCAATTGATGGGCATCCTCTTAATTTCCAGTTTTTTGCCACCACAAAGAGAGCTGCAATAAATATTTTTGTACATGTGGATCTTCCTCCCACTTCTATGATCTCTTCGGGATACAACCCTAGAAATGGTATTACTGGGTCAAAGGGTATGCAATTATTTATAGCCCTTTGGGCATAGTTCCAGATTGCTCTCCAGAATGGTTGAATCAGTTCACAACTCCACCAACAATGCATTAGTGTTCCAATTTTTCCACATCCTCTCCAGCATTTGTCATTTTCCTGTTTTGTCATCTTAGCCAATCTGACTGGTGAGATGTGGTACTTCAAAGTTGTTTTAATTTACATTTCTCGAATCAATAGTGATTTTTTTATATGCTTATAGATATCTTTAATTTCTGCCTCTGAAAATTGCCTGTTCCTTTGACCATTTATCAATTGGGGAATGACTTATATTCTTATAGATTTGACTCAATTCCCTGTATATTTTTTAGAAATGAGACCTTTATCAGAGACACTGGTTGTAAAAATCTTTCCCAATTTCCCACTTCCCTCTTAATCTTGGTTACATTGGCTTTGTTTGTACAGAAACTTTCCAATTTAATGTAATCAAAATTATCCATTTTTCATTTTATAATACTCTCTAACTCTTGTTTGGTCATAAAGTCTTCCCTTTTCCATAAATCTGACAGGCCTTGCTTCCCCAGATTGCTTACGGTATCAGCCTTTATACCTTGATCGTGCACCCATTTAGACTTGATTTTTGTATGTGGTGTTAGATAATGGTCTATGGCCAGTTTCTGCCATACTATATTCCAGTTTTCCTAGCAGTTTTTGTCAAATAGTGAGTTCTTATCCCCAAAACTGGAGTCTTTGGGTTTATCAAACAGTAGATTACTATAATCATTGAGTACTGAGTGTTTTGTACCCAGTCTATTCCATTGATCTATTCCTCAGCCAGTACCAAGTAGTTTTGATGACTGCTGCTTTATAATACAGATTAAAATCTGGTATGGCTAGGCCACCTTCTCTAGCATTTCTTTTCATTAATTGCCTTGATATTCTGGACTTTTTGTTCTTCCAAATGAATTTTGTCACTATTCTTTCTAGTTCTATAAAGTAATTTTTTGGTAGATTGATTGGCATGGCACTAAATATGTAATTTAATTTAGGTAAAATTGTCATTTTTATTATATTAGCT
>CM053585.1:383319527-383359942 GCA_028646515.1 Pseudochirops corinnae
GCATCATGATCTGAGAATGATGCATTTAATATTTCTGCCTTTCTGCACTGAATTGTGAGGTTTTTATGCCCTAGTACATGGTCAATTTTTGTGTATGTGCCATGTACCCCTGAGAAGAAGGTATATTCCTTTTTTATCCCCATTCAGTTTTCTCCAGAGATCTATCATGTTAAGAAATCAAATCTGAAGAAACTCTAAGGTTCCACTGCATACCTATCAGTTTGGCAAAGTTCACACACACACACACACACACTCACACAAATGACACTTGTTGGAGGGCCTGTAGGAAAACAGTCACACAGGTGCATTTGTAAATTGTTCATTAATCCTGGGAAAATTTTGGAACTATGACTTAAAAGTTAATAAACTGCATATCCTTTTACTCAGTGATATCACTAGGAGGCTTATACCTCAGAGATCAAAGAAAGGGGAGGAGAACCTATACACACACACACACACATATGTATATTATGTATAATATTGAGAGCAGCTCTTCTTGTGGAGGTAAAAAAATTGGCAATCAAGGGATGCCCATCAATGGTGGAATGGCTGAACAAATTATGGTGTATGAATGTAACAGAGTGATAGAAAGTTATACAGGCATAAAAACACAAATAGTCATTGTCTTAAGGGCCTTACTGGAGGAAAAAAAGTACATAGAGAGAAGAAAATCAAAGTAGATACAAACTATTTTTCACAGAGGGAGAGAGGGCAGGGAACATCTGAGGAAGCATTCTGAAAATGTCTCTGTAGGAGATGCCACCGTCTGGGAGGCCCTAACATGCCATCCTCCCCTGCTCACTTGTCTCCTCCATATCCTACCAGAGTGCCTGAAATTCTACCATTATTTCTCAGTTTTAAGGTAATTTGTCATAGAATCACAAAATTGGAAGGGATGTCAGCAATAGTGGAATCCAACCTCCACCCAAAACATTAGCATCTTTTAAGACTTCTGACTAGAGCAAACCATCAACAAGCATTTATTAAGCACCTGTTGTGCACCCAACACTGTTCTAGGTGCTGAAGATACAGAGACAGATGCTACATAGTCTCTGCCCTTCAAGGAAGTTACATTCCATCGGGAGAGATGACATGTTCATACATATTTAAGTATGTATAGAATATTCACAGAATAAAGTGATTTTGTTGTGAAGGCTCTAGCAGGAACCCGTTTCTTTTTGTCTGGACCATTGTAACAGGATATTCCCATCTCCAATACCTTTTTTTTTTTTTTTTTTTTTTTTTGCTCTTCTCCAGAAAGTTGCCACAATATTATTTTTTAAAAGGAAAGGTCTTTCCTTGCCATTTCCCTTAAAAACCTTCAGTGTCTCCCTATTGCCTCTAGGGTCAGAAATAAACTCCTTAACCTGGAATTTAAGACTCACCACCATCTGTTCTTGTTTGGCTGATTTCCTATTACTTTCCTGGAGGCACTATGTTTTCCAACTAAAAGACCTTGTAACTGTTTACTGAACTAGAGGGCAATTTCCCACCTTGGTGTCTTTGTACAAGCCTCCACCTAGAATGTATTCCTCCTTAATCTCCACTCCTGGAATCACCTCAGGCCCCATGTCTTCTGTGGAGCCTTCCTGGATCCTTCTGATTATTCTTGTTCCTTGCTTCTCAGATATTCTCTGAATTCTGTGTCGGATCTTCCCTTTGCTTTTTGCCCCGTCTTCTACTGTGAACTATTTGTTTATATGTTGTATTCCTCCAGTAGAATGTAAGCTTCTCGAGGGCAGGGACTGCTCTTTTCTCACTTATCTCTAGCCTCTGCATCTAATACAGTGCCTGGCACACAAAAATGTGCTTAATAAATATTTATTGAATTGAATTGAATTTCAGGCATCATGTCAGATTGGTTGCTTGAGTAAGAATCTTGGAGTTCCAGAATCTCAAAGTTAGAAAATATCACTTAGTTCAGTCTGAACATAAATAAACCCCCCTTCTATAATATTGCTGACAAGTGGACATCCAGCTTTCAGTTGCAGACTGAGTTAAGGGGTACTCACTAGCTCCCATGACAATCCATCCCACTCGTGGTGAATTTGACTGGAGAGATATCTTCCCCTTTATTTCTAACTCCTTCTGGATCCCTGTTCTACTTCTCCTGACCTAGAACTCCAGATCAGACCTCTAGATACTGTGCCATAAGTCTGTGGGTGAATGATACCCCTTTCAATTTTGTATTTCCTGCCTTGGAGCTAAGCTGTCTTGATGGGTGAGTAAGCCAGCCAAAGCCCATCTAGCTGTCTCTGAGCAATGGGAGTCAGCTCAGACATGTTTCACACCTAGTCTGGTCCAGTTGTCTTCCTTGGCCATCTTGCCACCCACTCTACAAATCCCCTCCCCACAACTTGTAATCAAACCAACTCTGCTGCTGCTTCTGGAAAGGGCATTTCCTCTAATTGCCCCTGAGTCAACACCCCTGTGAATTCCCAGACCACATCTCCTTTCCCTGGCCACTATTTCCCAAATGTATTGTTTTCTCCATTAGAAAGAATATAAACTTCTTAATCATATCACTTTGGCTTTGCTATTACGAGTCCTTAGCACAGAGTGTCTAAGAAATAACTTTTCATTCGTTGCTTCATTCCATACACCAAGCCTAAAGCACCTCTTTGTAACTGTGACCAGTTGTTCCTGGTTCTGCCTCCAGGACCAAGCAGAACAAGTTTCGTTTCTTTTCCCCTCAGCAGCTTTTCAGATACTTGAAGACAATTATCACTTGCCTCCCAGATTCTTCTCTTCTCCAGTCAAAGGGCCACCTTGTCCCTGCGCATCCCTTACCATTTGGTCAGTCCTGCCACTTTGTTTCGGGCTTGACCTGTCTGCATTTTTGATTTGGTGACTTCAGCCACCTACTTTTCCATGGGCAGGCTGTTAGCCAAGTGTCTGACCCTATGATCCTCCCTCTACCATGGGAATACTGATTGTGGTCTTTGAATTGGGAAAGGGAGGACAAGTTACATGATAAGAGTCAGCCCACAAGTTGGACTTGGGGGGGAGTGAAAGTGCCTCTAAAATCCTGGTCCTGGTCTCATTAACCCTGCTCACCTTGCTTGATGTGGTTCTCTGGGAAAGCACAGCGCTTCTCTGACCTGCAAACAGAGAACTTGGTAGGGACTGATTGCTTTCATTTGAAAAAACCAGGATGCTGGTGAATGGCCTGACTTGTTGGTTGAGTAATTGGTGTTCATGTGACTGGTGTCTTTGTCTTTGCTTTGGGGGAGAACCTCCCATGCTATGTAGCTGCCCTTTCCCCTGGAGCTGTCCACCTGTGTCTTACTATATCCTGACCCAGAGGGTCAGGCAGAGGGGGGAAGGGAAGGAGGACACTGTTAGTGCCTAAATCAAGGACCTCCTTAGGTCCCCAGCTTACAGTGTAAAGTGGGACATTCTCCACGCACAGCCTGAGCATATCCTCACCTTGCATCAGTGTGTGGGACACCACCTACAAGCCGTCACCAGAAAGCTTCTGGCTTAGTGTGTGGGGCAAGCTGACTGACCATTTCTGTGGGATATTTTCTGGCTTAGATCATGGGACAACCACACACAGATTGCCTGGGTGAGTTTATTCCCAAGGACTGGTGATGCTGGTTTAGAATGTGGGATGACCAGCAGGCTCAACACATCCTCAGGATATCCTTGGAATGCCTGTAGACTGTGGGACAATGTGCAGTAAGGATGTGCTTAGAACGAACATACTTGGCTTAGAGTTGAGGACAACATCCCTTAAGCAGCCTGAGAACACTGAGGAGACCAAGGAAGTTTTTTACTCAGAGGGAGACGCTATTCACCAAGTGGCTTGGGTGTAGATTTAGGAAACCAGGTCACCAAGTAAACTTTCCAAGGATTGAAAAGCATTGAAAAGCACCCAGAGTAAAGGATTCTTCATAGTTTGACCTTGTGAATACTCCAATTGTTCAGTGAAGGAGCCTAGAATGATGAAGCAGTCTCCTTTCTCACAGAAAATCTGAGCATTGAATTGAAAATAGGAGGAGAGACTGACCCCTTAGTCCCCTCGGCTATATCCTTCTGACTTAACTACCTGAAGGGGAATCCCAGGATCAGAATCAGAATTGGAATGAGGACCCTAGCCAGACCACCAAAATAGAGGGCTAGATCAGGATATGTACTTGATGGAATTGTGCATAAGATGCTCAGCCAGTAAGCAGCAGAACTCAAATTTGAACTCACATCCTATGACTCCAAATACAGGGTGCTGACCATGAGGCTCTTCTAATCGTAGTGGAGGTGACACAGGAGTAAAAGGATGCTTCTAGGGTCTTTCAACATCTCTGTTCCTAGCACTGGCTGTCTGAACTATTGATCAGC
This sequence comes from Pseudochirops corinnae, assembly GCA_028646515.1. Taxonomy (NCBI): domain Eukaryota; kingdom Metazoa; phylum Chordata; class Mammalia; order Diprotodontia; family Pseudocheiridae; genus Pseudochirops; species Pseudochirops corinnae. The sequence goes on from CM053585.1 coordinate 383,323,866, forward strand.
ATAGCTGAAAACCCAATTAAAACTACTTCTGGATGGTCTTAGGTTGATGGACAGCTGTCAGTGACATTTGCAGAAATAAGGAATGGGAGTGGTATCCCCTACTCTTCTAACTATTTCTGAGTCCCCACTAATACAACATACTCACACATGGCCCTGAGATTCATCCACTCTGTCTATGCTTAAGGCAGACCCTGGTAAGGACTAGAATTGATCTGAGGCTTGAAGGTCTACGCAGTCACTAAAAAGTATCACCAGATTCATGCATTCATCCATCATACCATTTACACACCATTTAGGTGGCTCAGTGGATACAGTGCTGGACCTGGAGTCAGAAAACCCTGAATTCAAATCTGACCTTAGACACTCACTAGCTGTGTCTTGGCAAGCCACTTAACCTCTGTTTCCCTTAATCCACTGGAGAAGGAAATGGGAAACCAAATGACTGAACAACAACAACACAAGACATTATTATGTGGCCTGGTGGAGAGAGCCAGCCTTAGAGGCAGGAAAGCCTGATTTTAAATTCTGTCTGAGTGTAGCCCTGGGCAAAAATTACTCACCCTCAGAGCTCAAGAACAATCATCATCACGATAATGAACATTTTTGGTATAGCACTTCAAATGGCAAATTGCTTCAAACACATGATCTCATTATCTCATTTGTGAAGTAGGTGCCATGATTATCCATCTTTTACACGTGAGATAACACTGAGAAATGTTAAGTGATTTGCTCAGGATCACACAGCTAGTATGTATTCGAGGCAGAATTAGAATTCAGATCTTCCTGACTCCAAGTCCAACACTCTTCCCACCAAGCCAACTGGCTTAGTGTATCAACAAGCACCCTAGCACACCCAGAGTGGCTGCTAGCACAGGTTCTTAGATCTGCTTTTCAAAAGGAAAGCAACTCAAAATGGATTAACAGTCTCACTTTAATCAATCAAACACATATCATTTACCTAGTTCAGGGGAAAAAGCACCCTGAACTCCAGAGAATACAAACAAAATACAAAATACAAGTTACAAGCAGATAGAGAAACAGCTCAGCAGACGGGCTTCCAGCATCTGACCATTACATCAGTTACCTATTCAGTTACCAGAGAGGGAAGCACCAACATCTGGATTTTTCAAAGCCGGGGGGCTCAACGGCTTCCCAGAGTCTCGTCTGGCCAAATCACACAACTCTTCCCAAAGTGAGCCCCAAAGCAAAACCTCACATCAGGGCATATATATAGCCTTCTCTTGGATCAGAGAATGTCACAGCCTTCTTGACCCACTGTCCAATCACAAAGCAACAAGGCTGGGGCATTCCAAAAAAACAAGCCTCCCACCACAGGCTTCATGTGATCACATTCAGCCTGTTAGGGGGCAGAGGATACTTTCAAATCAGGGAAAGTTCTCAGAGTCACTTAAGCCATTTAAGCAAAGGGCCTAGGGGCAGGGAAGATCTTCAGATTCCAATAACACTTAGTCATGAAGAGTAGACATCAGTGTGGAAAGTGAGGCTGGCTGCAGACTGTGAAAGGTGTTTGGGGGTCCCTAGAGATGAGCAGGCCTGGAGAAATCGTTTTTTAAGAATTCCAACTGGGACTAGTCACAAAGGAGCATGAGCCCCAGAGTCTGCTTTGGACCTCCCAGTGCCATGGCCTATGACTCCCTGCCTGCAGGCCTGCTGCTGAGGGGACAGAAAAGTGTCAGAGAATATTTCCCAGATCATTTTGCCTCCTGATGAGGTCCCTGCAAAGTCACTAGCGGATTTCTGACTTTCATTTCTCTGTATGACTTGGCTATTTTCTACTGACATGTGTTTGATGTTCCTTCCTTCCAAGTGACTTTCATCCTCTTAAATGAGTCCATAAGGAGTCATCTGGAGGTAATGATTTTCAGTAACTACTGACCTGGGTCCGAGTCAGTGTCGAAAGTAGCTGTCTCAGCTCTGATGTGGCATCAGGGTTCTCTCCTGGGATTAGAGCAGGGAGCTAACGAGCTTGGGGCCACAGGTTCACACTCTATTTGGGCCAATTGACTTTTCTCTATTCTGAGAGTCTCTGACACATGGAAGAGAGAAGACTAGAAGGGAAATGAGGGCGTCTGGGTTTGAGAACCTGATGAGATCGGCCACTAAGAAGTTAAGTGACTTTGGACCTTTTGTCTCCCCTTCTAGGGGTCTCAGGTACTTTCTCTGTGAAATCAGGGAGTGGGATCAGAGACCTCTTTGACGGGCAGCCAGCAAACATTTATTAAGTGCCTTTGTGTGCCAGACAGCTAGATGGTACAGTGGATAGAATTCCAGGCCTGGAGTCAAGAAGACCCGAGTTCAAATCCAGCCTCAGATACTAGCGGTGTGACCCTGGGCAAGTCATTTCACTCTGTTTGCCTCAGTTTCCTCATCTGTAAAATGAAGGGAGGGGAAGCAGTGTGCTCCATGATCTACAGGTTTCTACCCTGTAGTCAACTGTTTTGCCAATACATGCTCTTGAAAACAAGGGGAGCATGCCAAATAGTGCAGATAAGTTTTTATTTTTATAGGTTATATTGTCCTATGGTAAAAATCATGCCTTCAGGTGGGAGCCTCTGAGTGATTAATGCCAGTAGCCTACTTTCAGAGATAGAGTAAAAAAAAAACCATTCAGTGCCTGGAATCAGGAAAATCACATTAGATTCCTGCTTCTAGATGCCATGCCTGACTCACTGGACAAGTTAATTTACCTTTTACAACTCTACTAAGTCTCTGGGACATCCTGCGTAATAACAACAACATTTCTGCCCCACATTAAAATTCGCGACTGTCTCCTTCTTCCACTGGTGGCCTTGTTTGGTAAATAGAGCCAGTATTATTATGACCATTTTGAAAATGCAGAACCTCATGAGGGTAGAGATTAGAGAACTCAGATTTAGTATCTGAATGGACCTTAGAGGCCCCCTCATTTTATACACAAGGGAACTGAAAACTGAAGAGAGAAAATGACTGGTCTAAAGTCACACAGGTGTTAGTGGTTGAACGAGGATCAAAGCCCCGGTGCCCTTACTCCAAATCAGGGACTCTTTTTACAATGATTTTCTCATCATCTCTCGCCAGGCCCTAGGGCTTTTGATTTTAAATGGGTCCCTTCCTAAACAAAGGTCTCCTTCGGGGATACGAGAGAAAAGATTATTGTGAAGGTGTGGCATAGAGTTGGTGGTCTGTAGTTCTCCTGCTCACTCTGAGATTCCATGACTCTACTAATGAGCCCCAGTGTGGCGAATGCCTATACCTATATGAAATGTTTTTAAGGGCACCAAGGACAAGAAGGCACTTTACCTGAATGCAGGTAGGACATAGAATTGAGATGTAAGACATCTTGACCTAGATTTCTTTAAAAATTTTTTTTAAATTAAAAAAAAAAAACCCTTTTTATTGACTTTTTTGGTGTTCATATCACTTGCATTTCCCAATGGACCTTTCTTCCCTCCTTCACCCAAAAAGCATTTCCTTATAACAAAAAATTAAAAAGGAAGAAAAAATAGTTCTACCACCTAAGCAGCAAATATAAGAAGGCATAACATTCCATGCAGCGCTGCCTGCTTCCCTTTGTTCCCACCCTGCACGGAAGGGGAAGGGTGGACTTTCTCATACGTTGTCTTTGGAGCCGAGCTTGGTCGGCAGAGGGACTTGGTATTCAGCTTTGGTTGTTTCATTGTGGTTTTTCTTTCCATTCACACGGTTGTGTCCCTTTCTGCATTTCAAGGGCATCATTCCTCCTATAAAAGGCAATGTAGTTTAGTGCACAATGCCCCGGCCTTGGGAGGCGAGAGCTTGGTTCTGAGGTGGCTTTGGCTTTCTAAAATGGTGTCAAAAAAGAAAAAAATACTAATTTCATTTGGGTTGCCCTAAAGTTTTGTTCTTAGTACAATATATGCAGATGTGTCCATAAGCGTGTGCATGCACACAAACATGCCGATTTTTTAGAGCCTTTAATGCGTGTGTTACCTCCAATAGAATGGAAGCTCCTTGAAGGCAGGGATTATTTAATTTTCATTTTTGTAGCCTCTGTGCTTGACATACTTTCTGGCACAGAGTCGGCATTTATATTCTTGTTGATGCACTGACATTTTTTGGATTCATTTTAGTGTGTATATATTTGCCTCCCCCAAGAGGACATTAAGGGCAGAGATCAATTTTATTTTTATCTTTAAATCTCTAGCGCCCAGAATAATGTCTGGCACATAGTAGGTGACCAATAAATGTTGGTAGGGTGATCTATTGATGTTAAACCATCTTTATTCTGCCAGGGTAGGACCACACATCTGTGGTTTTTGTGTCCAGTTCTGAGCATATTATAGAAGAAGAACTCATAAGTTGGAGGACATTCAGAGGTGAATGGATGGGGGAGGATCTTGAAATTGTTTTATGGCAGTCTGAATAAAATTTAAAAAGCATTTGTCAAGCACTGTGCTAAGTAATGGGACTAGAAACAGAAAAGTAAGGCATTGTCCTCAAGAAGCTTGTGTTTTAATAGAGAATGTAGAGTGCCTCTGTGTGTGTGTGTGCATGTGTGTGCGTGTGTGTGCATATGTGTGTGTGTGCATGTGTGCATGTGCATGTGTATGTGTGTGCATGTGCATACAGAATAGTGTCTAGGGAACTTTAGTGCTGGTTTGGGAAGTCACAGGAATAGTAGGTGGCTTCACAGGAGAGAAGAATGTTTGACCTAGAGAAGACCTATGTGTAACATGCTAGGTATTTTCAAGTCTTTCAAAAGTTGTTAAGTGAGGGGAGGCTAGGTGGCACAGTGAATAGAGCACCGGCCCTGGAGTCAGTAGGACCTGAGTTCAAATGTGACCTCAGACACTTGACATACTTACTAGCTGTGTGACCTCGGGCAAGTCACTTAACCCCAATTGCCTTGCCTTCACCCCTCAAAAAAAAAGTTGTCAAGTGAAAGTGAAAAACCACATGCCTTGTGGTCATGCATGACGACTTGGGATGAATCTAGCTCTAATGGGTCAGAAGTACAGTGAAGACAATTTTGACTCAACATATGGACAATCTTCTTAGCAATTAGTAATGTCTCAAAATGGAATGGACTGTCTTGAGAGGTAGTGAGTTCATTGGCACTGGAGGTCTTCAAATACAAAGTGTATGATTACTTGTTGCAGTTGTTTATTATGTCTGAGACTTCCAAACTATCCCCAAGTTTGATTGTGTGGAGTCTCAGATAGGACACATATCAGAGATGTAGTGGAGGGCTTCACAAACTCACCGATCATTGGAAAGTTGATCCCTTACCAAGGGGTATGGAAGACAGCATACTTAGGCTTATCCCAATCCCTTAGTATGAACCTCTATTTGGAAGCTTCTACAACACCAGTTTTAATACCATCTTAACTACTGATGTTCAGATAAATTTTGTTTTCCCATCCTGTAAATCCCACCCACCCCACGTACTCCCTTATTTCCTACAAAGCCAAGAAAATGCTACTCACTTATGAATGATGGGTTCTGTCTGGCACCTGAGTGCTGACTCAGCCCAAAGTCCTTAGCTGCCTCCTGGGTATGGTTCTGACAGTGTGCCAGAATTCTTCATTCGTGTAGAATAGCAGTTTTCAAACTTTTTGGTCTTTGATGCTGTTAAAAATTATTGAGGTGGCTAGGTGGCACAGTGAATAGAGCACGGGCCATGGAGTCAGGAGGACCTGAGTTCAAATCTGGCCTCAGACACTTAACACTTAGTAGCCATGTGACCTTGGGCAAGTCACTTAATCCAAATTGCCCTGACTTCCCCCTTCCAAAAAACCAATTATTGAGGACTCCAGAGAACTTTTGTTTTTCTAGGAGTGGGGCACCTCCAGACTCTAAGTCTTTTTGCTGCAAGTTCCCCACCCCTGATGGCTATATCTGTTGACATATAATGTATTAGAAATCAAAAGACCTTTGGATTCTTTTGACCCTTCAGACGTATTTAAAGGATGGAAGGAAGGAAATCAGAATTTATTAAGCACCTACCCCATGTTAGGCACTGTGCTGTGTTTTACAAATACAATTTCATTTGATGTTCACAATAACCTTGGAAGGCAAGTGGTATTATTACCCATTTAGATGAGGAAATTGAGGCAATTAGAGGTTAAGTGACTTGTCCAGGGTATCACAGCTAGGTTTTCTGGTGCTGGATCTGCTGAGCCACCTGGCTGCTTCTGTCTGGAAGGGTCTCAGGGAACTCCTTGGGTCTCTGAACTACACTTTGAGAACTGCTTGGATTTTTCATTTGAGTGGATGTTGGATTAAAAGAAGCCTAAAGTCTCTTCCATCTTTGCAATTCATTTAGTCTGATTTAGGCTATATTTCATATGTTATTGTGACACTGAACAAATCCTTTGGCCTTTCAGTGATTCAGTGTCTTCATCTGCAAAATGAGGAAAATCAGCTGTTTCCCAAACCTGACATGCTGCTGTCTGCTCCCTCTGTACAATCTGACCTCCATGTCTGGAATGTAGGAGAGCCTCCTCTTTTATCAGGATACTTTCCTTTCACTAAGGCTCAGCTCAAGGCTGTTTTCTCCATCATCCCTCCTTCCCTGATGGTACTATCTCCCTCAATTTACTTGTGCTAGACTCACTTTTGCAGTATTCTCCTGGCAAGATGCCTGGGGGAGAGTGTTTGTTAGTAGTTGAGCTAGGTAGGCTTTGGTTCTGTCCTTCTATCCCCAGCACCTTGAATGTGTTAGGAATTTAAGATACTTGTTGAATCAAATTTAAAAAGGGTCCTATCAATAAAAGCTATTAAGAATCAGAATGAGTTGCCTTGAGAAGTACTGAGCTCCCCCTCACTAGAGAGAACTCAGCAAAGGCTAGATGTCCACAGGTCCAGAATGAAGCAGAGGGGATTCTTGTTCAAGCACAGGTGGGAACAAATGGCCTCTGAGGTCCCTGCCAAGTCTGTTATTAGAAGTAGCAGCTCTGAAAAGGGACTGCCATAGCTAGGTACCATGACAGCTAGAAGAAGTTACAGCTCACCACTGGGAGGAGACAGGAAGACAAACCAAAACAATAAAAGAAGCAAGAACTATAAAGCAAACTGATCTGAGTGCCATTTAGTGTAAGGCAAAACAGGCCTTCCCACCTTCATAGACTCTGAATGTATCTCTGCTTCATTGATGTTCCTCATCTCCAAGTCTTAGTAAAAGGTTACAGTGGCATGTACCTGTAATCCCTTTTACTAGGGGGAGATTGAGGCTGGGAGATCCCTCCAGCTGAGGAGCTTTTAGGTGTAGTGGGGACTAAAGTCAATTGGATGCCCATGCTAAGTGACAATGTGGTGAGTTCTTGGGAACAAAGGGCCAGCAGGCCGCCTAAGGATGGGCAAAACAGCCCACATTAGACAAATGGAACAATTCAAAGACTCTGTGCCAATCAGTATTGGGATCAGACTGTGAGTGACTATTGCCTGGGTAAGATAGGAAGACCTAGACCTAGTCTCAAAAAGGGATGATTTAGAAATATTTCCATCTCCTATGTTAAAATAAGGGGAAAAAAGTTCATGGCTAAAGGTTTCATTGTTAACCATCTGTAAAAGTCAGCTTTTCTGGATGATTCAGTTCTCAAGGGAGATAGATGGCTGAGGTTTTACTGCATAAAGTTTTCAGTAGAGATTGAGAATTCAATTGTGTATGTGTGCATATACACACTTGTGAGTATTTAAACAATGGTGAGGTTTGCCTGGTTGCATTAAGGAATCCACAGTCCATTCCACTGGTTCAGAAGACATTTTACAAAGCAGACTCTGAAGGATGAAAAAGCAGCAGCTGGATACAGGCAGCTTGGGTTGGTGTCTTATCACCTGCTGAGGCTTCTTTCAGGATTCCGGCATAGTTCTGGGTCTCACCTGAAAAACCTGACCTAGCTGAAAGAGAATGGGCGTGGGGATCAGAATCTTGGGTCTTAGTCCCAGCTCTGCCACCCAAACTGTGCAGGCTTTTGCTGGTCACTTCTAGTCTGCCAGCTTCAGTTCCAATGACTGAGAAATGAAGAGATTGAAATGACGCTCTCTAAAGCCTCTCTTACCTCTGACACTGCATGCTCTCAACTTCCTTCCAGCTCTGATGTCCTAAAGTTCTTCCCATATTAATAGCTAGTATCTATATAAAGCTTTAAGGTTTGCAAAAACACTTTACATATACTAACTCATTTGATTCTCACAGTAATCCTGTGAGTGAGGTGCTATTATCTCCATTTTACAGATGGGAAAACTGAAGCATTGAGGGATTGAGTGAAATGCCCAGGGTTACCTTGCTAGTAAGTATCTGAAGCAGGTTTAGAACTCAGGTCTTCAGGGGGTGGCTAGGGGGCACAGTGAATGCAGCCCTTGGAATCAGGAGGACCTGAATTCAAATCCAGCCTCAGACACTTAACACTTACAGATATTGGAATTGTTTGGAGCCAGAGCCCATGTCAAGTTTGTGCTTCTACTCTGCCATCTTGGCTCCACGTCCACTTAACATTTACTAACTGTGTGACCTTGGGCAAGTCACTTAACCCCAATTGCCCTGCCCTCTCCCTCAAAAAAAAAAAAAGGCAGAATTCAGGTCTTCCTGAGTCCAAATCCAGCACTCTATCCACTTGGCTGCCCCAGCTCTGACATTCTGTAATTCTACAACTATAAGATGTGGAGGGGTAAAGTATTTTGATGTTCCAGTTTCAATCCCCTTTCCAAGCCCCCAGCCCTACTAGAAGTCTGGAAAGTAGCTCACCAAAGCCAAAGGGTTGTGGTCTCAGCATATCAGCTCTTGGAGGGGCTTCTCACAGTCTGCCTTCCCCTACCTTTCCCATGCAACCTCACTCCACTTCTCACCCCTGTGCCAGAAGCTCTGATCATCGCCAAAGTTCTATAATGGCCACCCATCTTGACTAAAGCTCAGATGTGCTGCTTTACAGCACATCTCTGATCCAGGAGAAGGACCCAGAGGTCCTTCAGCCTGAGATTGATTAGATCTGTTGTCCCTGCCGACTTTCCAAATGAGCCCATCAATTAGGAATATTAATAAAGCAGCTCCAAGGGCTTAAACTGATAACATTCATGATGGACTTTTTATGGGACAATTATGATCCATTGACATTTCCAGCCACATAGCAATCCATCAAGGAGGAACGGACATTGAGAACCATTGCTCTGGGGGAGAAAAGGGAAATGTGACTGAAGTGTTGCTTTTAAGGCCCTTCTGCTGCAATAGGGAGGGAAGGAAGAAGGAAGGCGAAGTTGTGGGGGTGGGAAGGTAGTAGCTGTTGCCAATGGCCCTAATGAGGGCACTGGTCTGTCTCCATGGGATGCTGGTGGCTTGCTAAGAACTTTCCTATTTCTCTTCTCCTACTCCCTAATCACTGCTAAGTTTTGCTGAGGCTACCTCCACAGCACAGTTCCCTCTACTCCCCCTGCCAAGGCTCCTGACCTAATGTGGACCCTTATAGTTTCTTTATTCATCACCTTGGCTCCTGTTCCCTTTCTCTCCAATGTCTTCTTTGACCACCTGAAGGATCATCTACATTCCCAGCTCCGAGCACATCATTTCTGTTTGGAAATCTTTAGTAGGCTCCCATGGGTATAAGCTCCTAATCCTGTCATTCAAGATGTGTGACTCCAGGCAAGATATGTAATCTTTTTCAGTCTCAGTTTGCTTGTCTATAAAATGGGCCTCATAATAGCTCATAATTCACAAGGTTCTACCAAGGATCATATGCAATACTACATGCGGAGTGTTTTCTAGACCTTAAAAGGTTATGCAAGTATTTATTTTCTTTGTCTACCTTCAAGACTACCTAGAGGTAGTTAGGTGGGACTGTGTATAGGGGGCTGGACTTGGGGTCAGAAAGATCTGAATCCATATCTGGTCGCAGACACTTACCAGCTTTATGACCCTGGGCAAGTCACTTAACCTGTTTTCTTCAGTTTCCTCAGTTGTGAAATGGGTCTAATAACTGTACCCACACACAGGGCTGTTGTGAAGATCAAATGAGATGATATTTGTAAAGCAATTAGTACTATGTCTGGCCCATGGGAAATGCTAAATAAATGCTTATTCCCTCCCCCCCTTCACTTTTGCACCATTAGCGCAGCATATAGTAAGGACGTAATAAATATTTGTGGCCTGCCTGCCTGAGCTATAATTACTTAAGATATTCTACCAGGTGGTCCAAGCCTACATTTCTGTCTTCATTTTTAAGCCCCCTACCCCACCCCGCAAGGCAATCAGGGTTAAGTGACTTCAGGGTCATACATCTAATAAGTGTCAAATATTTGAGGTTAGATTTGAATTTAAGTCCTCCTGACTCCAGAGCCTATCTACTGTGTCATCTAGCTGCCCCCGTACTCTTCTCTATGAGTTCCAAAGTGGACTTTTTCCTGTCCCTTTTTCATGCTCTGCCCTCTCCTGTCTCCTTGCCTTTGCTCCCGTTATCTGCCTCGGCTTGCTGGACAGCTCCTTCCTCCCCATTTCCATTTTTGGAATTCCCCTCCTTTGTGGTCTGACTCAGGTACCTGTTTTCCATAAAAGCCCTCCTTTGAGAGAGTGGGATTCCCCCCTTTTCCTTTTCTTGACCTCTTTGCTGACCTCTCTTTGTATTCATCTTTTTCTCCTTTGTCACAGTTGGGAATTTGATGATCTTCCCTGACCCTAGGCCCTTTGATAGGCTTAAAAGACTCTGAGAACCTTCCCTGACTTGAAAATATACTCTGATCCCTAATAGGCTGAATGTGCTCACATGGAGCCTGTGGTGGGAAGCTTGTTTTTCAGGAATGCCTACACCTTACTACTTTGTGATTGGGCAGTGGATCAAGAGGGTTGTGACATTCTCTGATCCAGGAGAAGGCTGTATATACCCTGATGTGAAGTTTTGCTTTGGGGCTCACTTTGGAAAGAATCATGTAATTTGGCCAGATGAGACTCTGGGAAGCCATTGAGTCCCCCAGCTTTGAAAACCCAGATGTTGGTGCTTCCCTCCCTGGTAACTAACTAGGTATGGATGTAATGGTCAGACGACTGGAAGCCTGTCTGCTGTTCTGTTTCTTTGTGTGCTTGTAGCTTCTGTTTGTATTCTCTGAAGTTCAGGGTGCTGACTTTTTCCCCTGAACTAAGTGAATGATAAATGTTTGATTAAAGTAAGATTGTTAACACATTTTGAGTTGCTTTCCTTTAGAAAAGCAGATCTAAGAACCTGTGTTAGCAGCTATCCTGGGTATGCTAGGGTGCTTGCTGCTACACCAACCTAATCTAATACCCACTATGGTGCAAGTAACAGCAAAAATCCACCCTTGTAGTTTTGGAATTCTCATTCACAACCCTCTGATTTTCCCCTCCCCACCAGCCACAGATGCAGTGCAGCTCTTCAGGATGCCCCTGGTGGTCCTCTTCCGAAACTTCTCCATCAAAGACTGAGATAGTTATCATCCCTGACAGTAGAGCACAGGCTCAGTCAGCTTGTATCACAGCAGATCCAGATGGCCCTTGGATCAAGGCATAGTGAGTCTTTAAAAATCTAGGATAAAATGCTTGAAAAAAAATCCTAAATGGTTCCTTTAATAGTTCTTAGCAGCAAGACTCTGCCAGTGCACCTTAGGCCCTTTGGGAACAATTCTACCTCTTGAGGACTGGTTGAAGGACTTGGTATTGTTTTTCATGGAGGAGAGAAAACAAATGAAGGGGAGGGCACATGATAGCTAGCTTTAGGCATTCAGAGGGTTATCATTTAGAAAAGGAATTCAGCTTTTTCAGCTTGGACCCAGAGGGAAGCAGTAGAAATGATGGTCAGAGGTATCAAGCTTAGTGGCAGTGGGCTACCAGCAGTTCACAAATCTCCCAGCCCAAATCAGATTAAAATGTAACTTGAACTTGTTTAACAAAATAAATAAAAATGCAATACAACATAGATTATGCTAATTTGTGGTTTTCTAAGTCAATATGTGACCGCAAGGATCCATTTCTATTTGAAGGTATTTAGACCTGTTTGTAGCACTGTTTAGACCTAGCAATATGTGGAAGTTACCAAATGGCAGATTTTAGCATAATTCAAGGGCCACTTTCCTACCAATCAGAGCTATCTCAACATGAAAGGGGAGCCCCATGGAAGGGGAGGTAGAGGTCTCTCTTTCCAAAGAGGTCAGATGACTATGTGGGGATATTGTAGATGGGTTACCTCTTCAGGTACAAATTAGGCTCAATGAACTCTAGTTCATAAAGTTAAAGTTGGAAGGGAACTCTGAGGCCATTGAAGTCAATACCTTTATTTTATAGAATGAGGAAAATGAACCACAGAGAGATTAAGTGAGCTGTGCAAGGAAACACCCATGGGTTCCCGAGGTGGGATTTGAACCCATATCTTCATGACTCAAAGCCCAGAACTCCATTCACTTGTGACCTCTAGGTGTCCCCAAATCTAGAATTCTATGATTCTATGAAAGTAGGAAGAGAAAGATGAAAGGAGAGATAGAGAGAATACCTTACTCCTTATAGAGTGGAGCCAGTCAAGAGAGAGGGAAAGATTAAGTGGAACTTTTCAAGGCTGTTAAGCCCAGGGCCAATACTGAGTAGAAGCTGCACTGGTTCATCCATCACTTGAGGCAGAGTGAAGTCAGCCAATGTGGGCATTATTGGCAGGAGGACAGCCCTGCATGATGGACGAGTTTGACAGGATTTCTCTGGGAGGTTTTCCGCAGAGAGGCCGATGCAATCCATCATTCACTCTGAGCAGGCCCACTGGAGCCTGCCCAGCTTTGCTGGAAATGGCAGCTTTTATTGAATCAAATAGAACTTTAGAGCTGGAATAGATGGCCTTATTTTATGGGTTCTGGGAACTGAGGTCTCAGACAAGGGGTCTGGGAGACCAAGTGACTGGTCTAAGGTCCCATAGTGGGTAGAATTGAGGCTCAAGACCAGCTTCTTGATGACTAGCACAGAGCTTTTTCTACTATATCATATTCTGAAGAGGCTCTGCCTTCCTGTCCCAGGGAAAACATAGGGAAGAGATTTAACCTAATTAAGCCATCTTATAGTCTTTGGGGTGTGGTGTCTCTAGAATCCAGATCCTTAGAACTCATGATTTGTAGCTCACTCAGGTTCAGTACTTTCAAAAAAGGAGGACAGATATGGAGGTGCCAGATATGGGGTCTTCCTGTCATGTAGATGCTGTTTTTGTACCATGCCCTCCATGCAAGCTTTCTACCCCTAGCTCTGAGAAGAACAGTCAAGTCATTCTTAGAAAGGACAAATCAGTCATTTACCCTATGGCTACACTCACCATCCTTGTGTCTTCTCAGATAAAATAGTCCTCTTGAGCCACCATCCTATGTATACTATTGTCACCTATTAGAATGTAAGACCAAGGGTGCTCTCAGGAAAACCTGGGAAGTCTTACATGAACTGATGCAAAGTGAAATGAGTAGAATCAGGAGAATATTGTACACAATAACAGTAATACTATAAGATGATCAACTGTGAATGAGGTAGCTCTTCTCAGCAATACAGTGGTCTAAGACAACTCTGAGGACTTATGATGAAAAATGCTATCCATCCCCAGAGAAAGAACTGATGATGTCTGAATATAGATCAAAGCATACTTAAAAAATAAACTTTATTTTTTCTTGGGATTTTTTACATCTATGTTTTCTTTTACAGCATGACTAATATGGAAATATGTTTTGTATGACTACATATGTAGAATCAATATCAGATTGTTTACCTTCTCAATGAGGAGGGTGAGAAAAGAGGGAAAGAGAGAATTTGAAACGCAAAATTTTAAAAACAAATGCTAAAGATTGTTTTTACATGTATTTGGGGAAAAATAAAATATTAAATAAAAATAAAAAAGTAAGCTCAGGGAAGGCAGGGGCCAGTTTTCTTTTTCTATTGGTATCCACAGCACTTAGCACTGATGAAAGGAAGAGAGGAGAGCTCCCAGTACAGAACCTTAGTGGGCACAACCTGGAGGTGAATCCAGACAAGGGAATGGAGAAGGAGCAGCCTGGTGATAAAAGGCAGGTTTGGTTAGACCTGAGTTTAGAATAGCTGGAGGCAAAACCAGTTTGCTTCCTGTAGTCTCTTACCTCTGTAATTTTTTTTCACAATTCTTTGAATCCTTAGCTTTCTTCAAGACGGTTCAGATATCTCCTCCCATGGGAGACATTTCCTGATTCTTCCATTTATTAAACTCTTTCCCTTCAAATTATCTAACACTTACATATACATTCCATCTCCCTGGAGAAATGTAAGTTTCTCGAAGGCAAGAACTATCTCTCATATTATTTTTGTGTCCATAGTGTTTAACCCAGTGCCTGATCCATAGAAGTAAAAGCTCGTTGAATGAATGAATGAATGTGTTTATTATTTTTTATTATTGATTCATTTTGTTCTGGCACAACAGGTTCTTCCCAAGAAATGCTAAAGCAATTGCTTTTACAAAGCACTTCCTCCCCAAGTTAGATGATTAATTATTTTTTTTTTGGAGGGGGAAGGCAGGGCAGTTGGGGTTAAGTGACTTGCCCAAGGTCACACAGCTAGTAAGTGTGTCAAGTGTCTGAGGTTAAATTTGAACTCAGATCCTCCTGACTCCAAGGCTGGTCCTGTATTCACTGCATCACCTAGCCATACCAAGATGATTAATTATTAACGCAAGGGAGAAATAACATCCTTTGATTAATAATAGCTGGGATTAATATAGTACTTTAAGGTTTGCAGAGAGATTTACATATGTGTTATCTCATTTGAGCTTCATAACAACTCTGGGAGGTATGTGCTATGATTGTCCCCATTTTAGAGATGAAGAAATGGAGACTGGGAGAGATTAGGTCACTGTCCCAGGGTCAAACAGTTAGTAAGTGTTTGAGGCAATATTTGGCCTCAGATATGGCTAACTCAAGGTCCATTGCTTTGGTCCACCTTGCTGCCTAACTCTACACTGTGGCATTTGATCCACATTTTGTATATCATTCTTTGCATTCTGCTTTCATCACTCTGCATCATTTCATACAAGCCTTCCCATAATGCTCCAAATTCTCCATATTTATCATTCTGTACAGCCCCACATATTTCTACTTTTCCACATACCACGATTTATTAATTTATTTCCTCATTTATTGGGCGCTGATTTAATTTCTGGCTTTTCTGTTATGACAGATAATGCAGCTATGAAGCTTTCTGTACTTTGTACATAAAAGTTTTTTTTTCTTTTTGTCAATAACCTCCTTTAGGTACAGTTCCAGTAATTGGATCTCTAGGTTAAAGGGTATGTACAATTTAGCAATTTTCTCCTTGATTCCAAATTGTTTTCTGGAATGGCTGAATCAATTCATGGCTGCACTAGCAGTGAACTGGCATACCTGTCTTCCCCCAGTCCTTCCAGCAATGAGGTTTCTCTCTTGTTCTCTTTCTCTTTTTTGCACTGTTGATAGTTTGATGAATGTGATGTAATACCTCAGGATTGATTTAATTTGCATTCTGCTGACTCTTAATGATTTTGCCCATTTTCTCCAGGTGATAATTATTGATAGTTTCTCTAGACAGAGTAATATATAGAATGTAATATATAGAATATATTGAAAAATATGTAATATATAGAATGCTGAGCCTGGTAGACCTGGGTTCAAATTCTCTTTCTGACACTAACTAGTTGTATGTCCATGAGCCAATTAACTTCCCAGAGCCCTGGGTAATTCTTTAAAGGGTCTCTATATAGCAAAAAATAGAACATCTAAATACCATGTGAAGTGTTGGGCGGATCGGGATCTGCCCTGGTAGACTGAGGTCCCATATCATGGAAGTCATAGATCCTTCCTTGGCATATGAATGTATGGATCGTTAGAAGGAACGTCTAGGTTTGAACCATCCCTTGAACTAGCTCTGGTAAGACATTGGGCATTTCTTTTTCTTTCTTTTTTTTGGAGGGAAGAAGGCAAGGCAATTGGGGTTAAGTGACTTGCCCAAGGTCACACAGCTAGTAAGTGTGGAAGTGTCTGAGGCTGGATTTGAACTCAGGTCCTCCTGACTCCAGGGCTGGTGCTCTATTCACTGCACCACCTAGCCACCCCCTACATTGGACATTCATAAGCCTCAATTTCCTATTCTATAAAATGGGGTGGTAGTTAAAGACAGGTAGATGGTGCAATGGACAGAGTGCTGGTTTGGTAGAACTGGGTTTGAATTCAACCTCCAACCTAGCCGTATGACTTTCTCAAGTTACTTCAGGCCTCAGTTTCTTTATCCGTAAAATGAAGGAACAACAGGACCTCCCAGGGTTGTGATGAGGCTTGGATGAAACCACAAAAATGTCAGTTATGATTTATAGTTTGTGTTTCTTCTTTTGAAAATTGTTAGTTCATGTCCTTTGCTTGTCAGTTGGAGGATGGCTTTTCAGCATGCATTTGCGTTTGCCCCTGTAGGTTCTGAATGTTACAACTATGACTCTTAAAAACTTAGCTTCCTTTCTCTCTGCTCACTAGAGAGGCAGAAAATCCTCCTCCTTTTCACAAACTACCATTCACTTTTGTGACTCTCATTTTAAGAATTTCAAAGTACTTTTTCCTAAACATGCATGGGTAGGGAGTCTAGGCATTATTATCCTTTTCTTGACAATTGAGGAAACTGAGATTCTAAGAAATGAGTGATTTTATATAGTGACGAAGCTTGTGAGTGTCAGAGCTATTACGCTATCCAGCTTCAGTGGGAGTTCTTTAGGCCATGGGCCTCTCTAATCCTGCTATCCTCAAGGCTAGATGCTAGGGCTGATGTTCCTCTCTCCTCCTCATGCTTCCATCAAGTTAGTTTATCAGGGGCAGCTAGGTGGCACAGTGAATAGAGCACTGGCCCTGGAGTCAGGAGGACCTGAATTCAAATCTGACCTCAGACGCTTAACACAAAAACCAGCCGTGTGACCTTGGGCAAGTCACTTAACCCCAATTGCCCTACCTTCCCCCCTCCAAGAAAAAGCAAAAAAAAAAGTTAGTTTATCATATTAATTCATCAGTTATCTGTTGAGGACCTAACGGAAAGGGACTGAGAAGTAGGTTTTGATAGAAGTAGGAATAAGGAAGGGTCAGGAATGGAGAACACTGCCATCCATGCCTTCATTTACTCAATAAGCATTTATTAAGGACCTTTTACTAACACACAGCCACTGTGTGTGATACTTGGGACATTAAGCCCAAAACAAAAGAATCCAGGACATCAAAGAGCTTAAAATAGAATGTACCCAGATGAACCAATGCAAAATATATGAAAAGTAAATACAAAGTCATTTCAGTGGCTGAAGAAGGTACTGCCTTGGCATTAGGGTTAGGGAAGAATCAGGGAAGGCTTCAAGGAGGAGGGGTAGAGGTGAGGAAGGAGAGGATTCCAAGTATCAGTGGCAGTTTGTGCAAAGGCATATTGTGGGCAGGAAATAGCCGGGAAATCATTTTCAGAAAATAAACAAACCTGGCTAGAATATCAAAGGGTTGAGAGAGAGTGATGTGATGTGAAGGAGGCCACATGAGAGAAGGGAGCCACAGAGGTGCCACCATGGGTCTATAGCGGGAAGTCCAACCATTAAGTAGAGCACGGCACCACTAGCAACTGACTAGTGACCATATAGCCTCTCAATGAACACAAAGGATGAGGAGCAAGCTATTTCACACAATAGTCCTTTTTATTATTCTCTAGGATGGCTTTGAAGAGAAGGCAATAGAGTTTGACTTGAATGGAAATTCAGTTTGCTAGTAAGTGAACTATATGTTAATTACTTTAAAAAGAATAAGTACATTCATAGATATTCCTTTGAAGTTATAGATCAAGGGATGGTAACATGGCTTGGGGTCTCACAAATCACCTTCTAGACCTGATTTGGCATTCTGGCCTAGAAGAGACAACAATTTCTAGTGCTCCTTCTCAACCAAGTTCATCTTGTTAGCTGTAGGGGTGAGGGGATAATGTGATCACAAGAAGGGGAGACTTAGAGTGGCAGAGGGAACAACTGGCCAACTGGGTAGGACATTGGAGGTTCCTAGAAGAACTAGTCCAGGATCTGGCATTGCAACTGGAGATTCTCTCTGTCTTTCTGTCTCCCTCCTCCTTTTCTTCTTTCCTTCCTTCCTTCCTTCCTTCCTTCCTTCCTTCCTTCCTTCCTTCCTTCCTTCCTTCCTCCCTCCCTCCCTCCCTTCCTCCCTTCCTTCCTTCCTTCCTTCCTTCCTTCATTCCTTCTTTCTTTCTCTTTCTTTCCCTCTCTTCCTCTCTCTCTTACCTCCTTCCTCCCTCTTTCCCCCTCTTTCTCTCCACCTCCCCTCACAATAGGGTCATTGTGGACCATGATGGAGGGAGCCTTGGCAAGACATCCTGACTACCTTGCTCAGAACCTGTTCCTGTTGGCTTTTGCTCTGTTCTCTACCACTTACATTGATGAGAAACGAAGAGGAGGAGGCAGCTTGAGGGGGACAATGACATTTTAGTTCCCTGATCAGTGTTGCTTTTAAAAGCCAGAGAATATGTCATTCTTCAGTATAGGCAAGGGGTCAAAATCTCCCTGGTTCCGTCCCTCCCAAATTGAAAGATGTCAGTCTGACCAGGTGAAAAATTGCCAGAGACAGACAGAAAATGAATGAGAATGAATCTAGTAGAGTCTCATCACATGTTGAGATTGTCTAATTTTTAAATTTACAATTGATAAAAATCTGTTCCATTAGGAAGATAATTTATAATAGACCAAGAAAGCATCAGCTGCCCCCTGGCTCTCTGGGGACTGTACACTTTTCAGGGCCTCTGTCCTCCATCATCTCCTGTTGCCTACTGGACGATCTCCTTGCCCTTTGATATCAATGAAGTAGATAATATTCCTGACACCTCCAAATGTTGTTTGAACAGGGGCCAACTGTCTGCCTAGGCAAATGGGTCCCCTTTTCTCACCTTCCCAATCATTGAGGTCTAAAGTCACTATCTCCTCCCTTCCCTAAGGGGACTGGTGAAGGAGATCCCCATTAATCTGTCTTTATGTGAATTCAGACCTTCCATCGTGTATGGTGTCCACATTGCACAGGACTGGCATCCTCATGAGGAGGGATTGGAAGTGGTGGTGTGATGTAATAGACAGTTATGGGTCTGGAGCTGGAGGCTCCAAAACTGTCTCTGATGCTTACTGTCTATGTGCCCTTGGTCAAGTCACTTAACTTTTCTGGGGCCTCAGTTTCCTCATCTGTAAAATGAGAGGGTTGGTCTAGGACACATGACTTCAGAGGTCCCTTCCAGTTTAGATCTACAATCCTACCAGTTTTGCATTTGGAATCAGGAGACATAGATTCAAGTTCAGAATTTTCTTCTTATCAGTATTACCTTGGAGAAGTCCTTTCTCTTCAGTTCCCTTATCAGTAAAGTGAGACGTTACTTCTCTGACCTTTGGAAGTTTTCTGTTTCCTTTGGTCAGTGTAGCTGTTCAGATCATATCAAAGACCAGGACCAGTGTTGAGAAAACAAGAGACTGGAGCCTTTTTTCCCCCAGGCTCCCTATGAATTTTAATGTGTTACTGAACCTTCTAGATGACGTGCATGACAGAAACTTCTAGGTGAGGGCTGATTTTCCAGGAATTTGTGATAATGACATGGAGCATTATTACAATCACTCCAGGTGTTAAAAGGTGGAAAGGACTGATTTCCAAGAAGTAGTATTTAGTATGCACTTTGTTGTTGTTCAGTTGTTTCAGTCATTTCCAACTCTTCATGACTCCCATTTGGGGTTTTCTTGGCAAGGATACTGGTGTGGTTTGCCATTTCCTTCTTCAGCTCATTTTATAGAGTTGGAAACTGTGGCAAACAGGGTGAAGTGATTGCCCAGGGTCACATAGCTTGTTAAGTGTCTGAGATAAGATTAACACCGGAAGATAAATCTTCCTGACTCTAGGTCCAGCACTCTATCCACTATGGTGTCACCTAGCTGCCAGTTGTAAGCACTTACCCATAGGCTAAAGCCCTTGGGGGTGCAAGGAAAGGTTAAAATAGTCTCTGTTCTCAAGGAGTTCATATTCTAATGGGAGAGAAAATGTAGAAATGACTGAGCACATCCAAGATGAACACAGAGTAGATAGGAGATTATCTCAAAGGGAAAGGTGCCACCAGCTTGGGGGGGGGTGGGGGGGTGGGGGGTGGAGGGTGGGGCAGGGACTAGTCTTTTGTCGAAGGTGATTTAACTTGAATCTGGAAGGAAGTCAGGAAAACCAAGAACCAAAGATGAGGAGGAACATGGTTCAGGCACAGAGGACAGCCAGTGGAAAGGGTTTTTGCTAATGTTCCTCTGTAGTTTATAAAATGTCCTTCTTAAAATATGGTGCCCAGAACTGTACCAAGAAGTTCAGGTGAAGTCTCACCAAGTCACAGAATGGTAGCTCCCTCACCATCTTCTTATTTCCAGGAACTAATTGGAAAACATTTGTCTCTAGAAGGCTCTTCAAGAGTGAACTAATTGTAAGCATCATGACAAGTTCAGGGGATGTGTATTGTGACAGGTGTAGATTTTTAGCACCGTGGAAATAAACCCCCAGAGACCCCAGTCTCCTATTGATCCAATTATGGCTGTCCCTGACCTTGAGTTATGGCACAAAGGGGAATTCAGAGTTCCAAGAGAGGAAGGTAGGATATTGGGAAGACTGATGTTAAGGCAGTGTGAACTGGGAGAAATTCTAATTCTGTCTCTTACTGCCCTTCCTTTCCAATGCAGAATGCTGGGTGCTATATGGTCACTGTATATGGGAGCCTGGTTGTCTGATGAGGTGTGAATGCATCCTATGAGGATACCCTCAATGACATTCTTGATTGTCTGGGGGAGGGATGGAGGCCTGAGAGAGCTTGGGCAGCTGAATCTAGTTGATCATGTTAGTTGTTCTGTGTTCTCATTGGAATGGGTGCTTTCTCCACTGGTTAATGAATTTGACAAGTGTTTCAATGGCTAGTATATGCTAGGTTGCTGGGGATACAAAGGAAAAAGCAAGCTGGTCACTCCCTTCAAGGAGCATGATTTTGATTGGGGTGAAGAAATGCACAAATATCAATATCAGTCTATCAGCCAATGAGCAAACATTTATTGAGCACCCAGTACTAGACGTCAGGCAAGGTCCTAGGCAGTAAGGATACAAGAAACAGAAAAGGAAACACACCTTGTCCTCAAAGATCATCCCATGGGGGCAGGAAACACAACATTTTACACAGAAAAACAAATACAAAACACATACAATGGAAATGGAAATCTCTAGGAGGATACTAGTAACTGAGGGGTATCAGGATAGACTTCCTGCAAGAGGTGGTGCTTGAGTTGGGCTTTTAAGAAAGCTAGGAACTCTATGAGGTAGAGATGAGGGAGGAGTGTATTTCAGGCATAGGCACAGCTTGGGCAAAGGTGCAGAGATAGGAAATGGAATGGTCCATATGAAAAACATCAAGCAGTTACTGTAACTGAAAAGTAGAATGTCTGAATGCAAATAATGTAGCATAAGCCTCCACTAGTTTCTTGGGCTTTGTCCCTGAACCCCAACATTGTGTTACATTTTCATGTCTGTCAGTGATCTGTCCTCAAGTAGATTTTAATCTTCAGAGCAGAAGTCGGAGAATCAGAGAATTAGCAGAGTTGGAAGGAACTTCGGAGAGAAGACGTGGTGCAGTGAAGGGGCAAAGGGCTAGATCTGGAGTGAAGGGACACGAGATTGAATCCCAGATCTACCAAACACTCATTATCTGTGTGGCTATGGGCAAGTCTCTTAGGACCGCAGTTTCCTTGTTAATAAAATAAGAGTTCCTTCTCCTAAGGTTCTTTTAAGCTTAATTCCTATGATCATGCATTATCCTTTTTTAGAGAAATGGGAAAGTTGATTGGAACAAGCATTTATTAAGTACCTACTATGAGCCATGCACCATACTAAGTGCTTTACAAATATTATTTCCTTTTAGAAATGAGGGAAAATTGACTTGCCTGATGTGTATAAGCTGTGTAATTATGACTATAATTTCACTTTTCTAAGCCTCAATTTCCTTATCTATGAAATGGAGACAATGGTTCTTATACTACCTCCATCATAGATGTGTTATGAGGACAGCAATTCACAAACATTAAGGTAACATAGAAACATGTGCTTTCCTGCTCAGGTGTTGTCAACTACTTGCCAACCATGATGTTGGCAGACCCAAGGGAAAGTTGGGGACTCTAGGTTCTACATTCCTCATTCTCATTGATGATGGGTTGACTAATTGGCCAATACTTTCCCCCTTCTACCTAGACCAAACAATCAATATTCACAAAAAGCTAAATTGGCTTGTGGGGATTTCTGCTTTTAGCCCTGGTAGAAGTGGCAATGAATACAGGGATGGCATCATGGGGCAGAATTGAAGGGTCTAGAGGGTGCATAGACTTGGTTCCTTGGCCCCAGACTAACCTAGAAGCAAAGGTACCCAACTGATAAATTCATCAACAGCATTTAAGGACCATCTATGTGCCAGGTGCTGTCCTTAGTGCTGGCCACTCTAGCAGCATATCTCAGGAATTGAGATACTAGCTGGGCTCCTCCTCAGTAAGATTAGAAACAGAATGAATGATAATGACATCTTTGAAGTGTCTCTCTCCATCACAATCTGTAAGAGTTCGTGTTTCCCAGAGCAGTTTAAAATCTCCATGTTGTTGTCCTCACAATGTCCTAATGACTTAGGGATCTTTGTACCCATTTGACAGGTCAGAGAAGGAAGGTGACTGAGACATAGTTAGTCAGTCAGGATTGGGCTAGAGGTGGGCCTTTTTCTTCTGTCTTCTCGTCTTTCAGCAAACACTTACTGGACAAGGTACTGCAGGGAACTGAAAGATGAATGAGATATGGCTCTTTGACCCTGATAACGTGAGTCTAGTAAAGATGAGTAAGACCCAGATACCAATTTATAGTCAAGGGTGATAAGTAAGTAATAAAAGGCAATTGCTCCATGACTTAACTCATCATCACTATGCCTTCCCTGGCCACTTCTCTCCTAGATTGTGCTTCTTACACCTATTTATTAGAATGTAAGTTTTTCAAGGGCAGGGATGGTCTTGCTTTTTATTTTAAATTTGTATCTGCTGCAATTAACTTGGTGCTGCGACACACAGTAAGTGATTAATAAGTGCTCATTCATTTAGGAATAAATAGGCTAGGGACTTGTGTTTTCATCCACTTGGAAACTCCTTTGGACCCATCTAGTAGTTAAGTCTTAGAGACTTACTCTAGTCTCAGAGAATGGCTTGTTCACGGCAGAGCTCATGACTGTCAGAAGCAGGGTTGAACAAGGGTCTTCCTGCCTCTGGGTCTACCCAGGAGGCTGATTCAATTCAGCACACATTTATTAAGCATGTACCATGTGCTAGGTGTGGCAGCTAGGTGGTGCCATAGTGCATAGAGTGCCAGGCTTGGAGTCAGGAAGATTTATCTTCCTGAGTTCAAATCTGGCTTGTGACTCTGGGCAAGTCACTTCATCCTGTTTGCCTCAGTTTCCTCATCTGTGAAATGAGCTGGAGAAGGAAATGGCAAACCACTCCAGTATCTCTGCCAAGAAAACTCCAAATACAGGTCACAGAGGGTCAGACATGACTAAAAAAAAAACAAAAAACAACCAAAACCCCAAAGGTGCTGGGATATAAAAACAAAATTTAAATGTTTGATACTCTCAAGAGGCTTTTATTCTTCCTTTATTCACCCGTCTACCTTTGCATCTATAGCTCTAAGTTGTGGGACCCCATGCTGGCTCAGCATTTGTGGGTGGTGATAGCAGCAGGGAACCTATCACCAGCAGCTTCCCCCAGCCTGTTTTCTTTGCTCTCTTAACCCCATTGCCATTTCCCACAATCCCACAGGATCTAGTAGTATTCTCTCAGTTTCTCCTTTCTTCCCCCTCTCCTCCTGTCTCCCCTCTCCTTCCCTCTCCTCCCTCTTCCTGTCCATTTCTCCCCTTCTATTTCTCTTTATCTCTCCCTCTCTCCCTCCCTCCATCTCTTTCCACCCACCCCTCACTTAGTGGTTCATTTACTGCTCAATCTGTGATTAATTAAAACAATTTAAATAACTGTGCTGATGCTAAATTCATTTAGAGCTACCTCTTCCACGCCTGGCTGCAGAAGACCAGGATGGGTAGTACGAGCTGAGCTCTGAGTTGGCCACCAGGGGTCACTGTGGCCACAGATTTGGGAATATGGAAGGGCTGTAGGTTGGTCAAGGGGGGGGGGGGGTCAAGAAAAGAGTTAATAGCTTTTTCTTTCTCCCCTTCTCTCCCCATTCAGTACTCCTCTCCCTCCCATTATTCCCCCAGATGTCTTTTCAGCAAGTCAAGAACTGTGAAGGTTGGGGGGAGCAGAGTAAGGGAAGGAACAGTAACAGTTGGAGCCTGTCTTGACTTTACACCTGGTACCTGAAAACTCCCCACCTCTTCCTTACCTGGAGCACCTTGAGGAGATTCAAGAACACCCTTAGGCTGTTCACAATTTGTTCTTGGAGAAAGTAAGATATGGAAAGGCCTGTTTACAGAGATTCAATCTCTCTCTCCTTGATGTGGCTCCTTATCCAACGACTGGAATCATCTATGACTGTGCCTAAATTCCATCATTACCCCTTCATTCTTTTGGGTTCACATATTGCCTTTACCTCTTCTCTCCCAACACATTAAGACATTAGGCATTAATGTTTTTAGGGGCAGCTAGGTGGCGCCACAATGCATAGCATGCCAAGCCTGGAAGTAGGAAGACTCATTTTTCTGAGGTCAAATCCAGCCTTTGACACTTATTAGCTAAATGACCCTGGGAAAGTCACTTCACCCTGTTTCTCTCAGTTTCCTTATCTATAAAGTGAGCTGGGAAGGATATGGCAAACCATGCAGTATTTTTGCTAAGAAAACCCAAAATGGGGTCATGGAGAGCTGGGTATGATTGAACAACAAAATAATATTTTAATAGGGAATGATAGAAATTAGAGCTGGAAGGAAGCTTAAAGGTAATTTAGTCCGACCTTCCTCATTTTATAGATGAAGTAACTGAGTCCTGTAGAGAATGACTCTCCCAAGGTCACATACTACCAGACAGGAGAGCCAGGATTGGTATCCATATACACTAAATCCAAATCCAGAGATCTTTCTGCTATATTTATTTGGAAAGTGTGCTGTAGATTCTATTGGATTTGGGGTCAGAAAAACTGGCTTCAAATCCTGGCTTTTCTATTTACTTACTAATATATACACAAATATCTATCTAGATCAGTGGTTCTCAAACTTCCTAATGCCGTGACCCTTTAATAGTCATATGTGAGCATATCTGCATGTGGGCACACCTGCCTGGAGATGGATAGAGGAGGTTCCTAAGACCATTGGAAATATGTGTTTTCCAATGGGCTTAGGTGACCCCTGTGAAAGGGTTGTTTGACACCACAGGTTGAGAACCACTGCTCTAGATAGATGGACATGCTTATTTTCTGTTTATTTAATTTAGGTAATTCATTTCCCCCCTCTCTGGGTCTCAGTTTTCTCATTTATAAAATGAGATGGGTGGTCTAGATGCTCTTTAAGACCCCTTCCAGTTTTAAGTCTTAGGAACCCCTGTAATGAACGATTTAAGTTTGATTTAAGTAATGATTGATTACTTCTGCATGAATGAATGACATATAAGAGTCAGGGGTTCAGTTCTAAGCCATCAAATCTTCCCCTTTATCCACAAGGTTGGTTTTGTGCCAGATGAAGATCTCTTCAGGTTCTGTGCTGCTCTGGGAAAAAAGTATGGTATAGTAGGAAACATGCGAGATTAGACAAAAGGAGATGCATGTTCAAATACTATCCTTGAAACGTCCTAAGTCTTGAGCCTTAATCGGGCACCTATGTGATGCAGTAGATGGAGCAATTGGCCTTGGAGTCTGGAAGGCCCTGGAGTTCAAATTGGGCCTCTGACATGTCACCTTGGGCAAGTCACTTAACCTCTGTTTGCCTCAGTTTCCTCAGTTGCAAAATGGGAATAATATTAACATCTATCCCCTAGGGTTGTGAGGATCAAGTGAAAAAATGTATGTAAAGCACTTAGCACAGTGGCTTGCACATAGTAGGTGTTTTATAAGTGCTAGTTTTATTGTGATTATTATTAATCTGTAAGATGCACCTGATAATCACAGGCTCAAATATTTAGACCTGGAAAATTCCTTACAGACCATGAAGTCCAACACTCCCTCCTCCACCATTTAACAGATGAGAAAATTGAGGTCCAGAGAAAGAGCTGACTTGCCTAGGATTACATAATTAATGTGTCTGAGGTAAAATTTGAACCTAGGGCTTTCTACCTCTAAGTATAGTGTCCCAACCTGTTCTCTCCACTGCTCTGTCTTTGTAATGCTGGTGTTCCCAACCTCCATGGACGCTATAAAGGCAAAAGGTCACAATGCTATAGGAAGAGCGTGGGGGCTAATGATGAGGTGGCACCTGGGGCATTTTTTTCCTACCTAACTAGAGGAGCGTCAGTTTGAGAGCTGGATCCACAGGTGCGCTGGAACCAACTCAGATCTGCAGGAACCAATAGTTAAATTTTCCATGTTTGCATTTGGAAACTGGCAAATACTACAAACCAGAGTGTAATTTATCTTTTTTATTATTATTATTGACGGTCTATACATAAGAATGTAATGGAGAAAGTGTTAATAATACAAATAAAAATGTGAAAGTGTTTCCTGCTTTTCAGAGAGCTAGTTGTTAAACATTTACCAGCATATCCCTGGCTGGATCAAAACACATAGATCTAGTTCCTCCATCTTACTTTATTGATGGGGAAGCTGAAGTTTAAAGAGGGCTTCAGCGCAGTTAGTAGCTGAGGCAGAACTGGAAACCTAGCCATCTAGCCATCAGATCTAGAACAAGAAAGGATCTTCTGGGTAATTTAAATTACCAGGGTTTGCCCACCCATTTTGCAGATGGGAAAATTGAGAGCTCACACATCAGTAATAGAGTCAGGATTTGAGCAGACAGAGGTCATCTGGCTCTAAATCCAGGCTTTTTGTGCTCCACTGTACTGCTAGATTGGGGAGCACAAGGCAATGGGGAGCACCAAGTCCTGGAAAGGACACTGGAACCATAGTCAGAGGACCCGAGTTTAATTGCTGGCTCTGTTATCTGTCATCTGCATCTTGGGGGGAGTCTGGGCAAATCATGTCACTTCCCTGGTCCTCAGTTTCCCTGTGTGTAGAATGCAGTGATTGGACTATATCAATAACTTCTGGAGTTCTTTCTCATTTGGAAATCTCTCATCCTCCATCAACATTATGGATCTTGGTTTCCTTCTCTGTAAAATGTGGATAATAAAATCAGCACTTTGTACCACTGGTGGCTGTGATGAGGAAAAAACTGGGCATCTCTTAAAGGGCCATAGCAACGTGAATTGTCACTAACAACAATTATAAATCAATCAATTACTAAGCATTTGTGGTTTGCCTTCTGTCTATTCCTTGTTGGTAGATTTAGGCTGTCTTACATGGTAGACCACACAGTAAGCCTTAGAAAGGACATCTCAAAGGATGGTAATTGTCTTAGAAAGAATGAATTGACAACAGAGTTGGAACACTGAAATTCAGTCAATAGAACTATAGTCTGGAATCAAAATCATTGGATTCCAGCATAGCAGGGACCTCACATTTATATTTTCCCACAGTGGCACCTGGGATTAGCTTGGGGGAAGGAGCATGGAACTCTGCTGATTTCTTTCTTATGAATTAGTGATATTGTGGGAAGACTTTGTGGTATTGGGGAGAGGAAGAAGTCCACATGGCTCAGGAGAGCTAAGTGCATCCTAATTATACAGCTGGAGAGAAGTGAGGCTGCTTCTGACTGCTGGGCACTCTCCTTTGATGTAAGAAGTCTGCAAAGAGAAATGAAGGGATGAATTCTCTGATCCAACCTGCATTAGAGTCAGAGCTGGCCGAGGCAAGGGAGGTCTGGGACACCTATGGGAAGCCTACTTCTGAGGAATAAGCTAACTGAGACACCAAGAACAGATAGAAGTAGAGGATGATGGTGGGACATTCTAATGTGTGTTATGAGAGCTGAATGATGTTATGCATGAACTATGACAGAAGAGGAATGCTGACCTCTGTTGGCAAATGAGGAGAACTTCAAGTGGAGTAGTACCAAGAGTGTAAGACTTGGGAAGCCATGCATACCAACAGCCTCTGATGGGATCTGAGGAGAAAGAACTTAGAGGGTTCTAGGGAACTTGACACTCACTACCTGAGGAAAGACCAGGAAAGCCTTACTAGGAGATATTCTCTTTCTCTCCTCCTCTTCCTCCTCCTTTTTCCTCTTCCTCCTCCACTTTCTCCTCCTCCTCCTCCTCTTCCTCCTCCTCCTCCTCCTCATCTTTCTCTTCCTCCTTCTCTTCCTCCTCCTCCTTCTTCTTCTCTTTCTTCGCCTTCTCCTCCTCCTCCCTCTCCCTCTCCCTCTTCTTCTTCTTCTTCTTCTTCTTCTACTCCTCCTCCTCTTCCTTCTTTGTCTTCTTCTTCTTCTCCTCCTCCTCCTCCTTCTCCTCCTCCTCCTTCTTCCTTTTTTCTCTTTCTATCCATCCATCTACACACATATGTGTATATATGACTGACTATATATATGTATATATATATGTGCATATGTCTGTACACACACATACTTTTGGGGCATCAAACATATGTGCTGAAGAAACATGCTGGAGACAGTCACAGCTGAAATATTGCCTAGGGACTCAACTTGAGTGACTGTGATTGTCAGTATAATAACTTTCAGCATATTGACAGTGACTATTATTGTTTCAATGAGTTCTAATATAGACTCTATTTATTTTCATGGACTTAGAAATACTTTTGCTTTCTTGAGCTTTGTAAACTAGGTATTTTCAAGGAGAGGTAATTATGATGCTCTGAGAGTGCTAGATATTGACATTCCCATATTATCTGTGTGAGGGGGATGTTAATGAAATGAGATATCCCTTCATGTGTATTGGGGTCTTTCATATAAGATGTGATCTTCTGGCACAAAGATCAGCCACATTTGTGCTCTGCCAATCACTCATTATGTGATTTTGGTGTCTTGGTCTAAGCCACTAGATTCCAAAGACATCCTCACGATTGATTTGTGTGTGTGTTATATACACATATACATACATACATACACACATATTTATATACACACACACACACTTTTTTAAAAGGATACTTAGAGATGAAGAACAATGGCTAGTCTTTTTGCCCCAAACATCAATTGCCCTAAGCATTCACGGATTTTTTATATCATTCCCCTGCCCCATAAATGTTTCTCTACAGGGGATGCAATAGAGATGCTTCGAGTTTATTTCACACAGAATTGATCTTCTGTTAGAGCAAAGGAATTATCTCTGTGTGTGTGTGTGTGTGTATGTGTGTGTGTGTGTGTGTGTGACTAACTTAAACAGGATCTCTAGGAAAAGGATCAAGTGTTAAGGGGACTTGGCTTCAACCCAGCACAATGAAAGTAGTGTTACCCCCTTTTTCTCCATTCCGGAGTTCAGTGTAAGACATGTCCCCAGGTCTGGATATGTTGTCCTGAGGAAGTAATGGTTTCTAGCATGTACCTACTTCCACCATACTTGGGTACTTCATTTCTTCTTTTCAATGATCTTTATCCTCATCAATAAAATTGGGGACTTTGACTAAATGTCTGGGGTCCTTCCTAACTCCAACACACTGTGATTCACTGGGGATATAATAGTAATGGAAGGAACTGGAAGGAAAAACTTGTAGAAAGGAAAGAATTGTATAACAAGGACTCTCCTAGGGCCATGTGGTCTTAGACATAAAGAAGAAGAAGATTTCTTGCTTCTAACCATTAGCTTTAACCTAAATTTCTCTAAAACTCATGCATTGTATGATCTCCTCTAGGTAAACTAGTCTACTACTAGGGCCAGGGGCTGATCTTGTCTTTGCTTATGCATTAGAATCCTTCCTTTAAGCCAGCCTTGCCCCCCCTCCCCACTACTGATTGACTGTGAATATTGACCTATCAGATCAACTCCCAATAACTGTTTTTATGGCTCTTTCATATGACTTGTGAGCATTTCTATGGGGAGGATGAGCATTGCCAGAAACATCCACCAAGACTCTAATCTCGTGACTCATTTGAAGCCTTATAGTCCCAGAGTATTCAGAATCTATTTCAATAAAGATATTGTTCTGGGGTGGTGGCAGAATGAGGAATATGACTTGCCTCAGATCACATGGATACTTAGTAGCAGAATTGGGATTCAAACTCACTTCTCCTGATTCCAAATACAATACTTTTCCCTACTATACCATGTTCTTCTTTGATCTATATCCTTTAGCCATGACAAACCCACTGCCTCCCCTCCAGTGATCTCCAGGATTTAGGTGTTTATTTAACATAACTTTCCTTATAAACAAAACTAGAGGCTCTTGGTCTAAGCTAATCTAGAAGAAAACAAGAAATGCAGAATACTTCCCAGAGAATTTGGTGGGAACCACATCAGCTCATCCAAAAGACACGCTCAGTACCAGAAGATGTCTGTCACTTTAGAGGGTAGTGCTTGGGCATATATGGGTTTCCCCTTCTGTCTCTATTCCCTGGTGCTCTGAAGAGAAGAAGCAAGAGAGGGACAAAACATAGGAGATCACAATGATCCAGGATGGCCATGAAAGTAACTACGCAAAGTACCCAGAGACTGATGGAATTCAAACAGTAGGACTCATAAAATTTGAGAGGTAGAAATAAAAAAAATGAACAAATACTTGGTCTCTCTCTACCCACATTTTTTTTAAGTGGGAGGAAATAGATGGTTGGTGGAAATAGAAAAAAGTCCCACTTATAAATGAAAGACAGAGAATATACTTTACAGAATATACTAAATAGAGACTATAGCTCTGGGAATAACCTTGGAAATGATATAGTTACAGGAACATAGATTAAAGTCTGGGAGGGATTCTGGAAGTTATCTAGTTCAACTAACTCATCTTTACAGATAAAGAAGTTAGAAAATGATTTATCCATTTCACCTTGGGAAAGTCCCATTTATAGATCTACAAGCTTTGAGAGTCACAGAATATAACTTCTGCAAATAGCCTTATAAATGAGGTGGTTATAGTATAGATATACTATACTATAGTATACTATTTAGAGCCGAATTCGTCTGATCTAACCTACCCCCTTTCTCAGATTAGAAAATGAGGCTCAGAATGGTGAGGTGACTTGCCCAAGATTACCCAGTTAATAAATGTCAAAGTCAGGATATGAACCCAGGTTCTCTGCTTCCAATTTTAACATCCCTTCCATGGCATGATGCTTCCATCAGGAGAGGAAGATCCAAAGTGGGGAAATAATTTACTCAAGAACTAAATCGTAGAGAAAGAACAGAAGTATTTGGATTCCCATTTCAACTCTCTTGAATTTCACAAGGGATATTGACAAAAATAATATTTCAAGAGAGAGTGACTAGAATTATGAAGGTTATAAAAGCCATGTCATGAAAACCTGTAGAAGAGGAGACTCAGGGGAGACATAATCCCTATCTTCAAATATCAGAAGAGGGGATAGACTTATTTTGGGTCATGACTGAGGGTAGAACCAGGAAAAATAAATGGAAATTCAGTTAAATTTAAGAAAGAATCATGACCAGCATTATCTGAAAAATGGAATGGGTTGCCTCATGATATAGTAAGTTCACCATCACCAAAGATTTCCAAAAGCCCGGATTGTCCTTTGTGTCAGAGTTGACATGACACCTGGTCTCCACACTCTGATGATCCTGCAAGGATACTCAATGAGGCCCTACTTTTAAGCTCAGCCCAGACCTAGAGTCAGGACCTAATCTTTACCTGTTGCAAGGAATGCTTAACAACCCACTTTTTCTGTCTTACTATCAAAGTAGTGCTGCTGATAAATCATATTCTGACCTTAGAGACCTGGCCTCTAAGGTATTTTGGACGGACCTTTTAGACTTATGACTCAGTTTCCCAATGACTGGATTTCTACCCCTTGTGTCCAAGTTTCCTGGTTCCTGAAGGAAAGTCATTAGTTTGGAGGAGGGGGAAGGAGGAAGGCAGAAATTGATGGTAGTAGCACTAATGAACTTCTTTCTTCTGAAGTTGTCTATGGAAGCAAAGATAATCTGAGCTTCTGTGGTAGAGTTAGATTCTCCCTTGTAATATGATTGCGTTGGAAGGAGGGAGATTGAGTGAACAAGAAAGCTTGTTCTTTTTCTGCATGAATAGTTAGGTTTTGGAGACTTCAGATATCCAGATTATTCACCCCATTTCTCCATATTCCCCTAAGTCAAATGTGTTTTTTAGGAGAGCCTTGTGCATTGAGTTGTGTTATGAGATGCCTGAGGTCTTAGACACAGATTACATGGCAAAGACTAGTTGTTAGAAGAATGAAACATTTAATATTCCTTCATGTCTAAAGCCACCCAGTCCTAGGAGACACCTTCTCATGCGATGTCTTTCTCTAGTAGTGGTTTTGTCTTCTAGTATATTCCATTGTCCTTGCAACAAAAAGGTCGATAATAATAATTCTCCTTAATGTCAGCAGTTAAATCAACATATTCTCTTGTGTGTGTCAATGTCAGAAAGCATGGAACCCTTTCATTCACACATGGTAGTAGCCTAATTCCTGGCTCCTTATCCTGGAATGCAATAATTTCTTCCATGCAGAAAGACCGCAAGTCCTTAAAAGACTGTGAGAACATGGAATGAATAGCACAGGATCATAGATGTAGAAGTAGAAGGGGCCTTAGTGTTCTCTAGTTCAAGACTCTCATTTTACAGATGAAAGAATTAAGCCCTCCAAAGAGATTAAGTGATTCGCCCAGTGTCACACAGGAGTAAGTGATAGATCCAGTGTTGAAATTGTGGTCCCGTATTCTTCCATTGCAACAGACTTTGGGGAAAGCCTCAGAATCCAAGCCCCCAAGGAAAGGACAGGATCAAGAGGTTACATAGACTCAGGGTGCGGGGGAGCAGTAAACACATTCAGTTCTCCATGACTGGTTTTCTAACACATGCAGTTGGATCTCTCTTATATCAACTTAGCTTTCTGTTGGGCCTCTCAGAACTTGCTTACCCACTTCAGTCTTTACCAATTGTCTGACTAGTCTGGCTTTTCCCATCTTACCCCCTAGTTGGTCTTTTGCTATCTGCTATCTGTACCAGTTGTGTTTAACTTCCATGTCAACTAGCTTGGTGACCCAGTCCTTTAGTTCCTGCCTGCCCCACACAGATGGCATTGATATTCCAACTCTTAAACTCTGTTTCAACCTCAGTTTACAGTATTTACGTAATTTCCATCCTTTCTCCTAGGACTGATCTTGTGTTCTTTGCTTTACCTTCTATAAGCATGTCTGTTTTCTTCCCACCCTTCCCAGAGAAGGATCTCCAAAGCCATATACCAATCATTGCTCCCTCCTTGGTCCTGACCTTTCCCTTGGATTCTGAGGTTTTCCCAAAGCTTATTGTGATGGGAAGGATACAGGACCACTATTTAAATGACACAATTTCTATCACTTACTCCTGTGTAACATTGGGCATATCACTCAATCTCTTTGGAGGTCTTAATTCTCTCATCTATAAAATGAAGGTCTTGAACTAGATGAACACTAAGGCCTCTTCTACTTCTACATCTATGATCTTATGACATTTATTCCATGTTCCTTTAGGGACTGCTTGGAGGAAATGGTTGCACTATGTGGAAGGTCAAAGCCAACGACTTTCAATCATAAAATTCTATTATTCATTCTGTGCTACTTCCCCATTCTCTATGTGTCTGGGATGGGGGGCATGGGGTGGAAAGGCTTCTAGTGGGTGAGAAGACTGTGGGTCATGGTTATGATAAACCAAGGCATGTTTCATTTGGAGGAGGGAAGGAGTAAACCTTTAATAAGTGCCTATTATGTGCCAGACACTTAGAAAGATCTCATTTGAAGAGAAAACTTGGGTAAGGGATGTGTTAGAATATAAAGTGTTGTCAGGTAGAAAAGGCATTTGACAAACTCTGTTTGGTTCCAGAGGGCAGATGTAAGAGCAGTGGAAGTTTCCTAATGATTAGAGGAGTCTAACAGTGAAATGGGCTCCCTTTTAAGTTGGTGAGGTCCTTGTCACTGGAGATTTTAACTGGATCTTCTGTCAAAGACCCTGGGGTTTTGTTCTTTTCTTTTTTCTTTTTTTTTTGGTTTTGCTTGTATGTCCTTTATCTTCTCTTTCTGGGGCTTATTTTCCTTGTCTTGTAGAAGAAGAGGTTTGGGTAAATCAAAACTTCTTAATCTTTTTGATGTCATGGACCCATTATGGGTTCCTTCTCTGAAAATGTTTTGAAATGCGCAAATGTATAGGATTACCAAAGACATGAAAGGTTAGTGAAAACAATGATGTGATTTTTTCCCCATCCAAATTCATGAACTTTTTCGAATCTATCTATAGACTCCAAATTTGGAACCCTTGGCCTAGATTAGGGATGGGGAACCTGCAGCCTCAAGGCCACATGTGGTCCCTAGGTCTTCAAGTGCGGCCTGAGTCCAAGTTTTATAGAACAAATCCTTTTATTAAGGGAATTTGTTCTGTGAAGTTTGGATTCAGTCAAAGGGCTGCACTTTAGGACCTAGAGGGCCACAGGTTCCCCACCCCTTACCTAGATGATCTCCAAGGTCCCTTCTTGTTCCAAATCAGAGATTTCTATGATGCTAATCAAGGAGAATCTAGATCATTACATATCAAGGGTGCTGTAGATCAGCCATTTATGTTCAGATACTGGTTGGACTTGGTGATCTCTGAATTTCCAATTTTGATATTCTGTGAGTTTGTGAACCTGTCATTATTACACTTGGGTACTCCCTGAATCCACAAGTTCCTAGCTATGGAACAACTACAGAAACCAAAATGCTCCAGGATTAGAATAGAATGTTCAAGTAGCACCTTCTGGGTCTATTATTTTAAATTTGATATCACTGTTGAGATTTAATGAGGTGTCTGATCTGTTCTTATCTCTGAATACAGGGTGACTTACAGAATGACTTAATTGATTGGGTGCCTTATAATGTCACTTATAGTTCCTTTATCATGCATGACTAACATTGGCCTTTGGGTACTAAAGTCATAGGGCTCATACAAGGGCAAGGGAAACTTTTAAATGGGAACATTAACATTCTATGGAGGTTTGCTTTCATGACATGTACCTCTTTTTGCAAAAGGACTTTTGCAGACTAAAGTGTTACTAATAGACTAAAGTGTGGTGGTGGAGGGACACAGATGGGTCTCTGTGGTTGTAGATGTAGACAGAAACTCTACTAGCAGCAAGTTAGGGGGAAAATACATTTAGCAGGGGTAAGTAAGTGCTGGTAAATGGTTTTCATGTCCAGATGTTAGACTGGCCCATCTTTGGTGGGAGATGGCATAAATATTACCTCAGAGGTTCTTTCAAGCTCCAAAAACCTCTGAACTTATGATCCAATATTCACAGTTCAGTATATGAAAGACTATGACAAGGAAGAACCAGGTAAGAAGCGTACAGCAGACTACTTGCCATGGTCTGATACTCCTTTGAGTTTCACAGACTTTCTTCTGTGTTACCCTGGCTACTAACCATCTGAGGGAGGATTCCAGGCAACACATGCAAACTCATGTGGCACATCGTCCCCAGTGTCTGCATGTAGGTAGATAGTTGGGTCATGTGCTGCTCTGGAGCCTAGGTGCTAGAATACTTCAGAGATGGTGATGGTGTGTATCAGAGACCCACATAGACTGAAGCTATGTGTTTAATCTTCAACAACTGACCTCAAATCCTTTGCATCTAGTGAAGGGGTGGCCTGTGGTGGGAATCATAAATCAATTAACATAACATCAAGAATTAAAATTTATTCTTTGTTTTTTTGTGAAAGAGTTGAATTTCATAAGACTTCTTTCTTATAGACTTTCTAGGGCACTTAATTGCCTATTTGGAACATTTTTTTCTTCCTAGAAAAACAAAGACATTTCCTTCTGTGAAAAATCTACTATGCTATTTGTAATTTGAAACCAACAATAAAATTGAATTAAGAATAAAAACCCTACTGTGTAAACATATTCTTTTCTTTCCT
>CM053585.1:383360442-383434356 GCA_028646515.1 Pseudochirops corinnae
TTCTAACTACTCTCTCCCACAATCTGCTCTACCTTCTATCATCCCCCCTCTTATCCCCTTCCCCCCTACTTTCCTGTAGGGAAGATACCCAATTGACTGTGTACGTTATTCCCTCCTTAAGCCAAGTCCAATGAGAGTAAAGTTGACCTATTTCCTTTCACCTTCCTGCTTTTCCCCTCCATTGTAACGGTTTTCTCTTGCCTCTTCTAAATGAGATAATTTACCCTATTCTATCTCTCCCTTTCTCCTTCTCTCATTATATTCCTCTCTCACCTCTTAATTTTATTTTTTAGATATCATCCCTTCATATTTAACTGATCCTGTGCTCTCTGTCTATGTATACGTGCACATACATGTACACACACTCTCAAATGTATTTATACACACATACACCCTTCTATATAAACATATATATGTATTATACATTTGATACACACACACACACACACACACATATATATATGCATATATATTCCCTTCAACTATCCTCATACTGAGAAAAGTCTCATGAGCTACAATTATCATTTTCCCATGTAGGAATGTAAATGGTTCAACTTTAATAAGTTCCTTATGATTTCTTTTTCCTGTTTATGTTTTCATGCTTCTCTTGCTTCTTGTATTTGAAAGTCAAATTTTCTGTTCGGCTCTGTTTTTTTCATCAAGAGTGCTTGAAAATCCTCTATCTCATTGAATGACCATATTTTCCCCTGAAGCATTATACTGAGTTTCACTGACTAGGTGATTCTTGGTTTTAATCCTAGCTCCTTTGACCTCCGAAACATCATATTCCAAGCCCTTTGATCCCTTAATGTAGAAGCTTCTAGGTCTTGTGCTATCCTGATGTGTTTCCACAATACTCAAATTGTTTCTTCTTGAATGCTTGCAGTATTTTCTTCTTGACCTGAGAACTCTGGAATTTGGCTATAATATTCCTAGGAGTTTTCTTTTGGGGATCTTTTTCAAGAGGCAATCAGTGAATTCTTTCAATTTCTATTTTGCCTTCTGGTTCTAGAATATTTTCCTTGAGAATTTTTTGAAAGATGGTGTCTAGGCTCTTTTTCTGATCATGGTTTTCAGGTAGTCCAATAATTTTTAAATTATCTCTCTTAGATCTATTTTCCAGGTCAGTGGTTTTTCCAAGGAGATATTTCACATTGCCTTCTATTTTTTCATTTGTTTGGATCTGTTTTATAGTATCTTGATTTCTTATAAAGTCATTAGCTTCCATTTACTCCGATCTAATTTTGAAGGAATCATTTTCTTCAGTGAACTTTTGAAATTCCTTTTCCATCTGGGCAAGTTGGCTTTTTAAGGCATTCTTCTCCTCATTTTGGCTTTTTGGGCCTCTTTTGCCATTTGAGTTAGTTTATTTTTAAGGTGTTATTTTCTTCAGTCAGGCTGTTGACTTGCTTTTCAGGGTTTTCTTGCATCATTCTCACTTCTCTTCCCAATTTTTCGTCCACTTCTCTTACTTGATTTTCAAAATTCTTCTTGAGTTCCTCCATGGTCTGTAACCAGTTCATATTTTCTTGGAAGCTTTTGATGCATGGGTTTTGATGTTATTGTCTTCTTCTGGTTCCATGTTTTGATCCTTTTTGTCTCCCCAAAAGGATTCTATGGTCTGATTATGCTTCCTCTGTTTGCTCATCCTGCCAGCCAATTACTTGGTTTTGAGCTCTTTGCCAGTGTAGAACTCTGCTTCCAGAATGGAGAGCTTTGTGCCAAATCTCTGTTGTTTTCTCAAATGTTTTCAGAGGTCTGAGGAGGGCACCCTGTCTACAGCCACCACAAGCTCTGGCACTCTGGCATTTCTCACCCCAGGACCACTGCCCAAGACAGTGACCTAGATCCAAATAGGTCAAAGCAAGAGTGATTATCCTCTGAATGGTTGCTTGGTCCTCCTACAATCTGCAGGACAAAAGTAGCCGCAGCCACCTCACTTCTGCCACCTCTCACCCTAAGGGCAGGGGCCAAACCACTCTCTTCTGTCACTGGGTTCCAACAGAGTTCCCCACTGATCTTTCTCTCTGGCATTTATGGGTTGAGAAGTCTGGAATATATGAGAATATATGCGCAGGTATTTGTTTCACTGTTGAGTCTCAGTCCATGTTTTGCTTTCAGGGATTAGAGGAGTGTGTGTGTGTGTGTGTGTGTGTGTGTGTGTGTGTGTTCAGGAGAGGCACCTAGGAACTCAATACACCAGCAATTTGTCTTTGGCATGAAGAGTTACATTTAAAGCTCAAGAAAACAACCTGGATGTCCATGGGAACACTGGTGACAATTCTTTCCCGATGCAATGACAACCAGAGTTTCCTCAAATCTTGTTTATAGTGGGATGAAGCCTTGATTTTACTAACACCCTAGTCCCTGCTTCCATCCAAGCTGCCAATAAGCCAAGCTCAAGCACCACCTCCTCCCTCTGCTCTATGAGTAATCATGCCCAAAGCACCCAAAAGACATTTTCTGGAGTCAGGGCATCATATCTTGAAACCATTTGCAGGTACATTAGCTCAATTTTATTAGACTTCTCAGAGTCCCCCAGGGTTTTTCTCTTTAGGAAAAAAAGACCTGGAGGTCAGATCTGCTGCCCTGGGGGCCTCACTCAAAGTCCAACCTCAATTTTACAACTTGCCCACTCATTTCAGACTGGCATAACCCATGAGACTGGAAGTCACATCAACTCTCAAAGCCACAATCAATTAAATAACATTTATTAAAACCCTACAGTGTTCTGGGTGTACAAAGACAAAAATGGACCTGTCCCTATGCCCACATTGCTTAAAGTCTATTTGGTGGAGCAATTCACCAATCAGTTACTCAAAGAGTATTAAGCATCAACTATGTGCCAAGGATTGTGTTCTGTACTAGGGCTATGAAGACAACAATGAGAGAGCTGCTGCTCTCAAGGACCTTGCCTTAGTCATCTCATCAACAAAACGGGCATACTGATTGCACTGCCTGCCTTGCAGGATTGTGGAAGTGTAGCAAGGGGAATCATTAAGTTAGTTGACAATGTTCTATATCATCAGTTCTCTCTCTCTCCTCCCTCTTCTCTCTTCCCCCCTCTTCTTCCCTCCCTCTCTCCCTCCCTCCCTCCCTTCTATCACATGATTTTCATTCATTATCTCCTTTCATCCTCACAGTTTTATGAAGTGGGTTGTAAGAATACTATTCTCACTTTACAAATGAGGATGCTGAGGCCCAGAATCTAGGACTATAGAGGTGAAGGAAGTCCATGGTGAAGTTCATGAAACCTTGTCACTTGGAGGTTTCTCAAAATCCAGGGAGGCAAACAGCAAGTTTGGTACCTAGAAGAGGAATCTGCCTGAGGAGAGCAACATGAAATGAACCCTCAAATTGACTTTAAAAATAATTAGTAGGGGGAATATCAGTGTTGAGATATAAGGTCTTGTTCAGAGAGAGCCTACAACATACAAACCATTATGAAAGGGAGACAGAGCCCCCAGCATACCATGAGTCTACTGTCAGGCTTGGGGATGAGGCAGGGAGATGAGCCAGGATGAAGGATTCACCTGGAGTATGGCTACAAGGGAATAAAGCGCTTTATCTAATAGCTTTCCATTTTAATTATTCTTGATAATTGGGTATGCTCAATTGTTTCTATGCTGCGTAAAGATTAAGTGCTGTCAGTATCCTTATATTTCAGCACCCTGGGTCAGAGGACTCTTTGCCTTGTCCTAGTTCCTGGTTTGCCAGCCTCTCTACTCATTGACTCTTGTTACCTTCTGCTCTCACATCTGAGGATCCTAGCACTTACCTCTCTCAGGTGGCTTCTTAAAAGCTTGATTGTGACATAGGTTCCTCACCTGAATCAGTCACTACCAACATTTCTCCTTCTAGATTGCAGTAATCTTATTCCTAAATTTGGCTTCCATGTATATTAACCATCTGACTTGTTCCTTATTCTGCTAAATACTCTCCCCTAACATCACAATGCAACTTCAGACAATGGTACCTCTTTTCAATTGCCCCTGAGAGATGTGAAGAAAATCTCCCCACACGAAGACCAATACCTGCCTTTGTCTTTCCCTCTCATGCCTGAAATGTCCTGCTCTCCTGACAAGCTAATGATGCCTGATATTTTCTAGTCCTTGAGAGTTTTCAAAGTGATTTTCCTCCGCTATCTTAAAGGGAGAATGACTGTAGGGTCAGAGAATGTGATTTCATGTCCCAGTGCTCATGCTGGCTAGTTGCATGGCCATGAGTAAGCTCACTTATCTTTCTGGACCCAAGTTTCCTAATCTGTAAAGACAGAGCGCTGGACTGGATGGACTCTGAGGTCTCTTCATGACTTGTGTTCCAGTCATCCTTGAGCTCATTTAGTCTTCATCATCCTGTGAGCTTGACCACTGAGTTTACAGATGAAGAAACTAGGTGTTAAAGAAGGCAAGTGACTTGTCCAATGTCACATAGGTAGTAAGTATAAGAGGTAAGATTTGAACCCAGCTCTTGTGATAGTCCTTTTTCCTGAAGTTGCAAAGACAGTGAATGTCAGAACCAAGACCTACTTCTCACTGAGTGCTCTTTTAGGCTAACTCTCTATCATCCAGGGTCTGTGGGGGCTGTTGGGAGAAAGGCTGACCTCATCAATGGAAGAATGGGTAGCTGTCTATGGGGAGGCTCTAAAAGGCTCCTGTGACCAAAATTCTTCCTTTCACCATTCTGGTTCTGCCTTCAGCCTTCAAACATTATGGTACCTGGCATAGGTTTCCTATCTGCTAGCTGTGCTTGGAATTTAGAAGGCAACCCCTATCCAGGGATTCTTAACCTGTGTTTATGAACTTTATTCTTAAATATTTTGACAACTATTTCAATATAACTGCTTTTCTTTGTAATCCTATCTATTTTATTTTATTTCATGCACTAAACACCTGGTTCTGAGAAGGGGTTTATAGGCTTCACCAGACACAAAAAAATATAAGAACCCTTTCACTAGATATGTTTTCCCCTCCCCAGTACAAGGCTTTTTAGTACAGGCAGTTGCCACCAGGTGGTGCCTTGGGTGATGGCTTTGTAGTTAAATAGCATCACAGATTTAAAGCTGGAATGAATGATAACCCAAATCCCTCATTTTATGGATGTAGGAACTAAGGGAAGGAATGTACTCAAATTTATACAACCAGTATCTGGTCCTCTGACTCAAAATCCAGAATGATTTCCTCTGTAATCCATGGCTTCTTATGTGTTTAAGATTTATACAAGCAATTAAATCAAAGTGTTGATTGATAAGTGGACATGGAACTCTACCATAACCATCTAGCTAGTTGTGATTTTTCTATCAAAATAAGTTATTTCTTAAAATATCAAAGCACATAGCATTGCATATATTAGATGTGCTACAGGTAGACTAGATAACTAATTTGATCACTTCTGGAATGTTCTATTCTTTCTCGGGCAGCCTGTTTTGGAAAGGACACTGACATGGGCAGAGTTGATAAGAAGTGCAAATGATCAATGTTGTATGGGCTATGGGAAAATGGGCACATTGTTCCACTGTTACAGGTGGAACTTTAAATTGGTGTAACCATTCTGGAACTATGTCCCCAAAAGTCATAGTATTTATACCCTTTGACACAAGGTTATCACCACTAGGCCTATGCCCAAAGAGATCAGAGAAAGATGAAAAGAAACTATACATATAAAAATATGTATAGCTGCTCTTTTTGTGGTGACAAGCAACTGGAAACTAAGGGAATACCCATTAACTGGGGAGTGACTGAGAAAAATATGGTGTGTGAAAATAATGAAATACTACTGTGCTATAAGAAATGAAGATGATTTCAAAGAAATCTCAGAAGATCTGTATGAACTGATGCAGAGTGAGGTGAGCAGAATCAGGAGAGCAATTTATACTATAACAACAACATTGTAAAAAATGAATAATTTTAGATGATTTAAGTTCTCTGATCAATGCAATGATCAACCATGATTTCAGAAGACCAATGATGAAGAATGCTATTTGCCTCCTGCATGAGGCACACATTTTTTGATCCAGTCAGTATAAGAATTTGTGTTTTTTGACTCTATGTTTGTTGAAAGGATTTTTTTCTTTTCCAATAGTTGGAAGAGGGAGATAGGCAGGGGGAGGAGAGGGAACAAGTGCTTGTATATTGAATTAAAAAAAATATATATATATTGATTTTTTTTTCATAATCCAAGCTTTTTTTTATTGTTCTTTTTTTGCAGTCACTTATGCCATGAATTCATAGGGGATTGGCTCCAATAGCTCAGGTTCCTTGCCATTGGTTCTCACAAAGGGTGCTTCTCTGGGTGGAGCAGGCTGGCATTTCGGCTGAACCCAAGTGCCTTTTTCTTTGGCTTCCTTCTTCTGATCATTTTCCTTTACCTGCTTCAGGAAGCTATCTCTGCGCTTGGAATGCTTAATGTGCTCAATACGCACATTAATTCTCTTGGCTAGAATCTTGCCCTTAACCTGTTTGTTTACAACGATGCCTACAGCATGCTGAGTAACATTATAGATCCGTCCAGTCTTGCCATGGTAACATTCATGGGGCATTCCTTGCTGAACTGTGCCCATGCCCTTGATGTCTACGATATCACCTTTCTTATATATTCACATATATGTAGCCAAAGGAACAGCATCATATTTCCAAAAGGGCCTAGAAAACATGTATTGTGTCCCTCTCCTTTTTC
The DNA here is from genome assembly GCA_028646515.1 of Pseudochirops corinnae. Taxonomy (NCBI): domain Eukaryota; kingdom Metazoa; phylum Chordata; class Mammalia; order Diprotodontia; family Pseudocheiridae; genus Pseudochirops; species Pseudochirops corinnae. Next base: position 383,367,118 of record CM053585.1, read on the forward strand.
CTTCTGTCTTCGTCATTTTGGCAACTCACTGGAATATGGCAGAGCTGGCAGAAAGCTATACTGATTTTTTTTTAAAGAAAAACATTGACAAGCTAGAGAATTTCCAGAGAAGGGTGATCAGGATGCTGGGGGCTGGGGAGAATGGAACTGGAGAACTTGTCATAGAAAGATTGATTAGAAAAGAGAAGACTTGGTGGTGAAGGGGTCAGGGTAGGCACAATCTTCAAAGATATGAAGGGCTGTTCCAATAGGACCATAGACCTAGAACCAAAGGGACCTTGGGATCATCTAGTCCAGTTCCTTCATTAATGAACTGAAACCCAGCCATAAAGTGGCTGATTCAAGGTCTCCTAGGTGATATCAGAGCTCGGATTTCCTGGCTGCAGAACCTAGGCTCTTTCACTAGCATCATGTTAGAGATTAGACTTGTCCTGCTAGGCCCAAGAAGGAAGAACTAGCAGCAATCAATGAAAACTTTAGAGAGGGCAATTTTAGGGACATTGTAAGGACTTTCCTGTGGGTAGCTAGGTGGTGCCAAAGTGCATAGACTATGGTACCTGGAGTCAGGAAGAACTGAGTTCAAATCCAGCCTCAGATGCTTACTAGCTATGTGACCCTGGGCAAGTCACTTAACCCTGTTTGACTCAGTTTCATCATCTATAAAATGAGCTGGGGAAGGAAATGGCAAACCACTTCAGTAATTCTGTCAAAAAAACCCCAAATGGGGTCATGAAGAGTCAGACATGGCTGAAAAAAAAGGACTTTCCTAAAATTTTGAGCTGTACAAAAGTGAAAGTCTTCCTGGGATGACAGGGAACTCCCTAACCATAGAAGTCTTTAAGTTGAGAGTGGATGCTCATGTGTTGGGAATATTGTAGAGGGAAACCTTTTTCAGGTATGGATTGGAATAGGTCTCTTACAGCTCTGAGATTGTACTCCTATGATACATATGGTCACGTTCTTCTCTAAGAGTCTATGGAGAGTTTACCTATCACTAATTTTACCTACCTGCATTCATTTTTTTAAAAGGATATGCTGTAGAAATGAAAACACTTAGGTATAAATTTGCATCCTTCTGTCGGCCTCAGATGGTGACTGTCGCTCCCTAATCTAACCCTGGTTATCCTTCCTCTGGGAAAGAAGTGTTTACTTCCTCTTACCTATGAGTGTCAGGATCCTACATACAGCTGTCAGTTCAGGCTGGGAGCTCTGGCATCCAAAGCCTTCAAAGGGGCTTTCACTCAGTGTTTGATTTGCTTGCTTTTTGCACAGACCTTCAGCTGCCTGCTCACTGCTCCTTCCCAGGCTGGCCCAGTTGAGCTCCCAGTCAGTCTCTTTGGCTTCCTTTGTTCCACGCACAGCTTTGATTCTCAGGTGGAAGCAGCAAGATTGCTGCCCTGTGGACCTCCCAAGGAGACAGAGGCCCAGAAGGCTATGTGATTCCCATAGGTGAGTCCCAAACCCGTGTGCCCTTCATCTCCTTTACTCAATCAGTCAATCAGCAAGAACTTGTGAAGTATTTACTATATGCCAGCTACTGTGCTGTGTACTGGGGCAGCCAGATGGCACAGTGGATAGAATGCCAGGCCTGGAGTCGGGAAGGCTCAAACCTGACCTTAGACACTTAAGTAGCAGTGTGATCCTGGGCAAGTCACTTTACCCTGTCTGCCTCAGTTTCCTCATCTGTAAACTGAACTCGAGAAGTAAATGGAAAACCATTCTAGTGTCTCTGCCAAGAAAACTCCAAATGGGGTCAGGAAGAGGTGGCCATGACTGCAATGACTGAACAGCAGCAACAGAAAATGCCATGTACTGGGGAAACAGAAAAAGCAAAAACAACCCTACCCTCAAGGACCTTACATTCTAATGGGAGAGACAAACATGAAAACAACACACAAGATACATATGTAATTCATGGAAAACAACCTTGCAAGGGAAGACACTAGCAACTGAGGTCTGGGGGTGGTCAAGGTCATTGTTTTGCCCCAGGGTCCGGGGTTGTTGCACTCTGGGTAATAGAAGTAGGAGCCCCAGAGCACTTTTGAATATAACAGGTGCTCCCCCAAATCCTTTTGCTAGGTAGAATAAGAACACTAGTTAGTATTTATACAACACTTTAAGGTTTGCAACTTGCTCGTCTAATATTATTTCATTTTATTCTCACAAACCCCAAAAGGGGCTATTATTATCCCCATTTTACTGTTGAGGAATTGAGGCAGACAGAGTGACCTGCTTTAGGGTCTCACAGTTAGCAAGTTTCTGAGGCCACATTTGAATTCAGGACTTCCAGACTCCAGGCCTGACACTGTGCCACCGAGCTGCCTCATGAGAAGGTGGATGTATGATGAATTTATTAGACTCTTACTCTGTTACAGGCATCAAGCTAAGCATCAGAGATTTAAGAGTGAGTGATCTTGACATTTTCCTTTAGGGAATTTACATTCTAATGGAGGAAGACAACCCATACTGGGGAGCTAGAAGGTGGGGGCTGGAGTGGGGGGAGTCACTGGCAGTCTGGTGAGTAGATGGCCAGGAAGCAGTGCCCACCAAAGATAAAGACTCACTAATCAAAGCCTAATTCCACCTTCTGGTGGAGTGCAGATGGTTGGGGAACAGAGTCACGGTGAGGAGATATCAGGGAAGGGGTTCAAGTTCTGCCCCGCCCCCCCACCTCGGTGCACTGAAATATTTTCCTTCTATTTTCAATGGCTCTTGGTAGTTCGTAGTGGGTTGTCAGAGCTAAGATGGTTTTCCCATACAGAATACAGGTGCCTACTCTGTAGTTATAGAGATTTCTCTAATCTTTATAGTTTTGAGCGCTCTTAAGTGGCCCAAAGATGGGAGTGTAGATGACCCCCAAGGGTCCTAAGGGTCTGAGAGAGCCTGGAGTTTGTGTTACACATTCCATTTAAACTCAGGTGTTTGTATGATCATCAAGAAAGAAGTATTCATTTCAAAGGTACAAAATAAACTAATGGTTTAGGTCAGTTCTAGCTACCTTAGTCCTGGTTCCAAGTCCAAATGCCACCTTGGGCTTGAGTTCTAGGCAACCCGTCTTCTCCAGGCTTCCATCCACTCCACCTAGCATCCTGACACAAATTCCTGGGTCCTGTGGGGATCTCTTCTGGCCCCTGAAACTGGGAAGGACAAACAAGAAAGAACAGGAACCCTGGCCCCCTCTTGGCCTAGGTCTCCAAGCCAGTGTGAAAAAAAGAGATCAAGGGAAAGAAGCCTTTCACTTCTTACTAGTTTGGCTCATGGTATTGGGCCATGTGCCTGTGATCAGATAGTAAATACTAAAGGTCAGATTCAAACTCAGGCCTCTCTTGAATCTAAAGCCCGCACTCTCTTCTCTGAACCATGTTGTCTTTGACTTGCCGATGGAATATCCACAAGACTTTGAATAAGTCAGTCACGCTCTCTTACTCAATTTTGTAATTAATAAGATAGAGAATAACTACATACACCACCCAGTGACTGTGAGGGTCAGTTGAGAAAATGGTTTCCGAGAATAATGAACACTGGATAAAAGGAAAGGATGATTTTGATGATGGGGAGGATCAGGCTTAGTGTTCTCCTCCCCCCACTGTCCTAGTTCACTCTTGTAGACAGAGCCTAAGGAGGAGGGTTTCAAGAGAGTATCTATTCATAAATCTTCAGACTGTTGTCCTGTGATTTCAAAGATCTGTATTTTACACTTAAAGAAAGTGGGTCATGGAATAAGGAAATGAATTCCCCAAGGCCACCATCAACTAATAATAGGGCTTAGAAATTACACTTTGAGTTTCTTTCTTTGTGCCTGTGATTAGTCAATATATAATCATTGAAGGTTTGAGATGGGAAGGGTCTTAGAATAGAGAATATCAGAGCTAGGAAAAACCTTGGAACATGAAATGTCAGAGGTGGGGGCCTTGAAACATGGAATGTCAGAGGTGGGAGGGGCCTTAGAACATAGAATGTCAGAGTTGAAGGTTTTACTAAAAATGATTTAATCTAAGTTGCTCATTTTATATTAAGAAAATAAAGCTCAGGGAGCTAATATGACTTGCCAGGATTGGGATTCTGACTTCTTGTTGTTGGTCTTTTGTTTTCAAAGAGAACTGTTACATCAAGAAGGTGATGTTATGACTTGCTAGTGAGTTGGATTTAAGTGAGGCAGGGCTGTGCAAGGTCCCAGCCTCACTTTCTCCTCCAGAGCCATCTGGGTCCAGCAGTGAGATATATATCAGGATGACTGGAGATGGCCCCCCACGCTTCTGGCAGTGAAACAATGAGGATAGTGGGTGCTTGCCAAACTAGCCACTCTCTCCTGAACCCTGTGCCAGACTAATCTTCTGAATTCCCAGCCCTGATCATGAAGTTGCACAGAACCATTCCGTGGTTCCCTATTGCTTATTGAATCAAGTCAGACTCAGCTGATATAGTGGTACTGCTCTTTCCCCTTCATTAAAATATATATGTATTTATACATATACATATATACACATAAACATACATGTATACATATATACGTTCTTTGTCAAAGGTATGATGCACCTCTGTGGAAAATAGAGGGGAAGGATATATTGTGATGTAAAAATAAAATAAATCAATGATATCTTTAAAAAACTGGAATAAAATCCTTAAAGTTCTCCACAAATGTCAGCTGTTACTGTGACACAAAATCATATATGTTAAATATCAAAGACAGGGGCATTCAAAGTGTCCCACGAGCTCTGAGGATGAAGTGTACTGACTTTTTTTGTTAATCATATCTTATTTTGTTTCTAAAATAAATTTTAGATGAATAAATATCACCTGTATTTCCCCACTATTTTTTCCCTTCATCCCTTTCCAGAGTGCCAGCTCTTATAACAAAGAATTTGAAAAGAGGGAAAAAATTCATTCAAAACTAACCATCATATCAAAAAGGGCTCACATTGTGTGGTATTATTCCTCACCAATGGTCTAATACCTTTGCAAAGAAGTGGTGATGTCTTTTCAAATATCTTCTTTGGAGTGGCCTATATTTTCTGACTATGAGGATTAGAAAGTCTTCAAAGAGGTGTCAGTGTCTTTCAAGGTTTGGAAGATTAGGAGGGATTTTAATAGAGGAATCATGGAGGGACAGGGACAGTATATGGGGTATATGGGGTAGGGAGGGAAGGCTGAGAAGGAGGAAATTCCAGGTACATAGGAGGGCAGGAACAAAGAAGGGACATAGTATGAGTTAAGATGGGAAGATTTTGGAGAACTTGGAATGCCATTCATCAAGCAATAGGAAGTTGGTGAAGAGTTTTGAGCAGAGGAGAGACATAATCAGCCTCTTGCTGATTGTGGAAGATTAACTTGGGAAGCATCATGAAGATGGGATTACATGGTCCAGAACATGGAGGGAGTTTAGGACTGTTTAGAACAGTGGTTCTCAACCTTCCTAATGCCTTGACCCTTAATACTCATATGTGGTGTATCTGCATGTGGGTGTACCCCATTGGAGACAGATAGAGGAGCAGTATCTCGGTTCCTAAGACCAGTGGAAATATATGTTTTCTGATGGTCTTAGGTGACTCCTGTGACCCCTGTGAAAGGGTCGTTTGACCTCAAAAGGGGTCACCACCCACAGGTTGAGAACCGCTGATTTACAACATGAGGGATGGGGAAGAATTAAAGATAACTACAAGTTTTTAAATATAGGTGACAGGATTAATGGAGAACACACACACATACACACACACACAGATCTACTATGTGTCAGTCACTGTGTTAGGCTCTGGGGATACTAAAATGCAAAAAAAGAAATTGCCCCTTTCCTCAAGAAACTTACATTTAAATGGGGGGGGGGGCAATCAATTAACCAACATCCAATCATCAAGCATTTATTAAGTGCCTGCGATATTCCAGGCCCAGTTCTAGGTAGTGGGGATAAAAAGTCCCCTTCTTCAACAGCCTTACATTCTATGGGGGAGACAACATATTCAGAAACAAATACATACAAAATATGTTTAAAAATACAAGGCAAATTTTTTGGGGGGGCATTAGCAGCTGGAGTTGGGGGAAGCATTCAGGAGAGCCATTGTAATCTATCAGTCTAATGACCCTGCTTATATTATTATATCATATGATCATCTGGAGGGTTGTTTAAAATGAATGAGTCATCCAACCAGAGCTAAAACTAAGGTGAGCCAATAAAGGCTTCCTGCCAGGGTACTGACATTCAGAAGGTGGTGGTCCTGGGACTGCTGTCTCTACCTCTAGCAGTCCTCTGCCAGCCTAGGCTACATAGTTTGCTCTTTCTCTCTTACTTAGTCCCACGGTTAGCCTTCTATCTCTGTCCTGAGGCTTCCTTCACTTTTTCCTCCCTCTCTCAGGGATGGGATTCCCTGGGAAACATGTCTCCTATCCCAGTGCATTTGGTCTGCTTTGCTGATGCCAACCTCCACCATGTTCCATTTCTGCATCCATTCTTCCCTCTGCGCAACTGTCTTTGCATTCAGTACTCAGGATTTGCAAGCCTGGGACCTGAGAAGAGGTGCATGCTGTTTGGGAGGAGGGCAAGATGTTGAGCTGCTGATTTTTATTCTTGCAATATAGAATTTGTCAATTTGCCACAGCTGACAGACTGTCTCTGTGTCACTGCATTCCTTTCCTTAATTGCTTTTTTTGCATGCCTATGTGTGTGTGCAGGCGCATGCATCCCCCCAGGGTACATGCATGCTTTTTCAGCTCCCTGAGAATGTCTCCCTTGATTTGGTAAGGAATGAACAAATGCCAATTGACAAGGAGGTACCCATGAGGCCAACAGGCCATGCTGGGAGAATCGGGTATAGGGAAGCTCATGCTGTTTCTGGCAAATGAAATCTTTTTCTCTGGGCCTCTAACTTTTTCTAAGGTCCAACTCCAATCTTGACTTTTGGGAAGTCCCCTCAGAGTAACCATAGCCCATGCCTTGACTCAGTTCTTCCCCTCTCCACCTCCACTTGCAATAAAGCTACACCATGAATACTTGCTTCATCATTTCAATCCCTCAAACAATATACTTTTCTTGTGTGCTCAAACCTGGGAATATAAATACAAAATCAAACAATTTCTGCCCCCAAAGCCTACATTCTATTATGAGGAGCAGCATTTACATCGAGAGCAAGGAGTCCTTAACCTGTCATTGTAAACTTCTCTTTTAATCAACCCATCAATAAACTATACTAAGCACTTTAATATGTGTCAGGTGTGGTGCTAAGGGTACGGGATCTAAAGAAAGGTAAAAGTCAGTCCTTAATCTCAAGGAGCTCAGAGTCTAAGCTGGGGAGACAATTTGCTATAAACAAGATAAACAAGAAATAATTAACAGAGAGAAGGGGATTGGGAATGGCTTCCTGTAGAAAATGGGATTTTAGTGGGACTTGAAGGAAACCCAGAGCTGGAGGTGAGGAGTGAGAGCATTCCAGGCATGGGGGGCAGTCAGAGAAATGCCCAGAGCTGAGAGAGGCAGGGCCTTGTTCAGGGAACATCTAGGAGGTCAGAGACACGCATTGGAGGGTATGTAAAGTGTCAGAGGACTGGAAAGCTAGGGATGGGGGGAAGGGTGGTCAAAGAAAATGTCTGGAGTTGGGAGAGTCAGTGTCTTAATAACTGTATCTAAATAAAATTGGTTTTCTTTGTACTTAGTCACTTTATTTTAGGCATTTAGAAATATATAATTGAGAAGAAGGCCTGAGGCCTCCCTAGATTTGCCAGAGGGGTCCATGACATACAACTAAATTTGTATATAGTATGGAGTTATATACAGATATACCTGATATAGAGGTATATATAGACTGTATCCAAAATCAATACAGATGGTTTTGAGGAAGAAGGAATTAACTGCTGGAGTTGGAGAGCAGATGAGATAAGGCATCATTGTAAAGATAGGACTTCAACTGAGTTTGGAGTTAAGGTAGGTTCTAAGAGGTAGAGGCATAGGCGAATGGGGTCCAGGGCAGTGCAAGAGCACAGACATGGGATGTTGTATGCAAGGAATAGTCAAGTGTTTTCACCTGGACAGTAGACTGTGAAAGAAAGGGATGGAAAAGTGTGCAAAGAGAAGTGGGGTCAGGTTGTAAAGGGAATGAAATGCCAAATAGAGGAGTTTGGGTTGGTCTTAGATGAGAGCAGGAGCAAGTGGGTTGTGTCATTGTTCATTAGTTATTTCCTGTATGCCTTGACTCTCCAATGAGATCCACTGGAAAGCTTCCATTGGAGGTTGATTTAGCACTTACTGGGAATGTTGTACAGGAGATTTCAGCTCAGGATGGACTAGAAGAGCTCTGAGGTTCCTTTCAATGCTGTGGTTTTCAGAAGAATCAGGGGAGAATGGTGGTCTTGGGTAATCAGTCAGTCAAGCAAGCATTTATTAAGCACCTATTATGTGACAGGCATTGTATGGAACAAGGCATGTGATCTCTCTGGGCTTTAGTTGCCTTATTTATGAAGTGGAGCAGTTGGACCAGATGATCTCAGGTGTTCTAGCTTTAGGCTCTTCAATCCTAGTGTAGTACTCCTTTCTGGGATCAGTCCCTCTAGCCAGGCACTGGCTCTGGTATACTGGGTCCCTAGAGTGCAATTACCATTCCTCCTCTTCAGGGTTCAACCCTGGCGGGGAGGGTTGTGGCTTCTAACTTGTAGCCCTTGAGCCCCCACTGGTGTGCTTCCATTATTAACTATTTAAACTCTACAAACTCCGTTTGCTTTTGGGAAAAGGTGTTTTCTTGAAAGGTATAGTATGAACAGTTGTTCCAGAACAATTCTCCCAAATTGGAGTGTATTCTCATATTGCAAAAATGCATGTGTGTCTTTTCATGCATACATATATTTTCTTTGGGGAGAGAGGGGCAAATATAAAGTACAGTGTCAATGAGATACACATATTGGGAACATATGTGACAAATGGGAAACTTGCAAATACCAGCACTGAAAGTGCTTTTTTTTTCCTTTGTGGAGTCCTTTTGAAATTCCTCTTAGGTATAACTCTATATTGGGCTCTAAGGACTGGTTCTTTTTTATAGTTCACAGTTATCATCTCCACTCTGGGTGTGTATACCATATTCCCTGAAGCTGCTTCATCCCTTAGGTGAATGTTCTCCTGTGCCCATTTATGTCTATTCCCTCATCCCCCATTTGCCCTTGGTGTGTCTCTTTGCTCTGGTTTGGATGTTTTGTTTCCTATTGGTCCTTCTTCTCCAAAGACATGGCCAATGAAAGATAGTGGGGGTGTGCAAGAGGGGGAATGCCCTCATTTCCACAAGAGTTGTTCCCTCTCAGGTGTCTTGTCTTGATTTTGAATCTTCAGCTCCAGAATTGAAAGCTTCCAGCCCTGTCTAGAGTCCTCTGGACCAATTTACCAATGGATTATTATTTTTAAAATAGGCCCAAGGGGAGTGACCAGTCCTCTCAGCCAATTACATTGCTCTCTTTCTTGACCAAATCAAAGAAATTCAAACCAGTAGAAATATCAGAGGGCACAATCATTTTGTTTGCATACTTACAAGCTCAATATTATTTGATTAATTAATTGGGGAAGGAGAGGAAGCCCATCCTTACATGAGGAAACTGAGACTTAGATAGAATCATTGATGACTTTATGACATGTTATTGCTCTTTGGTATATGCTGATCCTTCAGGAGCAGACAGTATAGCCCATTGTACAATACATTTCTCAAGGGTACACACACAGAGTCTCATAAGGAGAGCAACCACCCTATCAACTGGATTCCCCAGAACTGTTCTGATTGGCCACAAAGTAGTTTTTTCTGTCTTTCTTATTCTCCCCTTGACACCACAGTGAGCTTTATAATATGAGAACCAGCTTAGAAATACATGCCCAGAAACTTGAACTAGTGTGCTTTTCTGAGTGGATTGGAGGTAACTCAAATAAAAAGGGAGGCTACTACCTTCATCAGTGCCATTGTCAGCACTAGCAGCCTCCTACCCCACAGTTAGATTGCTTTGTCTTTCATGATGGTAGCAGGCAATGACACAATGCTAGAAGTCATAGCGGAATGATGAGTCCATAATCTAAGGGGCGGGAAGACACATATACTTGAAACCATTAGAAATTACTTGTCATAATTGTAATGTCAATAATACTGGCTGACATTTGAATTGCATGTTGGTGTTTGTAAAGCCCTTTACATCCATTATCTCCTTGGCTTCTCATGGCAAGCCCATGAGGCACCACCCAGGAGAAAGGACAAAGACAAACCATAGAGCATCACTGGGAGAGTGAGTGGGCCCAGAGATGCAAGATGGAAGGCCTTGAGCTCATGCCATAAGGGAACATATTGACTAAAGAATCTAGGGATGATTAGCCTTGAGAAGAGAAGTATTGGGTAGGGTGGGGCAGAATGAGGTATGACAGCTGTTGGGAAGGCTGTTATTTTAAGAGGGATTAGACTAGGAAGGTTGGTGACAGAAAAAGATTTAGGTTGAATGTGAAAATAACAACCCAAAAAAGAAACTTCTCAAACCCCAAAATGAATCTCAGTGTGGAGCTGGCAGTCTTGTGAGTTAGTAAATTCTCTATTGCCTTCAAGAGGGGGTTGGAACCAGTTTTTGGCCAGATTGTAGAGAGGATTGTTGTTCAGGTAGGAATTGACTAGATGGGCTTTGTGGTCTCACCCTACTCAGAGATTCTGCAATTCTGTAATATTAATTCATATAAAGCATGCTTAATGCTTTTCCAAGCATTTTACATGCTTACTCTCTATATGTTCAAGACAAACTTTCCAGGTAAGTCTAATCTTTTTTACTTCCATCTTATAGATGAGAAGACTGAGGCTCAGAAATGTGAGATGACTTGCTGTGTGGGTGTATGTGTATGTGTATGTGGGTGTGCACACATATGTGGTCTGTGTATATGTGTGTGGTCAGTCAAGAAAACCAGAATAGAGCAAGATTGTGATGGAATTTTAATGCCAGGTCCACATTTACTGCTGTTTCTTGTCAGATCATAAGAATCCCAACTGGTCAGAGAAGGCAGAGAAAAATCAGGCTTGGGGTAGGAAGGGTCTAGGGAAGTTTCTTGGAGGAAGAAATGTTTGAACAAGGGCTGTGCAGAAATATGGGCTGCCGTGTCTGCATTTTCTCTGCTGGGGGTGAAGTATGCAGTGTATGTGTTTGTGTGTGAATGTGTGTATGTGTTTGTGAGTATGTATGCATGTGTGTTTGTGTGTGAATGTGCATCTGCATATACATATGTATGTAGGTGTATTGCATTTTATGTTAATGTGTGCGTGTGTATATGTGTGACTGTGTATATGAACATATATGTGTGTGGCTGTGTGTATGTGTATATGTATACATGTATATGTGTGTCTATATAAACAAAAACCAATGAAGGGGTTCTTATCCTATCCATATTTATGGATGGTCAGAGTCTGCCCTTGTTTTGCTATGCTCCCTGGTGAGCTCTGACCAACCAAACTCAAACCTTTTGATTAACTAAAACTAGACTGTGCCTGGCTCAGTCTCCTGTGCAGTCCCTATGTACCCCAACCATCCCCATCCTCTGGAATATCAGGAATCCCTGTTCTCTCAAGCCCTTGGGAGCTTACAAGGCATTTTCACATTTGTTGTCTCCTTGGTCCTGATGACCACCTCATGAGCACTTTGTCCTCTGGTACCTAGGACAGCACTCAGTTCTTAAGGCAATGTGGACTTCACTTCATAGTTGAAAGAAGGCCAACATCCTCTGCTGTGCTGGACTAAGAAGTCAGGTGGTAGGGTGGTACAGTGAAAAGAACAATGACCTGGGGGGAGCATGAATAATCGCTAATAACAGCTCCACTTATATTGATAGTGCTTTTAAGGTTTGCAAAACACTTTCCAGATGTCACCTCATTTTGTCCTGCTCACAGTCCCAAGAGGTAGAGACTATTATAATCTCTGCTTGACAGATAAGGAAACAGGCTGAGAGGCATTATGTGAATTACCCAGGGTCACAAAGTAGTAAGTGTCTGAGGCAGGATTTGAACTTGGGTCTTCCTCACTCTAAGACTAATATGCTCTCAGCTGTACCACCAAATTAGAATAATAGGTCATATTTATAGAATAACCCATGTTGATATAGGCCTTTAAATTTAACAGGACAATTCCCCTTATGAGGGAGGTAGAATTATTCCCACTTTAGATCTGAGGAAAATGAAGTTCAGAGAGGGCAGGTGATTTATCTGAGATCACAGAGTCAGAATTTGAGCCCAAATCTTCCGATTCTACATCCAGAACTCTATCTACCATGTCACCCTGTCCTTCCCCAATATTTAGCTCCATTTTCTCATCTCTACCATGAGGAGTTTGAGATAGACTATTTCTAAGGACCCTTCTTGCTTTGAGAGTCAATATGGCTTGGAATGAACTGGGGAAAGACCCCCACATTTGGAGCCTTAGACTCTGGATTTGGATTCCAGCTCCATGGCTTACACATTGTATGTACTGGTTAGACTTCACTTTCTTTCTCTGAGAAATGAGGGGATCAAATTGGATGACTTCTGAGATGCCTCATCACTCTAGAGTTATAACTTGTAGTTCTAACTGTGTCCTCAGGGCTTTCACAGGCAATATGGTGCAGTGATGGACCTCTGGATTGTTAGTTAGAGGATCCATATGACAAATCACTTCCCCTCTCTCTGCATCAGTTTCCTTACCTATGAAATGAGAGGGTTAAAATAAACCAATCCTTCCCAATGTTTTTTGGTTTCATAAAGTACTTTCAAAAACAAAAAAATGTGTTGTGCACTTCTAGGATAATTTAATATACTACTCATAATATATTTTATAGCTGTTTAATACTCAATGAGCTATTAAATAATTTTTAGCATGCACTTCTTAGATGGTCTTAGCAAACCCCCAAAGGCTTTGCAAATCACTAAATAGGAATCTTCGGACAAGATGACCTCGAAGGTCCCTTCCAGCTCTTAATCTATGACCATTCAGTCACTCTGGCTCTCAATCTGTTTATCTGTTAAATGAAGGCATTGGACTAGAGGAGGTCCTCTCCTGGTTTAGTTCTCATTATGTGACTCCAAGTGATATTTCCTTCTTGGTCCTCAGTTTCTTCTTGGGTAAAGTGAGGGGCTTGGACAAGATGGACTCTGAAGCCCCTTCCAGGTCTAGGTCTATGACATTATGATTCTAAGGGAAGGAAGTCCCACCCTTGGCCTCCCAGATAGTGAAGATCCCAGCTTCTCTGCCTACTTACTTGTTCTCCCAAACTCCTGCCACTCCTCCAGCCTCACCCCTTTCACATTAGTTTCTTCCTTCCTCCTCCCCTTCATCCTTGCTGGCTGTGAAGCAGGGCCCCTGCTGGAGTTTGCCTGGCCCAGTTTGTTTCTGCCTCGTGTTGCCTTTCTGAAATGTTTTCCTGGCGGCAAACTGGTCTTCCTGCTGTGAGGGAAAGGAAACACAAATTAGCAGTACTCTATATCTGAGCACTTCCCCTGGCATTTATTTATCCCAGCAGAAAGAGCCCAGCATTTTTCTTCCAAATTAATATGCAAATGAACGTAAGCAACACCTCCCACGAGCAGGTTCAGAACACAGTGGTATTATACTCGGAACATTTATTAATGCTATTAATAGTGCTGTTTGCTTTTACTTTGGTTTCCCCCCCCCCCCCCCCCTTTTCTTCACTGCCATTCTAACTGGGACTGGGGTTGTTTTGGCTTGGGTAGAGGCACACAGCCACCTTGTGTCATAATTGAACTGACGGTAAGAACAGCCTGAGGTCCATCCTTGGGAGCTTTAGGAGACCTGAGTCTTAGTCGTTAACTCTCTGTATAAGCCAGAGTAAAACATTTACCCTTTAACAGCTTGGAACATGTGGTACCTAAGGCCCCTCCCCTCTCTTGTGTTCCATGTTTCAAGGTCCCTCCCAACTATGACCTCTGTATCAAGGTCTCTCCAAGCTATAATGTTCTAAGACCCTCCAAGAGCTGACACTCCATGTTCTATGGAGCCTTTCAGCTTTGACATCCTATGTTCTAATGTCTCTTCCTTCTCAGCTCTGACATCCCCTATTCTAAGGCCCCTCCCCACTCTGATATTCTTTATTGTAAGGAGCCTCTCAGTTCTAATATGGTGTATACTATGGCCTACCCCAGTTCTAATGTTCTATATTCTAAAGCCTGCTCTGACTTTCTATGTTCTAAGGTCCCTCCAGTTTCTACATTCTTTGTGATTCTCTTACCTTAGTCTCATCAGGATTGTGGGAGGAAAAGGATGTTGAGTCAGAAGGACTTATGGTGAAGTACTTGGGAGTGTCCCTTGTGAAGAGGCCCTGAGATGCTTAGGAGGCAGAGGATTACTGAACTGAAGGGAGGCTGATGGCATGGGCATTTCTGTGGGTAAGTTTCAGGGATCTGAATGGTGAGAAGCAAGCTGGTGTACTCCTGAGCAAAACAGCTTGTAAAGCAAGCAGAGTGTGTTGTAAGAATGATTCTAGACAGAGAAATTGGAAGGTGTGGGGTTGATCTTGGATTCATTGTCCTTTGTAGCTTCATTAGGATGGGAAGGGGTGGCAGTGGTGGAGATTGGTTGCTGTTGCTAGTCCAGAACACCATGTGCGGAACTGGAGAAGCAAGAGATGATGGTGCTATGGTCTGATACAGCCGAGAGCTACCTATCTGAATTGTACCAGCCGAGCTCCCTTTTTGGAAAAGAGATGTCTAGTTGTGGGCACTGAGACTGTGAGAGCCAGAGCATTTGTAACTTTCTCGCCATGTTTTCACATCTCTGGCTTCATTCTATTCCTATAATTCTCCTTTGGTGCAAACAGAGCCAATATCATTATACCCATTTGACAGATGTGGAAACGCTCCTAGAGAAATGGTATAGTGGAGAGTATTGAGATGGCAGTTGTAGTCACAGCTCTAATGATAATGGCTTTATCACTTGAGGTAAGTCCTTTCCCTCTGTGCCTCAGTTTCCCCCTCTCTTAAATGAGATGGTGTGATGTTCTTCAAAATCCCTTCAAGTTCTAACTTTCTGATCCTGCATTTTTAACTCTCTTACCCTTCAGTGGTATGCATAAGCAGTAGGTTATTCACTCCTCAAGGTCGGGGATTGTCCTTTGCCTTTCTTTCCCCAGCGCTTACTTAGCACGGTGCCCGGCACATAGAAGGCACTGAACATATGGTTAGTGACTGGCTCCTGTCTCTCCCCACCCTCACAATCCCCATCCAGGACTACCTTTGTCAGTGACTTGGAATTTTGTATTGGACTCTTTCCCTGCCTTCACTCTCCTCTTTGACTTCTCAGTCTGCTCTCAAGGGGACACTGCAAATTAACTCAGAATAAGGCCACAGATGACTCCCATTCAAGTGACATCAGAGGCCTCCTCAAAGGGTTGTGATGAACCTAGATTCTTTCCAAGGTTGTTCAGCTGTTTCAGTCGTGTCTAACTCCTCGTGACCCCATTCGGGGTTTTCTTGGCAAAGATACTAGAGTGTTTGCCATTTCCTTCTCCAGCTCATTTTACAGATAAAGAAACTGATGCAAGCAGGGTGAAGTGACTTGCCCAGGGTAATCCAGCTGGTACGTTTCTAAGGCCAGATTTGAAGTCAGGTCTTCCTGGCTCCAGGCCCAGCACTCTACCACTGTGCCACATAGCTACCCCCAACAATAATGATAGTTAACCTTTATATAATACTTTCAGATTTACAAGGCGCTTTACATACATTATGTCATTTGATCCTCACCACAAACCTGTGAGGTAGGTCCTATGATTTTCATTTTATTAGTAAGGTAATTGAGGGAAATTGTGACTTGCCTACAGTCACATAACAAGTGACCTTGTGAGGCAAGATCTGAACTCAAGTCTTCCTGACTCCACGTTCAGTGTTCTGTCTACCTTGCTATCTAGCCGGTCCTACCAAGCTAAAAGGAATAAATCTCCCAGCCTGGTAGGGCATTGTATATAGCAGTCTCCTCAGGATGAGCCTAACAAGATTCTGGGATGCTCAACAGCAGGAGTCTGGTGACCAAGTGATGGCTTTTGTTTTGGCTGTGATGACTCACTAGTAACGACTACATACTAAGACAAAGAAGCCTTAGGCTCTGTCTCTGTAGGAAATCATGGGTCTCTGGAGAATCACAGCATCAGAGTGGGAAGGGACTTTAGTGATCATCTAGTGACATGCAAGTTGTACCTGAGAAGAAGGCCCCACTCCAGCATACCTGGTAAGTTGCCATCCAAAGTGAAATCTGTTACCTCGAGAGATTCTTAATGTTGTTTCTATCCCAGACCCCTTCAGCAGGCAGGCAGTCTGGTGAAGCCTATGGACCTTTTCTTGGAATAACATTTTTGAATGCATAAAATAAAATGCACAGAGTTAGAAAGGAAACCAATTATATTGAAATACAGTTTTTTTAAAAAGTAAATTTATAGATTCCAGGTTAAGAACCCCTGCTCTCGAGGAAGCCAATTCTACTTTTGGACAACTCTAATTGTTCAGAATTTTCCCCCTAACATCCAGCCTAAATTGGCCTCTTGGCAAGTTCCACTTTGCCATTAATAGTTGACAATGGTTTAGTTCCATTACTCTGCCAGAGGGATTTGCATCTCAATGGGGACAAAGTCTTTGAAAATGAATAGACTCATAATGGTGGAATTTCAGTCATGTTGACAGCTCTTAGGGAGATTGCTTTGGGCTGATCACCCTCCTCACTGTCCCAAAACCTTTATCTTGTGGGAGATTTTTTCACATTTCTAGGCTTTAGGCCAATTAAATACTTACATTTGAGCCAATTCCACTTTTGACTGGGTTAGCTTAGTCATAGATCATGAGAATTTCATAGATATGATATACATAGGAATGAAAGATCATAGATTTGGATTGGGAAAGTATTATAGGTCATCTAATCCAAACCTCTCATTTTCTATATAGTAAAACTGAGGTACAATGTCATATATATTGTAACTGGAAGATATGGGATTTTTCCCTTCCACAAAGAAAAAAAAAATTAAAAAGTTTTTTTTTTTTTTTTTACATAGTCTCTCCATCTTGGGTGTATAATGGAGAAAGGTGAGTTAGATTAGAGTATAATTAGATGGATTTGGAATTAGTTGGAACTGGTTAGGCCCAAAGGCTATGGACTAGGTTTTAGGAAAAGAGGCAATTGTGATATATCCTTGGTCCTGCACTTTTCAACATCTTAATTACTGACTTGGATGGAGGTACAGATGGTGTTTTTACATTTGTTAAAAACAGAGAGCCTGGAGGGATACATTGGGTTAATAGTTAATTAATAGTTAATGCAGTGATGAAAAAATGGATCTGAAAGCATATCAATAGGCTAGAAAAATGGGATGAACCTAAGAAAATGATACGCCATAGAATATCATATTTAGAAGGAAACCCAGAGTCCATCTCCTCCAATTTCTTCCTTAGTAGGACTCCTTCTATAATTTTAGAGGCAAGGTATCATCGCAGAAAGAATGCTGGTTTGGAATCAAAGGAGCTGGTTTCATATCTCACCTGAGGCTAGAGCAGTTAAGAGAATTGCCCCTGGCTATACCAGTAGTGAGTGCCAGAGATGGGATTTGAACCTGAGTACTCTGACTTCAGAGGCCAGGCTCTTTCTGCTATACCATGTTGCCTGGTTGTCAATGGCCCCAGGGATTCAATAACTGTGTATAGCCAGTCACCAGCCAGATTCCTAGCCAAGCAGGAGCAGGGAGTGTAGACCTCGTATTCAGCCTCTATGTCAGGAGGGTGGACTTTGTCTTCCAGTACTATGAATCCCCATTTTGGGTAGGCCTCTACTTGGGTAGAAAGACTCAAAGCATTTCTATAGTCATCACTTCATCTGATCCTTATGAAGGTAGGCAGAGTCAGGATTAATTATCCCCATTTGACAGATGAGTAAAACCAAGGCTCAAAGAGGTAATATGATTTGCCTCAGGCCACATAACTTGTTAGTAGTCATTGGCCTGCTCTACAAGCATATACTCTCATGGACGAGGTATGGAATTATAAGCAACACTGAACCCAGGCATATCTGGGAAATATTAAGCATTGGCATTTACCTCTAAGTTTCTGAGAGACTATATTTGTTATAGTCTGTAGTCTTTAATACTCTATAGTTAAAGATGAGTGAATGATTCATTATCACAGAGACATGGCATAGGTTATCATGGACCCAAGCCAAAGACAAGCATATAGATGTGAGTCATGCATGGCCTTTCCAAGTCCATGGCTTTAACCACCACACAAAAAAATTTGAACTGCTACCAGGCTTCGAGCTGTGCCCTGTGCCTGAAATGCACTCCCTCTTTACTGCTGTCTCTTAGAATCCTTAGTACACCACTCAAGGCTTATCTCAAATGCAGCTTCCCATACAAGGTCTTTCTCAGTTTTACCAGTTGTTAGTGCTTCTGACCCAAATTTCTTGATATTTAGCTTGAGAACATTTCGTTCTACCATTTGTTCCATATTTATCCTGCATGTACTAACTTAGCCTAATGTTGTTTCTCCCAGGAGAATGTAAGATCTCTGAGTGTAGGGGCATAATTTTGCTCTCCCTTTGTATCTTCAGACCCATCAGAACAATTTAGCACATAGTGAATGCCAGGAAGTTAAACACTTTCCTCATCAATAAAATGGGACTGATAACAGGATCTACCACACGAGTTCATTGTGCGGATCAAAGGAGATAATGCGTATAAAGTGCCTTGCAAACTCAAATGCCATATCAATGTTGGCCATCATTGTTGTTATTATAATTATTGTGCGTTGTCGCCGTAACCTTTGAAAGAACGCAGATTCCTCACAATACCTCGATGAGGCATCTGGTGCGGACTTGAGTGCGGGTCATCCGCGACCTGATTTTGAGTTAAGTTGTGACATCTGAGAGGGAGCAGGAACAATAGCAAAGGAGGAGGAAGAATCCAATGCAAATGCCTTAGCAGAGGTTGGTCTATTGATTGACATTTAGTATTTTCTTATATGTGTGTATGCTAATTCATCCTCCAGCTGGAAAATGGGGTGGTTTTTTTTAATCTTCTTGTCCCCAGAGCCTTGCATAGTGCTCTGCATATAGTAAATGCTTAAAGAATACTTCTCAATCAGTAAACATTTATTAAGCACCTTCTAGGTGCCAGGAACTGTGCTAAGCACTGGGCACACAAAAAGAGGCAAAAGACAGCCCTCATTCTCAAGGAGATCACGTATCATGTGGCTGCTCAGAGAAGGAATTGCATGAAAGTAGGAAGTTAGATGTTAACCTCGTGGACAAGAGTTGACTGTTGTGTTGGAAGACAGAAAAAGGGATGGGGAAGCTGGATGAGGCTCTAAGAAGGTGTTGGGATAGTAACAATAAGAGAGAGTATGGTACAATGGAGAGATCACTGGATTTGTATTCCAGAAGATCTGGGTTTGAATTCTGGCTCCAATCCTCTGATTTTAGAGGATTCAGAGTTGGAAGTGACCTGAGGGATAATCTATACCAAGCCCCCAATTCCTCCCCCATTTTACACATAAGGAGACTTTGAAGCCCCCAAAGGGGGAGATACTTGCTCAAGATCACACTAGTAATGATAATTCACAAGTATATAGCAATTTAAGGATCACAAAGTTCCTAAAAGCCTGGCTAGGTAGGGAGTAACAGACTGAAGATATGGATTCAGATCCTTCAATGTAAAACAAATACTTTTTTCATTACATTAAATTACCTAATTTACCACAGAGAAAATGACTTCATCTGAGTTTCTCTTCTATGATTCAGAGGCCAAATGACAGTGGCTAAGCCACAGCTGGAACCCAGGACTCCTGACTGTCAGGATGCCTCATTGAAAGATTTTTTTTAAACTTCTCCTTGAGGGCAGGTATAGTGTCTCATTCATCTCTGTACTGCCTTCTTCAGTGCTGGGTTCATTGTGGGTAACCAATAAATATTGGCTGAATGAATGAGAAATATTTCCTTCAGTCTGAACAAGTCAAGGGAGGTCTTTGCTAATATCAAAGCAAGGTTGGGACTACTATTTGTCAGCAGGGTTCTGTACTGTTTGGAAGAAAAGGATTAAGAACTAGAAGGAACTTTAGAGACCATCCACTACAAACCCCTCATTACATGGATGATGAAACTGAGATCCAAAGAAATTAATGATTTTCCGGTGTCATATAGGAAGTAAGTAGCTGTACTAGGATTTGAATCATATGTTTCTCATTCCAGAAAGGCTGTAATTATTTTTGTAATTATTTTGTAAATAATATTTGTAATTATTTTGTATGGTTCTATAAAATAACTTCTTTGCAGTTTAATTGTTATGGCATGAAATTTGTGAGTTTCATTTGGGTGACATCATCATTTTTGTTGTATCGATGCAACCAGCCATGAGTATGAAATGTTTCCAATTATTTGTTGTCCTTTATTTTTATAAAGGGTGTTTTGTAGACAAATTCCCAAGCCCTCAGTATGTCATGATAACTTGAATCCCATTTATTTCGTGCATTTTGCAGTTGTTTTGAATGGAATTTCTTTTCTCTATGGCCTGCTGGATTTTGTTAGTAATTGACAGAAAGGCTGATTCTTTATCTTGTATTTTGTGTCTTGGTATTTTTCTGAAATTATTCTTTTAAACTAGTTTTTTCATTTATTCTCTAGGTAAAATGTCACATCATCTGCAAAGAGAGATAATTTTTGTTCCTCCTTGCCTATGCTTATTCTTTCAGTTTCTTATTCTTGCCTTGTAATCATAACTAGCATTTGTATCAAATAATGACCATTACAGAAAATTTCCTTGTTTTACCTCTGATACTATTGGAAAGGCTTCTAGTGTTTTTCTCTTAGAAATAATGTTGGGTCTTGATTTTAGATATACACTTTCCAACTCTTTGGTGTTCTAAGGTCCCTTCCAGGTCTGAGATTCTAAATTATTTTCTAAAGTCTTCCCCCATTCTGACATTCTGCATTCTGAGGTCCCTCTCAGTATTGATATTGTGCCCCAAAGTCCTTCCCAGTGCATCATTCAAAGGTTCTTCCCTTTCAAATTTCATGCCATAACATTTTGTTCCATGTCATTCCCAATCCAGAAATCTATGTTCTAAGGTCTCTTCTAGCCCAGCATTGTGTTCCATACCCTTCCTAATGCTGGCATTCTATGTTTTAAGGTCTTCCCCAGTTCTGAGATTCTGTGATCCTATATTTCATTGTTAGAGCAGGAATGCTTAGTCCTTGGCTTTAGTTTCCTTGATAAATAAATGTCTAGTGCTCCCTTCAGCTTGGATTTCTGCTTACCTACTTGGATCTCAGTTTATGTTATGCCCTCTTTGGACCTCCTTCCCTTCTAAACCTCCTAATAACCAGTAAATCTCTTGTATAAGTTCCATTCATACAGATCTCATGCAGGAATCCAATACCCATCCCCTTGCAATATGGTGAGATTTAGTGGAACTGCATGCATTTTTTCTTCTTCTGAGTCTGGTGCCAGGAGTTGGAACCTTCAGGCTAAGGTTGGTGGGTGTTCCTAGATACCCTGGAGTGTTCAGATGTGGGGAATTCATGAAGAGAGCTGTATTTCCTGCATTTGAAATGAAACAAAAGAGCATATCCTAAAGTTCCATTTCCACTCAAAGGACAAAGATGTCTCTATAGTAGGGACATTCAGAGTAACTAGCATTGCCTCTCATCAGCCATCTTCCCCTTGGCCTCCCAAATTCAGATTCTGTCAGAATCTGATACTGGGGGTGCTCCCTGACAGGCTGTAATCACAAACCATCAGGTCTGCTTGCCCTAGTCCAGTGCACTGGAGACTTGGGAGACAGATTCATGCTGCATGGCCTCTGCTCTCCACTAGCCTTGCAGGTGTGTGGCAGTCATTGCTGATCTGATGTCTGCAGGGAGCCAGTTTTCTCAGGCAGAGTGAAGTGGTTAACCTAAACACTAGGGGCTTTGGCTTTGGGGTGCCAGTGGAACATTAGATTCAGCCAGGCAATGTAGTAGTAGAAGCTCCCATTGTCATAGTGGCATAATAAATTGAGTGCTGGATTGGAGTAGGGAACAAACAATCATTAAGCACCTACTATGTGTCAAGTACTGTGCTAGGTTAAATATTGTTTTGTGTGATCCTCAGGATATGAACTCATATCAAGAAGATATGAGATCTTGTCTTCCTTCTGATACTTCCAGTTTTGTGGTCCTGAGCAAATTATTTCTCCCATCTTTGAGAGGTGATAATGATAGCACTTAATTTACAGTGTTGTTTGAAGGTTTAAATAAAATAACAGGTATAAAGCACATTTTAAAAAATGCAAATATCTGTTTAGCTTTAAGGCTTACCAAGGCTTTCCCTTACAATATCAATCAAAAAGTATTTATTATATGCCTACTATGTGCCATGCTAGGCACTAGGGCACTCTGTCAACATTCTTATTTTGCAAATGAAGAAACTAAGACCCAGAAAAGGGAAGGAACCTGCCTGAGGTCTTAGGGTTGAGTGTTAGATATACCTAGTACATCTCTCCTGAGGCAATTAAACAGATTCAGGGGTATCATCCTGCTGGACAATCCCAAGCAGGTTAGGAAGGAGTTAACAAATTGATCCATCCATCAACCATCATTATTCAACACCTACTATGTGCAGACACTGTTCTAGGCACTGGAGATATAGAGACAAAAATCAGATAGTCTCTGCCTTGAAAAAGATACTCGTTCCAGAGCGGGAAGAGGGAGGCATTGTGAGAAATAAAAGTAGCCAGATAGAATGAGTACAAGGACTCGTCGATTTCAGATTCTGAAATCAAACTTTGCATGCTCTAACCAGACGGGGCTTAGTTTAAATGCCATGTTTAGTTAATTGTGACCGTAAGACTCAAGGCTAGAAGGTACTGAGAAATAGTTCAGCCGAGCTCCCTCATTTTAAAGGTGAAAAACCTGCAGCCCAGAGAGGGAAATGCTTTGCCCATGGTGACAAAGTCAGGTAGTGTTTCCCTACATGTACGTGATCCCAATTCCCCCAAGTGTCTACCACTCTCCAGTGGTCGGTTCCAAGGTTGGCACTGCACTAAGCAGAAACAAGTAACCTTTACTCTTTTGCTCACGTCAATTTTTAAAAAGGCAATGAATAACTAACACTGAACTTGGAGTCCAAAGACCCAAGTTCAAATCCCAGCACTGCCACTTGGCAGCCTGACCTTGGGCAAATGTATGTCACCTCTCTGGGCCTCAGTTTCCTCATCTCTGCATTGGGTGACCTTGGATATCCCTTCCTCAGAACCCTAAATCTATGACTTTCCTCCTGGCACAATTGCTCAGTTTTACTGTTGATACATTACTGCAGTAGCCCCTTGATACTCCTGTCACCTTCCACCCCAATAAACCTCTTGGTGACTCTGCTGTATAACTCAGTAGCCAATAGGAAGATCTTGTAATTTTCAGATTAAGCATTCATCTGGCTATAAGAGAACGTTATCCTCCCCCAACTCTCCAGAAGCCCCCTCTGCTCCAAAGTATTCCTCTCTTCAGTTTAGATAGGAGCAGGCTCATTAGCTGGGTGATCTTTCTTTCTCTCCAATTCATTCCTCCTGAGTAAAACATTCCCAATATGATCCCCTGGCCCCTTTTAGGGCTAAAATGTTTGCCTCTGGCTCTAAAGAATATCTGGGGAGATGGCAGAAAGGGAATCATAGAGTTAATATGGTAGAACTGGAAACAAAGCTTATTCTTCTTTGCCAAAAGCCCTGTTCCATCCCTTGACAATCTTGGCCTAGCCTTGGCTTCCTGGGGCTCGGCCTTTAATAGTATTTATTACTATCCCTTTTAGCAATGAAATCTTAGCCTGGGCCCATCCTGAGCCTAAGCACAAATGCGCCAGTTGGGAAGAAGGAGGCCGACTGGCTGGACCTCCATCCTGGCTTCTTGCCCAATTGGGATTGAACTGAGGCCACTAAAGGCATTTCAATTAGAAAATCAGGTTTCCTCTTCCCATTTCCCCCACAAACACCAGCCACCTCCTTGGTTCCTCAGCCAGTCAAGCCTTCCAGGTAAAGCCTTTTAGGTTTGGCTGTGACTTCTGGAAGGCTATGCTTTCTTTCTCCCTCACTTCTCAGATGGCTTACTTTACCACCATCTGGAGTTGGTTCAGGGGAGAAGGGGATAATAGCTGAGTGGCTTTGGAGATAATTCTTACTTTTTAAAGAGAGGAAAGGGAAAAAAAACCACCCCCAGAACCTTACCTAGTCTTCACTCCAGATTTTTTCCAAGTATCTTGCAGCCATTTAAAAAAAAAAAAGAGATTGTTGTGTTGCAAAGAGTCCTGGGTTTTGAGGGAGAGGCACAAGTTTCAAGCCCCCTCTGCTTGCTTCTTACTAGCTATGCAACTCTGGGCAGGTCACTTAACTGCTCTGAACCCTGATTTTTCTAACCTGTAAAATAGGAACAAAATGCCTAGACTACAAATCTACTACTAACATGAGTGTCAAAAAGGGGTTAAAAGACCACACAAATATTAATTTTTATTGTTATTTTCTGTGGGAGATGAAATGGGTGACATAGTTAGGTTTTTCAAGAATCAGTCAATGAGCACAGATTAGGCACCAGGTGCTACATTAGGTACTTCCATTAGGAAGTAAGATAGAGTTTACAGTCTCTCCAGGCCCATGTATTAACAAGAGCCCTGGGCACTGTGCTGGGCAGCAGGAGCCTGGGGCCACTCCAGGCTCTGCCATCAGCTTGCCATATAATGTTTAGTGCAGCGTCCTCTGTCTGGCACTTGCTCATCTCATTTGGAAAATGAAGTGGACTAGACAAGATAATGGTCTTACCCACCTCTGAAATCCCCTGTTCTAAATTCCCTCCCAACTCTGACTTTCTAGGTTCTAAGTTTCTTCCCACCTCTGACATTCTCTGTTCTAATGGCCATGTCAACTCTAGAATTGTGTGAACTTGCTCCTGTGAAGCGTCAATCCAAATTCTGTATATGTCTCGTTCTGCTCCCTATGACTCCAAATCCTGAGACAGGGATAGAACCCAGGTATTCCTAGCTCCCAGTTCAGTACTTTGTCCACAACTATCAGTCTGCCTTGTGCCTAAGGTCACTTGGGTGGGAAGCATCAAAGGTGAAATTTCAACCAAGAGCCTCTTATTCTAATGCCAGCACTTCTACTATACCATGATCATAGCTTGGAAGGGACCTCAGGGGCCAATTTGTATTGAGGTACAGGGAAGATAAGCACCTTAATAAATACTTAAATATTGATTCCCCAAGGTCATACAGGGCAGACACAAGAACCAAGAACAAGAGCATGAGATCCTGGATTTAAAGCTGGAATGGACCCCAGAAGCTATCGTCAGGCCAAGTCCCTCATTTTACAGGTGAAGAAACTGGGGCCCAAAGGTGTCATGCGTCTTACCACCCCAGGTAACACCCAGAGCAAGCAAACAAGGTGATGTTTGCATCTAGGTCCTGTGACTTCAAATCCAGGGCTCCTTCCACTGGGTCTCCTTCACTACCTGTGGATCTTGGCCAAGTCACTTCATCTTTATAGATTTCAGCTTCAATACTTGTAACAGTTTAGGAATTTGTTGGATTAGAAAGCCCTGAAGGTTCCTTCTAGTCCAAGATGGCCAATATTAAGTTATAGACTCTGAGATCACATATCTGACTTATCCCCGCATTAAAGTTCTTCTCTGATGATGTTCTAAAATGCCCTACCAGAGGACCATAAGTTGGAAAGACTTTGAGTATGGATTCTGGAACGAGAGAGAGAGAGAGAGAGAGAGAGAGAGAGAGATACAGAGACAGAGACAGAGACAGAGACAGACAGAGACAGACAGACAGACAGACATCAGAGCTGCAAATAGGAGCTTTTGTACCTGGACTAGCACAAGCCATCCTGTGACAAAATAAATCCTTGAATATTTTTTTTCCCTTGGACCCCAGATCTAGCTAGAGAGAAGGCTGGAGGAGTAGGGATCGGAGGTTAGGGGTAGAGCAGGCATAAACTGACGATTTTACTAGCAGAGGAAACAGACCAGCTGGTATCGTCTTATTTGAATGTTTTTTTCTTGCTAAGTAGTCACTAAATCCTCTGTCTCTCTGCTTTTGAAGGGGTGAAAGTGCTTTCATTGTCTCCTAAATTTGCTGTCTTTGGGAAAAGCTCCCTTGGCCTCAGGATAAATGATTAAAAAAAAAGATTCATTAAGCAATAACTATGTGTCAGGTACGGTGATAAGCAGATCAGCCTTTCTCCCCAAGAAGCTTAAATCCTAACTGGAGAAGATTACCCATCTGGAGGAGTGGTGGTCAGGGATGGGGGCTTTGGTCCCGTGAAGACACAGAGATGGTAAGTAGAGTCACAATGCAATTGATTGACTTGGCCCCTTCAGGGATGGTAGTCTTGATTTGATTACTGTTGTCAGAGATAGTGAAGAAAAACAGGAGTGGGGTCTTGGGAAAGTGATGAGGCATGGGGCATGGCACATTGCTGGTAGGGAAGTGGGATGGTTCTGGCTAGCGATGGAGCACTCTCACTCATCTGGAGTCCCTGGGCCCAGGGCAGGAGATGGAGTGCTGGCTTGGAGGTGGCACTTGGAGAGAGGAGTCATAGCGTAAAAGCCCATGGAGGTTAAGTGGTTCACTAGTAATAAGCAGCAGATCTCAATTCTGGGTTCAGGTCCTCTGATTCCAAATCCAATATTCTTGCTTTCATGCCACAGGCAGATTGGCTTTCTTCAGTCAGACGTGCCCTAGCTTGTCAATGTCTTTCTTTTAAGTGTGTCAGCAAAAACATGATGATTTATTCTGAAATTAATACTGTAAATGCAAATTGTGCATTTAGCCATGCTATCCTGTCTTGAGTGGCCGCTACCACTTTCTCTTTTTTCTATCTCCTTCCCTTCTTTTATGGTCCAATTCAAATCCCATCTCTCCCATACATGTTTTGTGACTCAGCTGGACCATGGTTACCTTCTCACACTTACTTTCCACACCTCTTAGATTTAAAACTGGAAGTCACTTTAGGGCTGATGTTCCCATGCTCCTCTCCCCCATCCCCATTTTATATCTAGTCCTTGAAGAAAAGAACTGAACTCCCCAAGGTCACATGCATATTACATGTCAGAGCCAGAATTTGAATCAAGATCTTCTGACTCTAAATACAATATTCTTTCTCCTGTACCATACCTGGCACTTAGCATATACCTCCTTCTTCTTTTTCTGTTACTATGGCTCATATGATAATTGATTTAGAGCTGGAATGGACATTAGAGGCTATCTATTTTAATTTTCCACATTTTACAGAGGAGGAAACTGAGGCCGAGGGAAGTTAAGTGACATATGCAAGGTAATAGAAGTAGTCAATGTCAGAGGTGGAATTTGAATTCAGGTCTTCTGACTCTAGAGTCATGGCCCTTTCTACTGTATCACCCTGTCTCCTTGTGATCTCTGTCATATCAAGATCCTCTTTATCATTGTTGTTCATGATGATTAGGTAGTTAGAAATGGCAACAGTGGTGATGGTGATGGTGGTACAGTTATGCTGAAGATGACATTGGTGATGATGAGAATGTCAATGAGGATGGTGATTTTATTGAGTTTGCTGATCATACAATACTTTAAAAACATCTTTTTTATATACTTATAGTGCAAGTATTAAATACAAATCATTCTCCTCTTCTAATAGCTGCTCAGGTTTATGTTTTAGTAAGGTTTGGCATTTTCTTCATAATACCCTATGGGGCTGGTTTGACATTAACTATCCCCATTTTACTGAAGGGGGAAACTGAGGCTCAAAGAAGTTTAACACCCTTTTCAAACCTGTTTCTCCCCAACCCCTTGACCTTTACAGCTTCTCATTACATCACCATCAAAGGATATCCCTTAAGAATTTCTCCAACATAGTCATTTATTCAATTCAGTTGAACATGCATCTTTATTGAGTCCACCCACTGTCCGACAAATCTCTAAACATAACTCATCTAGACAAGAGCTCACTTTTTGATAAGAACTTCTGAGAAAGCTGGAAAGCATTCTGGCAGAAAGTAGATTTTGACCAACTTGGTACACCATATTCCACAAAAAATTCAAAGTGGTTATGTGATATGAATATTAAAGATCCTGCTATAAAAATTAGAGCAAGTCAATGATATACTTTTCATAGATATGGGCAAATGGTAAATTCTTGATTAAAAAGGCTTGGTAGAATTTACAAAATATAATATAGATAAGTTTGATTATGTGAAATTGAAAACTTTTACACAAAGAAAACTAATGGGTAAGAAAGGAAGTAGTCGTCTGGGAAAATGTTAGCTTCAAGTTTCTTTGAGAAAAATTTGATATCTAATATATATAGACACTGACATGTAGAAGACCAAAAGCCATTCCTCAGTGAATGGAGGAATGGTTCAAGTTGCAGGAGTGGGGAACCTGAGGCCTCTGTGAAGTTTGGATTCAATCAAAGGGTCACACTTAAGGATCTAATGGATCATATGTGGCCTTGAGGCCACAGGCTCCCCACCCCTGATCCAAGGATATGAAGAAAGACTTCTAAAATGAGAATTGAAAGCATATTAAATAATGCCCTCAATCACAAATAATAAAGGAAATGCAAATCAGAATAACCATGAGGATCATCCTATGTCCAGAAAATTGGCAAAGATGATGAAAGATGAAAATAGACAATGTTGGAAAGATTATGGAAAGATAGGTGCCTTGATGCATTGTTGGTGGAGTTGTGGCTTGGTACAACCTCTGGAAAGCAAAATGGAATTATGCAGGTTAAGTGACTAAAATATCCATACTTTTGGACTCAGAGATTTCACATAGGCCCCAAGGGTATCAATGACAAAAAAAAGACTTGACATAAACTGAAGTATGTGTTGCAACACTTTTGTGGTAACAAAGAAGTGGAAACAAACCCATTAATTGGAGAATGGATAAACAAATTGTGACACATGGATATAATGGAATATATTCTCTATGAAATATGAGCATGATGGTTGAATGAAAGTTCTAGCCTTCTGTAGGTTTTCTCAAGCTCTTCTTAATCGATCCAGGATGATGGCCCTTGTTTTTAACTTTTGTTTGCCAGTTGAACAAATATGCCTTCATTCTTGGAGCAGCAGTAGGAACAGAAAAGAAACAGCAGTCAC
Source organism: Pseudochirops corinnae (assembly GCA_028646515.1). NCBI lineage: Eukaryota > Metazoa > Chordata > Mammalia > Diprotodontia > Pseudocheiridae > Pseudochirops > Pseudochirops corinnae. Next base: position 383,396,212 of record CM053585.1, read on the forward strand.
CAAGGCAATCAATAGAGTTAAAATGAGCCATGCTCTGGTCAAGCTGGGAGAGGCTGTTTTTCAAAGACCTTGAACACTATTACATGCTTTCTCTCAGGCTCTCTAAGGACTTGAGATTTGAATCTACTTTATAGATGGAGTCTGAGATGATGAAAAAAGAGTTTTGCCTCTAAATGAACCTTGACTATAACAGCCCAGATAGATGGAATCAGAATCACAGCATCTCTGAGAAGGAAGGGAGCCTCTGAGAGTATCTAGTCCAATCTGTACCTGACCTGGAATTCTCCCTACATCCTTCCCAGCAATGGCTTGTTTAGTCTTTCCTTGAAGGCTAGAAATCACTAGGAATCAAAGTCAAAATCACGAACCTGTTTTACGTATTGTCTCCTTGATTAGATTGTAAGATCCTTGAAGGCAGGGACTATTTGTGTTAGGTTTCTCCTCGGGGCTTAGCACAGTGCCTGGCACATACACAGAAAACCCTTAATAAGAGCCTTTAATAAAAGCTGCCCCTTTAATAAAAGTACCCCCCTCAACTGAGGCTATGTGCCTCCTCTTAAAATGAGGATAATAACCCTCAGAGCGCCTATGTTATAGGATTATTGTGAAGGAAGTATTTTGTAAACCTTAACATGTTACAGAAATGAGAATGACTATTATTGTTATTATCAATATTACTATTCCTGTTTCCTCACTTATCTTGGTTTTCAATTCTCTGTCAATTATTCCTACTTTAGCCTTCTAGTTCTGAAGACTATTGTCATTGGTAGAGAAAATAGGAATAAATTGAGTTGAGTAATTCTGCTTTTTCTCCTTCACCTCTCATCATCCCATGCAGCCCAGGCATGGCCAGATCACTGAAAAGAATTCTCCTCTTGACTTCACCAATACCTCTTTAGCTTTTCTTACTAGGCTCTCAGCTCATTCTGAACTTTAGCACTTCTTGTCCTCTTTTTCAGGAGCACAGCACACTTTTATTTTCATCCTCAGCAAGCTTACTCTTCCTCTCATGCTCTGGGTAGGAATTTTAAAAATCTGTATTGGTTGAAGATTTCCATGTGCTTGCATGTCAGATCCAGAATAGAAGCTCACCTTCTACTTCCTCTACCTTTTGAAGTCTGGAAAATTGATTCTCTGGCTGTTTTAGTTTGATTCAAATCAAGTTAAGTTAAATTAGGTCAAACCAGGTCAAGTTTGGTCAAGCCAAATCATATTTGTGAAATACCCACCATATGCTATTTTCTGTTCTAGAAGTATAAAAAATGGCACATTCCTTGCCATCATCATGCTTACATTCAAATGAAAGGCACGGCATACATTCATAAGCAAATATGACAAAACCTAAACTGTGATAAGGGAAAAGGAGGAATCCAGATAGTGTTATGAGAAAGAGACCATTTTCTTTGAAGCTGAGAGTGGGAGAGGGATCAAGGACTTTTTCACGTAGGACATGACATCTCTTTTGTACTCTTGTCTACGTAGCTCATGGGCCCATTATACAGTGGAGAATCTTCTAAGGTTTCTGAATGGAGGGGATGTAAAGAACGGAAGAGATTAGAACTGAATATCAAAGTCAAGATTATATCGAGCTGGAGGGGATATTTGTGAACATATACACAGAAGGACCATCCCACTTAGGTCATCCAGACTGATGTTTTGTCCTTGATGGAGGCAGCAAGGAGACACATCCTCCTTGACATCAACCACAGAGGATGGGGACACCCGCCAAAAAACAAGCCCTGCTTTCCCTTAATAACCCATTATGACTCCGTCATCCATGAATGTATCTCAGCCTTTGGGAAAGCTATTTGTATTTATATGCAGTCAGTGCCCCCTCCTGAGGTAATGAGTCCCGCATGCCTATCACCCACTGCTTGAAGTAATGCTGCTTTTTATTTCTTCTAAAGGCTTTCAAGCTCTGGGGGTGAAGGTAGGGGTAGGGTCAGAGGAGGGATAGACTCTTTCTAGTATTCTAGGATCTGTCAAATAAATCCATGTTCTCTCTCCCCTCCCCCTTCTCCCCACCGTCCATCATTCATTTCTTGTTTCATTTCAGTCCAACAGGTATTTCTTTAGCACCTCTTCTGCAATGAGTAACATGCTGGTGGATAACAAATACAAGAAGGACATAGTCCCTGCCCTCAAGGAGCTTATAGTCTTCTGATTTTTAACAAGCTTGTGTCATAATTTTATGACCTTTGATACTCTCCTCACTTTGCCTTTGTCTTTTCAGACTGAAAAGGTCTTTTCTAGGCTCATTCCCATTTTTCACACACCCCTCATTCATCATCAATGGCATTTCTAGAATGCTTTGAGCTTGCTAGCAGCTTCACATTTATCATATCTTTCTAGGGTCTCACAGTGACCACATGACATTGGCAGGGAAGGGGAAAGATGATTAATTCTGAGCTCGTGGATGGGAAATGATTTGTCCAAGTATCAATAAGTGGGATATTGGAGCCATTATTCAGACTTATCAGATCCGAGATCTAAATCTGGAAAGGGCCTTCCATCTAGACCATCTAGTTCAACTGTTTCATTTTACTAAGGCCCAGGGCAGTGAAATGACATAGAAGATCATAGGGTCATAGATCTAGATTGGGAAGGGAACTCAAAGACCATATAGTCCATCTCCCTCATTTTATAGAGGAAGAAACTGAGGCCCAGAGAAAGGAAGTTACTTGGCCAAGGTCATACAGCTCATTGGTGCCCATGGTGGAAATTGATCTCAGATCCTTTGACTGAAAGTCAAACCCTCTTTCCACTGTGTCTCAATGCCTCTGTTTCTGAGAATAGCTCTTAAACTGTTAAGCTATTAAACACTTCTATATTTCTTACAGTATTCTTGGAGCAGCACAGAGTTCTCTGCCTCAAACATGGCAGAATGGCAAATATTTGTTTGGATGGTAATGGAGAGATAGGGTAAAAGGTCCCGTCACATCCATTGTTGACTTGGGGTTGAGTACCAGACAGGAAAACTGATAGGTGGCTGTTCTAACCCTGGCCAATGAGGAAGCCAATCTTTTTTTTTTTTTTAAATTGATTTGTTTATTTACTTTTAGTTTACAAGATTCTGTTCCACAATCCCTTGAGTTTCAAATTTTCTCCCCTCCCTTCCCCCCACCCCCCACGGCGGCATGCAATCAAGTATAGGATCTGCAGATACTTTCACATTGGACATTAGTCTGGTTGTATAGAAGGGTTTTAACAGATGGAATGAACAATGGGAAAGAGGAAACAAAACCAAACAAGAAAAAGAACGCTAGCATGTAGATTGCTTCAGTCTCCATTTAAAGTCTTTTCTTTCTAGATCTTTCTCTGAATGTAGATATCTCCTTCCATCCTGAGACTTGTAGAGTTGTCTTACAACTGTGCATTGCTGAGAAGAGTACAGTTTATCAAAGTTTGTTGTCACACATACAATGTGTCTGTGATTGTGTACAAATTTTTCTTGGTCTTGCTCTTCTCACTTAGCATCAGTTTGGATAAGTCTCTCCAGGCAAATATGAAGACCATCTCCTCCCCATTTCTTATAGCACAATAGTATTCCATTACATTCATATACCACAACTTGTTTAGCCATTTCCCAATTGATGGGCATTCCCTTAATTTCCAGTTTTTTGCCACCACAAAGAGAACTGCAATAAATATTTTTGTACATTTGGGTCTTCCTCCCAATTCTATGATCTCTTTGGGATACAACCCCAGATGTGGTATTACTGGATCAAAGGGTATGCAATTATTTATAGCTCTTTGGGCATAGTTCCAGATTGCTCTCCAGAATGGTTGTATCAGTTCACAGCTCCACCAACAATGCATTAGTGTTCCAATTTTTCCACATCCTCTCCAGCATTTGTCATTTTTGAGGAAGCCAATATTATTTAGTCCCATTATAGCTGTGGTCACCATCTCATTCTCCATCTGGAACTGGTTTTGTTGTCAGCAATTAACTCATCTGGTTTGTATCCATATGTAGCTGCCTTCCCCCCAGAAGAAGACAGTTTTACTGCCCATTTAATTAGACAAATTCATTTCCACTCAGCAAGCATTCATTAGATGCCCACTAAGTGTATAACTCCAAACTAGGTCTAATCCAATTCAACCCAACATGCATTTATTAAACACCTGCTGTGTGCCAGGCAATGTTTGGCATTGGGGATCCAAAGACAAAACAAAACAGAAACAGTCCCTGCCCTCAAAGAGCTTATATTCTACTGGGGAGGCAATTATAACAAAGTAACAGAGAAGAAAACAAAAGATAAATGAAGGAAGAGAAAACTTTAGACAAATAGAAAACTTGAGCTTTGAAGGAAGGTAAAGATTTGAAGAGCTCCGGAAAGTGCTAAGTTTGGAGAAAATATCCAGTTGAAATAAATCTTGGTCCCTCTTCTCCCAAAGTTTACAACCTCTTCTTCCTAGCTATCTTTTCTGATTTTATGGCAGACTCAGCAATCTAGGTTCTTGATGCTAGGCTCTAGACTTGGATGAGAGTGGCCAAGAGAAGAATATTGGGTTTCCAGGAATGAGTATATTCCATTCATCTTCCTAGATCACTGTAGACTTCAGTTCTCTCATCTGTAAAAAGAAGGATTTATATCTAATTGACCTGTAAGTTCCTTGCCAGTCTTATGTCTATAATAATAAAATCTAAATTTGGTATCATCCCCAGTGTCCAGGGTGTGTTCTGCATACCATGGGTGCTTAGTAAATGTTTTCTGAATGGATTTGAAGTATTTTCCTTTGAAGTGAGAATACCCTGAAGGTAAATGGAAAGATCTTCAGGAGGAAACCTCAGATAAGTAGATGAGTAGCTAGGCCTGCAGATGTCAATGCCATCGTTGTATCACTCACCTGTGATCAAGGGTTCTCTATCTTGTTGTAGACCCCCTTCTCAGAAAAATGTTTTAAAATGCATAAAATACAAAGGATTAGAAAGGAAGGTAATTGTATTGAAACACAGCTATAAACATTAAAAAAATAAGACCAAGTTCATGAACCCCAGGTCTAGAACCTCTGCCTTAGACTGTGCCCCTCCCTATTTAGCACATTGCTTGTCACCAAGGTCACAGAGAAAATGAAAGAACTGGGGCATTTTTTAGTGATGGAGAACTCCCTCCCTCCTGAGTTTGCTTTGGGATAGCTTTGATTATAAGAAGACCCACAGAACATCAGGCAACCAATCAGCCAACTCCATACGTGAGCCAGCTATATTGTGACAGAACCTAGCCAGGGTTTAAGATAAACAAACAAATATGCAATATCAAAGGCTGTTCCCAACATGAATACGTAAGCTTACTTTTTTTTTTTACACCATCTGACAAGAAGCATTTCATAGAGTGCTTCAGAAGGGGAACTACCTTGGTGGGTAGAGAGCTCCTCTTCCCTGAATGTCTTCAAGTAGAGGATGCATGGGTTCTTGTTGGGGATATTGTGGAAGGTTTTCTGTTTGGCGAACCCTTCACTAACGCCTTAAGTAGGGCCTTCTGAGTTCTGGCATTCCGTGAGTCTGTGGTTTAGTGGCTGGTTCGTAGTACTTGCTAATTAGGTTGTTTGCTGATTGATTCCCCAATGTTCTTTGGATCTACGTACCAAGCAAATTTGAGCTGTCCTGAAGCAAAATGGAATACCTCAGGAGGCAGTGAAGTCAGCATCACCAGAAGCCTTTAAGCAGAGAGAATGATGGCTACTTGCTAGGAATGTTGTAGAGAGAATAGCCTTATAGGTATGAGTTGAACTAAATGGCCTTCCTTCTAGCCCAGAAATTTTGTGATTCTGTGAACCAGTCCATGATGCTGAGATGAATTGTAAGGATGGCAGCCTTGGGGCAACTTTGATTATGGAGATGCCGTTTGAGCTGGACCTTGATGTGAAAGAGGTGAAGACAGTTAAGTCCCAGAGTGTGTGTTTATGTGCGAGATGTAATGATAAAGACTGAGCAGAGAAGATATTGTGGGATGGGGGTGGGGTGGGGAGCAGCAAATAGTAGTGTCCCTCCCATATCTTCAAGGATTCTGTGTGATTCTGTGGGTTACCCTCTATGGAAATTTTCAAGTAGGGGTTAGATTACTTCTTGTAGATCTGGTGAGAAAAGGAGGAAGAAGTACCATGGTCAGCAACAAACCCTTCCCTTTCAGAAGCCCAGCAAACCTTGGAGGTAGACACATGGCAATGACAGGCCTAGTGGAAGAGGACTAGAAGATGGGCCAGAAAGACCATTAGGTTTGGAATAAGAGATCTCGGGTTAAATTCTGGCTCTACCACATGCCATCTTTGGGACCTTATATAGGGTAATTCACCTTTGTACCTCAGTTTCTCCATCGCTAAAACGAGATGATTGGACTATGTAATCTCTTAAAATTCCATCTAGATTCAGGTCCTATGACTTATCTCACTTCAGTTTCACCATCTGTAGTTAGAAGGTTGGACTAGATGACTTTTCAGCCTCTAAGTCCTGGTTGATCAGGTTAAGAAATTGATCTCTAGGTAAAAACTCAAAAAGACCCCTGGTATAGACAGCTCAGTATAAGGGCATCCTAAATCCTAGGAAAAAACCCTAGCAATGGAAAATCTTGTGTTTTCCCCAGATTACATCTCTAGACCCACACAAAGCAAGGCATGTTTCTGTCATGGAGAAATTGCCTGCTTCAGAGGCTAACCCTGAAGTGGCTAAGCTCCTGGGGAGGCAGCTGCTTCCAGCCCTCACACCATTCACTAGCTCATTGTTCCCCTGCAGAGAAGTGGAACAGCCAGGGTTGGGAATGGAATTCTGGGCCCTGGGTTTGCCAGGTGAGAATGCACCTGGGCTGGCAGTGTTGAAGACCCGAGTGGGTCTAGAGGCTAGGAGAGCTGCTTCATGTCAAATTCATCACTAACCAACTTTTTCAGAGGAAAAGAATATTCCTCTTGTGAGAGGATTCTGGAGGGGGGCAGCATGGCCAAAGCTCCGTCTGTTGGAGTCCTTCTGCCAACATGAGCTGAAAAAGCATGATGGCCAATCTGAAAAGCTGGTGTGGCCTGGAGCCCATCTCATTGGTAATGGGCCTTCTCTCTCTCAAAGACAATCCAGCCCATCCTGAGCCCTCTGTTTTTGTGTCCTCTGTGCATCCCCAGTGAATTTATGTAATGATCTCAATGCTGGTCAATGTCTTCCTCCTTTCTCCTTCCCTGTGAGGGGAAAAGGAGGAAAATCTATGCATCTATATGGAGGTATTTCTAGACATCTGTCTACCTTGGTTAACTTCAACTCTATACTGTGGGCCACCTCTCATGGTGGCAGCTGAGAGCAGATACAATTTAATTAGGCTAATTTCCATTATCTGTGGGAAGAAAAGGGACAGATGCCTTCCCTCTCTTGCTGGGGGAACTGTTATCGCTTGAATGATGATGTCTGAGTGGGAGCTTTCATGAGAATAACTTTCCAGACCATCCACAACAAAATGAGAGGCAACTGGGCCAAGGCAGGCACCCTTCCTCCCCCAGGGGAGGGAGATAGACTGGGGAGCTTGTTGGATGCTGAAGCTCTCCAGTTGTCTTAGTATGTGACTCTGTTAATCAGGGTTGATTCGCTCATTCATCCAGCCAGCTATAAGATGTAAGACTGGGAGGATATCTAACCCCACTCTCTCACTTTAAAGATGAGGAATCTGAGGCCCAAGGTCTTTCCTCAATCCACACAGATGGTCAGATATGTAGGACTCCAAGCCCTCGGACTCCAAGTCCCAATATATTCCCACTGCCATGCTGCCCTCTATTTTACTCATTCATTCATTCCCTCACTCACACCTCTTACTATGGCCTCTTACTATATGCAAAGAGCAGAGGAAGATACAAAGCATATAGGATATGACCCCTTGCCTTCTACTCTAGTAGAGAGATAAGAGAAACTCCCAAATTAATCCAATTATCAACATATGGCAGAGCTCTTAAGCAGCCCTTCCCCAGATGATGCTGATCTATCCCTTGGAATTCTTATTTCCCTTGCCTTCATCAGCTTCTCCTGGGATAGGGCTCTTGGGGTATCAATGGTCTTTTCCCCAGAGCCTCCCCCATCTAGCCGTTAACACCAAGCTTCCTTTGCCAGGTTGCTCTCATCCAGAAATCCACAAGGGGACGCCATTGCCCTTCTGCGTCTGTCTCTAGGGTCCTGGCCCAATTTCAAAGCTATTTGCTTGAACTTCCCCCCACTGCACATACAGGTTCTATTTTTAATCATTTGATCAATCAACAAAAAATCGATATGAATTTACTAAGTACCCACCTTGTGCCAGGCATTGGAGTACAGATACAAAAGGGAAAGACGTTTGACCTCAAGGGGCTTACATTCTGCTTGGAGCACAGTACAGTAGCAAGACTACTGGGATTCAGAGTCTCCGGGTTCAAATGCCACCTCTGAGGCTTACTGGCTGTGCCACCTAACTTCCATAGGTCCTAGTCTCCTCTGTGAAATGAGGGACCATTAACTATAGAACCATAGATTTATAGTGGGAAGGGATCTTAGAGCCACTGACTCCAGATTGTTCATTTTGAGAATGAGGAAAATGAAGCTTTGATGGTTTAGATAACTTGCCATGGATCGATCATGCAGTTATTTCGTGTCTGACGTGGCACTAGTTCCCAGCATAAGACTTGTGTCTCTGGGGTCCTGTCCAGACAGTAAGTAGGTGCTGAAGTAAATATAGGTTGTCCAGGGAAGGAAATAAGCACACAGTGGTTAGAGAGCCAGGCCTGCAAGATGAGTTTTCCTGAGTTCAAATCTGGCCTCATTAACATACGAACTATGTCTCCCTGAGTAAGTCACTTAACTCTGTCTCAGTTTCCTCAACTATCAAATGAGCTGGAAAAGGAAATGGCAAAGCACACCAGTATCTTTGCCAAGAAAACCTCAGATGGGGCCATGGAGAGTTGGACATGATAGAAAAATGACAGAACAGCAACTACCATGTGCAAGATACTGTGATAAATGCTTGTTAGAAATATCTCATCTGATTCTGACAACAACCTCGGAAGGTCTTATTCCCATTTTACAGTTGGGGGGGGACTGTATAAATATCAATGTTGTTATATACTATGCACTATATAATATATGACAGAATTTGTTATCATCATCTCATATACAATATACAATAATATATTTATATACTTCTATATATTTCTCAACTATAAAATGGGGATAATAATTATATATACTATATGTAAAGATCAAATGATATAATTGTAAAGTGCCTAGCATGGTGCCTGGCACATGTTAAGTGCTATACTATGATTATAAATATGCATTTATAATCATATGTAAATATCTGAAGACATATGAAATAAATATATAATGAATGGAGGAGAAAACTCTAACCATTTGTGTATGTTGTGTGTAGGAATCAGGACAGCCCTCTTAAAGAGAGGGGCATCTAAGGAAAGGGTGATTTTTTTATTAGAAGCTGCATCTGATCATTGTAGTTTTATTAATTTATATATATACATATTATGTTATATTTTATTAATTTATCTATACATATATTATATAATTATAAATTATAACTAATATATTATTTAATATAACATAACATTATATATATTTATATATACATATGTAGAGTGTGTGTGTGTGTGTGTGTGTGTGTGTGTGTGTGTGTGTGTAACTGAGGAATCCCCTTTTTTCAACAGATCTCAATGGTTCTGTCTATTGTTGTCTCCCTCCCGCACCCCCTCCCCATCACCATCTGTTGAAATTTGTCTTCAAGTCCCACCTTCTCCATGAAACTTTCCCAGGTTTTGCTCTCTGCTCTCTGCCTCCTTCTGCCCCTCCCCATGGAAGTGATCTCATCCTTATCTGATCCCATGATGCTTTGTGTACTCCTCAATGCTTGTCTTACTCAAATATTTATCTGGGAACAAACTCTCACAATCCTCTATTACAGGCTCTGTTCAGCAGGGAATGTTTCATCTTTGTCTTTCTATCTCTCTGTAGTCCTATGTGTGTTGGAGAGGTTCAGTTGAAAAAAAATAGCTTCCCCAAAGAAAACATCTAAGAAGGCCTTTTCACCACACACACCTTCTTGGTAGAGATGGAGAACTATGGGTGTGCAACATATGCACTGTGTCACTTTGCTTGGACATGTTAGTTAGTTTTGCTGAATTTCTCCCCTCCCTTTAAAGTAATAAATTGTAATTGTCATTATTGTAATTGTAATTACAATAAAAATTGTAATAAAGCAGCATCTCTTTTCCTTTTTGCTTTTTTTTGGGGGGAACAATTGGGGTTAAGTGACTTGCCCAAGGTCACATGGCTAGTAAGTGTGTCAAGTATCTGAGGCTGGATTTGAACTCAGGTCCTCCTGACTCCAGGGCCGGTGCTCTATTCACTGTACCACCTAGCCTCCCCTAAAGCAGCACCTCTTGACCTTTTGTATGGGGACTTCTTTCGCAGTCTGGTGAAGAAGAGGAGACATACATTGGGGAATGGAGGTGATGTACAAAAATGACATCAATAACACTGTACATTTTTAATATTTCACTTTTATATGGAATTTTAACTTTATTGTACAACAACCCTGCTAGGGAGGTGGTACAGGTATGATTCTCTTGTTTTGGTCTTGGTTTGTGGCTTTATTTGGGTAGGGAATTTCTGGTGAGGCAAAGACCTCTGCCAATGTGAACTGACATTGCTGCTGCAACCTAGAGAGTCTTACAGAGTTGCCTTGGGTACTGAGAAGGTGAATTTCCCAGCACCACACAGGTAACGTGTCAGAATCAGGACTTGACCCCAGGCCTCCTCGACTCTGAGTCTAGCTCTCTGCTCCCTAAGCCCCTTAACAGACAAGTTCGCCTAAGCCATATTTGAGAAAATGCTTCCCCGTGAGGCTCAGAGGGTTTAAGTGACGAGCCCAAAGTCTCATGACTAGTAAATGGCAGGGCCAGGGTTTGACTCCAGGTCTTTTGAGTCTAAGTGTAGTGCACCAGCCTCTCTGATTTTTATTAAATGCGTGAACGTGGGAGTGAGGAAATACTAATTTACCATCGTCCTTTCTCATGGCTCTAGGGAAGAGGATTAACTTGGAACCTTGGTATATGAAACATTTTGGGTGTGTTTATCCTCTACTTGACATGATGGAGCAAAAGGGGACAGTTTTAGGGTCCCTGCTAACATTCTGCACCTCCTTTCAGAGAAGGTTGCTTTTATCCCAATTGCCTCTTCTCCCAACTCAATATCCACGTTAGAGCTGCTATAGACCATCTCTTCTCTGGTTTTCCATGTTGCTTGCTTGTGGAAATCTGGAATTCTATAGGATGCAGGTAGGGATCCTCTGAGAAAATATCTCTTCCAGCCTTAGTTGGTCACTCTCATCACACAGCTGTTGTGGATTCCTTGTTGAGAGGGGGTGTGGTTTAAGGGCACCTAGATAAGAATAGAATGGGAGGATGGGGAAGGGGGGTAGACTTTGACAGGGAGCCAACTTATGAACAACAGAGTATTTCCAAGGACATCGATGTTAAGTGGGCGCTCGCCAACTTCTCAGTGTCAAACAGGGGAATGATGAAGGGAGAGGGGTCCTGCTCAGGCCAACCTGCACTGGACCTCAGAGAAGCGGCCTGAAGTGGATGCTCTGACAGCATCTCCTCACTCGTCTCCCACTGTGACTGTCCCCGTTTCTCCCTTCTAATTTAACTCTCTCTCAGTGGCATCCCAAACCTCCCCTTTTCATGGTAATTCTCTATTTATTACTTATACTGTCCATATTACCATTGGTCTTCAATGTTTTCATATCTCTTATACCTGAAGTGCACTCCTTCTTCACCTCTACCTCATGAAACTCCCAATTTCATCTCAATCTCAGCTTACATGCCACCTCTTAAATGAGGCCTTTTCTTATCTCCCCATTTGCCAGTGCTTTCCCCCTAATTAGCTTGTATTTATTTTGTATTTACTTGTGTATGTACCTGTCAATTATATCCCCCACCTTCCCTAATGGAATGTAAGCTCATTGGGGGAAGGAATAGTTTTTATCTTTGCATTTTCAGTTTTGAGCATGGCATGTGCTATGCATAGTAGGTGATTGGAACTAGGACTGAGAACTTATTTTATTAGTGTAGGCAACCCCAGATGAATAAACTCCTGAGAAATGCAGCTTCTGTGTCTTGACTACAACTTAGAACCTTAGAGAGTTTCCTAGAGCAATTCAAGGTTAAGTGACTTACCCAGGGTCACACAGCCTATCTAGGGCAGAGTCAAGAATTAAATCCAGGTCTTATTTGGAGACCATCTCTCTATCTACTGCACTATGTTGACATACTAATGGCTTAATAAATGTTTGTTGACTGATCTGTGACCTCATTGATGTGAACACTTCTTCCGTCCAAGTGTTGTGCAATCTGTCAATGATTTTCTGTCTTGCAAAACTCTTCTTTTTCTTCCATAAATCCTCCATAGAAGAATCTATCTAAAGTTTTGTGAATACCAGAGCAGGTCTTAGGCTGTTAATTTGTCATTCATTGGTCTAGCAACAAGAACTGGTCACTTTGCTCATGTTACACATGCCCTTAGTATGGTTTACCTAATTTCTTGTGCATGTCATTGTTGACCTTTCCCACCCCGACCTCTTAGCAAACAGCCAGTGGATTCCATCAACATCTTTAAAGTCCTCAAGAATTCTGAGACTAAATTTCTTAGGAAGACACTGAATAAATCCAAACCCCTCATTTTTCCAGGTGAGAAAACAACAGGTATGTGACCTCTTTTGTGTGATCTGTCTCCATCATGTACATTGCAACCATCGATGCCATCTTCTATGGTGTAACTCTTACAAGGAGGTTAAGTTTACCCACAAGGCTCTCCATTGTATAATCCCAGTCTAGTAAATGTGTAATTATACCAGTCAATTGTACTTCAGTTTGAAGTTTCATAACAGAGTTGTAAGAAACAAAATTAATTTTAATCTTTAAGGCCCCTTGATACATTATTCAAAGTCCAGGCTTATTTGAGCTGAGGCCAGTCCAGGAAGGAACTGAGTGAGATGTGCCTGTCTATAGTGATAAATATCTTTGTTCTGAGGAAGATGGTCCATTCACCAAACAATTTGTAATGCACTATTGGGGATCATATCAGGAGAAGGAGGGGATCATTAGAGAAGAGGTAAAGTTGGGTGGTCATTGTACAGGCAGTCCTCTGCCTACAAAGTCAAGATCAAAGGGACTCTGGCCCTTTTCTCTTAGATCTGTGAGTACAATAGAAATGTTCTTCCATTTGGATGGGGCCAACTGACCAGGCTGGTGTCATGTTCCTTAGGACATTCTTCCATATACCTATTTTTAGCTAAGGACCATAGAGACACAGTTAGAAGGGACCATGGAGATTGTCAAGTCTTATAGATGAGGAAACAGGATTAGAGAGGCTAAGTGAATTATTACTAGATCATACAGGAAAAATATGATAGGATCCTAGGATCCTGTATTTAGGGTTGTAAAGAACCTTATGGATCATCTCACCCAACCCCATCATTTTTGAGATGAAGAAACTGAGGCCTGGAGAGGTTAAATGATTGCTCCAGGTATAATTAGGGCCAGGATGGGAGCCCAAGTCTCATGACTCCATACCCGATGATTTAGCATTATACCACACAATTTAGCGCTGGGGAATGGCCCTTCTCTGTCCCTTGCTGAAATCACATCTCGTCACCTTCAGGGACCAGAAGTAGCCTCTTCTTTGGTCTGCTGCTTTGTCATGGGCTCACTTGCCTCAAGGAACTTTCAGTGATGAATCCTACAAGGCCATAAGCTGGCCCCCCAGAGCTCCGATTGGTCCCCCAGGAGTACAAATAGCCCATCTGTGCATACTCTGTGTATGTGGGGTGGGGGTGAGGAGGAGAAAGGTCCCACTTCCCCAGAAATTCCTGATGTTACACAAGTCAGGAAACCATCTTCATTAGGACCAATAACTGCCATTTATATAGGCTTGAAGTAACTTTGAAGTCATACCTTCAGTGACCCAGGTTTACTATCCCAGAGCCTTCCTCAACTCCTCACTCTCCCTTCCCCCATGTATACAACCAGCTGTCAATTCTTGTCTTTTTTTATCTCCCCATCATTACTGAGTCAGTCTCCTCACATTATCATAGGTCTAGAGCTGCAAGGGACTCTGAAGGCCATCTGGGCCAAAGCCCTCATTTCTGAGTTATGGACTTTGGGACCTCATAAGGTTAGGTAACTTGACCAAAGTACCATGGGTAAGAAGCACCAAAAGTAGGATTTAGATCCAAGTCTTCTGACTCCAGAGCCAGGGCTTTTGCCACCAAAATATGTCCTCCCTTTTCTCTTCCAACACTACCCAGAGTCAAGCCATTATAATCCTCTCCTGGATTACTGCAATGGCTTCCTAATTGGTCTTCTTACCTAAAGTATCCTCTCTTTCCAATCCATTCTTCACTCAGCTGCCATAGTGATCTTTCTAAAGTACACATTTGATGGTTTAATATTCAATATTAATATTCAGTATACTCAGAAGGTTCCCTATTATCTCTAGGGTTAAATATAAACTTCTCTGATATTGAAATCCCTTAACAACCTGGCTTTAACCTTTCTTTTAGCCAGTCAACAGGCACAGATCATCCTGATTGTTTGTACAGGACCTTGTCCAACACACCAGGCTGATGCTCATCTTCTGGCTGATGCCAGAATTAGAACCTACCTGAGAAAGAAAATTGAGGCAGCCTGGGTGATAGAGCAGCACCTGGCCACAGAATACTTGTTCGACAGTTGACTTGTTATGGTTGGCCTTGGTGATGGATAGGGATGTTCTAATCAGCATTTGGTACAACTCTGGTGAGGTGCAAAGGGTAGTCCACTGAATCAGGGTGGGATGCACAGACTTTCTGTGATGGTTTTGGCAAGTGGCACGACCTTGCGACTTCCTGATACAGTGTCAATCTAATTCAGTTCAATAAGAAGTTATTAAGAATGCATGATGTGCCAGGCGCTGTCCTAGGTACTGGGACCATAAAGACAAAAGGGAAGGTACTGCTTCCAAGAGGTTTATGTGCTATTTATAAAATACTTTCCTCCCAATGAGACTTTGAGAGAGAAAGCACAAAATGCCGTTCTCCCCATTTGCAGAGTAAGAAACTGGACCTTAGGGAGGGGAAATGACTTGCCTAAGAATTAAGAGCTAGTCAGTGTCAGAGCTGAGGTTTGAATCCATGTCTCCTAATGCCAAGGATGAGCATGCTGTCTATTATTCCATGGTGCTTCTCAAAGTCTGTTCCCTGTCAGTTCCACATGGGCTTCTACTTTTGCTATGGTTGGGGCTGAAGGTCTTGTTAGATTTGATTCTCACATCTAAAATCTTATAAACTCCTTACCTACCTTTTCTTATGATATCAGTATACCTATGTCTCATCTTGGGATTGCTTCTAGGAAATGGGAACCTATCTTGCTCTCTCATTCTTAGGCTCTAGTCTTTTTATTTCAAAATCATTCTCTCTCCTCTGCTCTCCTCTCCTCTCCTCTTCTCTCCTCCCTTCTCCTTGCTTCTCCTCTTTTCTTCTCTTCTTTTCTCTTTTTATTCAGCTCTATCTGTCTGTCTATCTATCTGTCTATCTATCTATCTGTCTGTCTGTCTGTCTGTCTGTCTGTCTCTCTCTCTCTCTCTCTCTCTCTCTCACCTATCTATCTATCTGATGATAAACTTGACAAATATCAACAAACATGGTTCTGGACTTCAAATTTTTTGGAACTGGGTCTAACCTTGCCCTTGCTCCAAGATATTCAAGTTCTTCTCTGAACCACAGCAGTTGTAGGTGGGACCCTGCCACATGCTTCCACACCTCCCTGCTGCCTGGCCATTTGTCTATTGCCAAATACCCAACTGTCTTCATGCCTTTCTACTGAGATGCTCACCTGCTGCCCACTGCTGGACCTCAAAAATACTCTTTGCTTGTCTCCTTGGATGACTACTTAGATTCCCCTGGGATTCTGTCCTTCTCAGATTTCTTACTTACATCCACCACCACCACCACAATATCTCCAGATTTCCCATCTTGCCACACTAAGTTTAATCTAATTTCCAGATCCCAGTTGTCTAGTCCCTTCTGTCGTTCAGTGACCTATTGCACCAGGGCTGTAACAAGGGTAGGCCAATGGACACTTGTCATCAGTGTGCAAAGCTGATGACACGGAGAACATGTAAAATAAGTATTTATCGGCTCAAGCATAAGATTCCATTAGGATGGGGTAAGATTTAAATCCTGATCTTCAGCAAAAAAAGTCTAATTACTGAGCTTACTGTGATACCCCTCAATGCTCCATCCCCCAAACAAAAATCTCAGACAGGTTCTCTCCCCCTTCCTCATTTATCATTCATAGAAAAAACCCCAATATTCCTTGGAGAGAAGCCCTATATCTTTGAGGGTCCTGGGGAAGAATGTACTGGAGCCAACTCCAACTGACTCTGCAGAGCTGATTGTTAAATTTTCAGTGTGAACATTTACACCTCAGAAATTGGCAAACCCTATGAATCAGGGCTTGACTGATCATTTTGTTGTTTGTCTACACTTACGAACACGATGGAGCAAATGTTAATTGTGCTGATTATTAAAAATGTGTCCTCCATACATTTTTGAGAGCCAGTTGTTAAATATTTACCAGTATATCCCTAGCCCCATTGTCATATTTAACATGATTTCACCTAATTCTGTATTACATCCAAACAGGATTACTAGCTGTTCACTGCACTTGCTGTAGCATTTCCCACTTCTGAGTATTTTGGTAGGGCTTCCTTTCTGGAATGTCTGCTTATCTAGGCCTTTCTGAATTATTCTTTTCCTTATAGGCTCGGTCGAGGGGTTACCACCTCCTTTTAGTCATGCTCTGATTTTCTCAGCTGAAAGGAATTAATCACTCATCAGACTTCTCTAAAGCACCTATTTCCTCTGTAGCTTCACAAACAGGAAGGTCTGTATCATTTTCCATTGCCTTATATTTGTCTGTTTATATGTGGTATTCAATCAGTAGAATGTAAGTTCACTGAAGGCAGGGACTATATGTTTTTTGTCTTTTGCTCCCTGGTGCCATGTCCTCAGTCTTGAATATAGTGGCTATGCCATAAATGTTGAATCAAACTGAATTTTTCAGGGAGATGAACCCAGGCTTCTTTGATGGTAGTTTCCATTCAGTCCCAGACTATGGAAAGACTAACTACTTCTGCCCTAGGAGCTTTTCTATGGTAGAAATCCCTCCATTCCTACAGCCTTTTCCTCTGGTTGGTGAGTTCCTGCCTGGAATCTCAATTTGAGGAAATGCACAAGCCAACCATGACCACTTCCAACAAGGCTCTGGTGCCTTCCTCCCTTTCCTGTTCCTTCTCCCCATTCAAGTCTCTCTTATGTGTTGTCTTCTCCCATTAGAATGTCAGTTCTTTGAGGGGTGAGACTTTCTTTTTGATGTGTACTGTATTTCCAGAGCTTAGCTCAATGCCCGATTCATCAGTTCAGTTCAGTTCAGTTGTTTTTCAGTTGTGTCTGACTTCATGACCTCATTTGGGATTTTCTTGGCAAAGATGCTGGAGTGGTTTTCCATTTTCTTCTCCATCTCATTTAACAGATGAGGAAACTGAGGACAATGGGATTAAGTGACTTGTTCAGGGTCATAGAACTAGTAAGATGAGTCTTCCTGACTTCAGGCCCAGCACTCTATCTGCACCATCTAGCTGCCCAAACTGCTTCATAGTAAGTACTTAGTAAATGCTTTATCATCTGTCCATCCATCCATCCATCCATCTACTTTCCTTCCTTCCTTCCTTCCTTCCTTCCTTCCTTCCTTCCTTCCTTCCTTCCTTCCTCCCTCCTTCCCTCTCTCCTTCTCTTCTCTTCTTTCTTTCTTTCTTTCTATTATCCACTGATACATTCATCCGTTGTATATTTTTTGGATTGTACGGGTTTAGTCTTGTCTATGAGTTTAATGAAGAAACTAGATAAGAGAACAGGGTCAATTACTATCATGTAGATAGCTGAATGACATTTAAAAGTTGATTACTGGCTATCTATGAACTGTGTACCTGACAAGGCTATATTCAAATAATTACATCCCTTTAGGGAAGACACAAAAGGGGGAATCAAATGATTTCTAGTAAAAGCTAACTCTAGAGGGAACTTGTCCTTGAAGTTCATGGATAAGACTGATCTCTGAAATCAGTGTGAGTCATGAGAAAATAGAATTCTTGGTTTACTAGGAAATCTGTTTATTTGTCACTTAAATATATATGTGTATATATATATGTGTGTGTGTGTATATGTATATGTGTATATATACATACATGCATTCAGAGATATGCAAATATCTGTGTACCTATATATTATGTATATACACATAGATGCAATTTCTATTCAACACAAGGTTTTCCTGACACTATACAATTAACAAACCATTTGTTTACAACAGGGATGTACAAGAAATTCACTGGCATACTTCTTAGCAGAGACATTGTCTAATTGAGTAAGACAAGGTCCACCTGGGTAGAGAATGCTGACAAGCTAAGAATTCCATGGAAGATTTAATGAAATACATGCAGATGTGTGTGCAGGCACACACACACAGACGCACAGAATTCAACCACATTGCCCCATCTCTCCCTTTGATTGTTAATTGAAATGCAAATCTGATCCATCCAGAGGGAAATATTTTTATGGCCCCAGACCTCTGGAAAATGCCTTGGAAGTGTTGCAGTGCATATCTGGAAGGTCCAAATTGTCCCTTCCTGATAGCATCTCATGGAATAATCAGTGCTAAATGGAGCAGGTGTCTCAGTGTAGCTCTCCACCTCCATCCCTCAGTCATGCATGTGAAGGTCCCACTGTAGTTATAATTTGAGAACTTACTCTCCTAGAGAGCAACCTACAGCCTCATGACTGCATTGAGAAGACAATCCCACAATTTTGGCAAAGCTGTCTGGTACATATAGTTAAGTATGGAGTGGACTGAATGGTCAATGTTAGACTAGTTTGGTTTATGACTTTGGTTTCTTCCAACTCAGAGATTTTTGATTCCATTAGTCTTTGTTTTCCTTATATCACCCTTTACAGCCTCTCATCCTTCATCTTGTCTGTTTAGTCAGCATTGATAATTTTCTATTGTCTTTTAAAATTTCACATTTTAAAAAAATCATTTTTAACATTCATTTAAAAAATTTAAGTTCCAAATTTTCTCCTTTTCTCCAGTCTCTCTGTCACCCGTTGAGAAGGTAAGCAATATGATATCCATTGTACATGTGAGGTCATGCAGAACATATCTCCATATTAGCCATGCTGCCAAAAGAAAGCAAGACAAAGAAAATGGAAAAAAAAAAAAAACCAAACAAACCTCCTTTAATCTGCATTCAGAGCTCATTGGTTTTTCTTTGGAGGTGGCTAGCATTCTTCATCAAGAGACTTTTGGAATTGTTGTGGATCATTGTCTTGATCAGAGTAACTAAGGCTTTCACAGTTGATTGTTGTTACAACATTAATATTTTTCTGTACAGTATTCTCCTGATTCTGCTCATTTCACTTTGCATCAATTCATATAAATCTTCCCAGTGTTTTTTGAAACTACCCTCCTCATCATTTCTTATAGTCAACAGTATTCCATCACAATTGTTTACCACAACTTGTTTAACCATTATTTCATTAATGTGTATCCCCTCAATTTCCAATTCTTTGCCTCCTTTCTGGCCCTTTGCAATCTTGCCTCAACTTGTATTTCCAGACTTATCTCATTTTACTCCACCTCAAACACTCTATATTCCATCTAAACTGGCCTATTTGCTGTTCCTTATCCTCAAAATTCCATCTCCCACCCCTGCACCTTTGCCCTAGGCTTAAAATGCACTCTCTTCTCAGCTCCATCTCTTAGAATCCCTAGGTCATTTCAAGGCTTGGCTCAGGTGTCTTCTCTTAAGGGCCTTCTTCTAAATATTGGTGTTTCCTCCAAAAATACTTTATTTTTACCTTGTATAATATACCTTGTATTTACTGTTTCCATCTTGCATTGATAGAAGGACTTTGCTTACCCAGGACTTTCCTATACCAAGGAAAGATCACAGGTATAGTCTTTGAACTCTAACTTGTGTGTTTTTCCACTAGCTCTTGAGGGCTAGTACTGTTTTGTTCAGTTTGTCTTTGTAGCCTTAGCTCCTAACAAGTGTATTACCCTTAGTAAGCACTAGATAAATACTTGTTGAATTTAATTTAATTTCATTGTTCCCAATTTTTCCTCTCACCCTTTTTATATCAATTTATTCAGTACTGAAGTACTAGCTGATTGGTTCAAAGTCAGACTTCCAAGAGACATCTCCTTTTTATTAAAAATGCTCTTGAAAAGACTTTTAAAAAATGAGAGGAGGGAATTGTAGGAAGATGGTGGAACAAGGCAGAAAATTATGTAACTCTCCCATACTCCCCCCTAAATAACTTGAAATCACACCTCACAATGAATTTTAGAGCAACAGAAGTAATTAAAAGTTGGGGCAAAGCAGTCAGCCAGCCTAAGAGAACTTGAGAAGACATTAGGAAAGCTCTGATTTCCAGGATGGTGGTGTGCTCTAATCAAGGTGCAGTTACCTCAGGGCAGATTTCACTGAGTTAATAAAAAAAAAAATGAGCCTTGGGGGAAGCTAGGTAGGTGAAGCCTCAGCTTAGGGAACTTTCACCCCACAGATAGTGTGGAGGTTGGGCAGCTGATCAGAGAAGGTTTTTAAGGCTCTTCTTTGGTGCTGGATCTGGGACCCAGGCTCACTGACCAGGAACAGTACTGTGGCTACTGCCAAGGAGAAGTGAGCACGGGCATGTGAGTTCAATTGCAGAGTGGTGGGGTTTGACTGGTTGTGGTCACTCCCAGGAGAGAGCAGTCCCTGGTTGTGATGTCAGGGCACAGCATTGCAAGCTGATGCTTACAATTGTCTGAGGGACCACAGGGAGCAAGAAGTTTTGGGGTGGCAGTGGTGTAAGGGACCCTGGTTGTAGCTTAGAGGTGGAGAAGTGTACCTGAGGGCACCCATAGACCAATGTATAAGCCAAGGAACAGTGACAACACCTGGCCTCATATTAGAGAACATTGGAGGAACAAAGAGGTCAAAGACTGTTAGAGAGAGCTTAGAAAATAATAGCATGAAAAACTTGAAGCCTGAGACATTATGCCACACACACACATGAAGCAAAGACTGATCTTAAAATAAACAGTCAAGAAATAGATCATTAAAAATATATAAGTAAACAACAGAGGGAGAACCTGATGATAGATAGCTTCTAGGGTCATAGAGAAGATCAGGGTTCAAACTCAGAAGAAGACAATGTAAAGCTTTAAATGCAAAATGGTCACAAGTCTTTAAAAAGAGTTCTTAGAAGAGCTTAAAAAGGACTTTAATAATAAAATAAGAAAAGTTGAGGAAAAATTGGGAAAAAAGAAGAGTAGTTCAAAAAAAGCAAGAAAATTGTGAAAAAGTCAACCAATTAGAAAAAGAGAATCCAAAACTTTATGGAGGAAAATAACTTTAAAAATTAGAATTGGACAACAGAAAGCTAATGACTTTATAAGACATCAAGAAGTAATAAAGCAAAATCAAAAGAATGAAAAAATAGAGTAGAACCTGAAATATCTCATTAGAAAAACAACTAACCTAGAAAACAGATTGAGGAGAGATAATATAAGAATTGTTGGATTACCTGAAAGTTATGATAAAGAAAAGAGTCTAGACACAATACTTCAAAAAATCATTAAGGAAAATCTCCCTGAAGCTTTAGAAGTAGAGGGTAAAATGGAAATTGGAAAAATCCACTGACCACTGCCTGAAAGAGATCCCCAAATGAAATTCACAGGAATATTATAGTTAAGTTTCAAAACTCCCAAGTTAAGGAGAAAATATTACAAACAACTAGAAAGAAACAATTTAAATGCTGTGGAACTACAGTCAGGATAACACATGATTTAGCAGTTTCTATATGAAAAGACTGAAGAGTGTGGAATAAAATATTCCAAATAGCAGCTAAACTGGGTTTACCACCCAGAATAACCTATACAGCAAAGCTGTGTAATCCTAAAAGGGAAAAATGGATATTTAATCAACTAAAGAGCTTTTAGGTATTCTTGCAGAAAAGACTAGAAATGAACAGAAAATTTGACTTACAAGAATCAGGGGAAACATAAGAAGGTAAACATGGAAGACTACTTATAAGGGATTTAATAAGGTTAAACTATTTCCTTATATGGGAAAATGTTATTTGTACCTCTTAAGAATGTTATCATTACTAAGGTAGTTTGAAAGACAGAAGACTTGGGGTTGAGTTAATTATGATGGGATGATCCTAAATTGAGTTGGGAGAGGTAAAATGGAGCAAATTATCTTACACAAAAGTGGTGTGAAAGGAAGAATTGTTTTAGTGAAGAGGAGGAACAAGTGGAAGACAAGTAGCATGAAAACCTTATTCTCATTGGATCTGAGTTAAAGAGGGGATAACACACATCTAGTAGGTTATAAAAGTATTTTCAACTTTCAAAGAAATAGAAGCAGGAGAAAATAGCACAAAGAAGGAAATATTAGAAGGGCGTATAGATTAAGAAATAGCAGATGAAGAAGATAGGATAAAGTAACAACTGTTAGGGAGTACAGAGTAGGGCAGTGGTCAGAAGTAAATTAGATTTTTGAGGAGGAGGGAGAGAGAGACAGAGAGACAGAGAGACAGAGACAGAGAGAGAGAGAGACAGGGAGACAGAGACAGAGAGACAAAGAGAATAGGAGAGAGGGAAATATATAATTAGTATTTATAACTTTAAATGTGAATGGGATACACTCACCCATAAAACAGAAATAGATAGCGGAACAAATAAAAATCCAGAACCCAGAAATATGTTGTTTACAAGAACCACATTTAAAAATGAGAGACATATATAAAGTAAAAATAAAGGGTGTGAGTAGAATTTATCATGCTTCAGCTAATGTAAAAAAGAAAAAAACAAGGGTAGCAGCCATGATCTCAAACAAATTAAAAGCTAAAATAGATTTAATTAAAAGAGATTAGCAATGAAATGATATATTAAAAGGTACCATATATAATGAAATAATGTCAGTACTAAACATATATGCACCAAATGCTATAGAATACAAAATTTTAAAGGAAAAGGCAAATGAATTACGGTTAGTAATAGATAGCAAAACTATAGTAGTGTGTGTGTGTGTGGGGGGGGGGGGAGGATTTCAACCTTCTCTCTCAGAACTGGATAAATCTAACCAAAAAATAAGTAAGAAAGGAGTCAAAGAGATGAATAGAATCTCAGATAAGATAGATTTGACAGACATTTGGAGAGAATTGAAAGGGAATAGAAAGGAATATACTTTTTTCTCAGTGATAATGACACTTTAAAAAAACTGAGTATATATTAGGGCATAAAAACTTTATAGCTGAGTGAAGAAAAACAGAAATATTAAATGTATGCTTTTCAAGTCTTAATACAATACAATTTAATTTAATAAAGGACCATGATTAAAAATGATAAAGGACCATAGATTAAAAATTTTTTAGTGACTAAATAACCTAATCTTAATGAATGAATGGGTTAAAGAATAAGCCATAGAAACAATAATTTTATTAAAGAGAATGATAATGAGACAAAATTTCAAAACTTATGAGAAGCAGCAAAAGCCATAATCAGAGAAAAATTTATATCTCTAAATGCTTTCATCAATAAAATAAAGAGCAGATACATGAATTGGGTATACAATCAAAAAAAAAAACTAGAAATAAAAAAATTTAAAATCCCCAATTAAATACCAAATTGGAAATCCTGAAAACTAAAGGTGAGATTAATAGAATTGAATGTAAGAAAACCATTGATTTAGTAAATAAAACTAAGAGTTTTTTTAACCAATAAAATAGATAAACCATTGGTTAATATGATTTTTAAAAAGAGAAAAGAAACCTCAATCGGTATTATAAAAAATGAAAAGGGTGAATACACCACTAATGATGATGAAATCAAAGCAATTAATAAGAGTTATTTTGCCTAATTTCATGCCAATAAATTTAATAATTTAAGTGAAATGGAAGAATACTTACAGTATCATAAATTGGCCAGATTAACAGAAGACGAAATAGAGTATCTAAATGAACACATACTAGAAAAAGAAATTGAGCAGATCATAAATGAACTTCTGAAGAAAAAAGCATTAGAACTTGCTGGATTTACAAGTGAATTCTGCCATTTAAAGATCAACTAATTCCAATATTAAATAAATTATTTGGGATAATAGACAAAGAAGGAGTTCTACTAACTTCTTTTATGAAAGATAAATGGTGCTTATACCTAAAGCAGGAAGAACAAAAACAGAAAAAGAACATTATAGACCAATTTCACTAATGAATATTGATGCAAAAATTCTGCACAAAATACTAACTAGGATACTACAATATATCACAAAGATTATACATTGTAGCCGAGTGGGATTTATACCATAAATGATGGCTATTTCAGCATAAGGAAAATTATTGACATGACTGATTATATAAATAACAAAAGTAACACAAATCACATGATTATATCGATAGATACACAGAAAGCTTTTTGACAAAATACAACATTCATTCTTATTTAAAACACTTGAGAATCTAGGTAGAAACGGCTTTTTCCTTAAAATGATAAGAAGACTCTACCTAAAATCATTAGCAAGCATGAGCTGTAATAGAAATAACCTGGAAGCCTTCTCAATAAGGTCGTAAGTGAAACAAATATGCTAATTATACCAGTGTATTCAGTATTGTACTAGAAATGCCGGCAATAGCAGTAACAGGAGGAAAGAAATGGAAGGAATCAGAATGGGCAATGAGGAAACAAAACTCTCACTCTTTGCAGATAATATGATAGCATATTTGGGAAATCCTAGAGATTCAACTAATATAAATTCAACTCATTTAAACAATTACTAATCTTAGCAAAGTAGCAGGATAGGAAATAAACCCAAATAAATTATCAGCATTTCTATATATCATCAGTGAAGTCCTGCAAGAAGAGATGATATGTATTTCATTTCAAATAACTATGGACAGTATAAAATACCTGGGATTATGCCTGCCAATACAAACCCAGGAACTTTATGAACATAATCATAAAATACTTTTTATACAAATAAAGTCAGATTTAAATAATTGGGTAAATGTTAATCGTTCATTGGTAGCGTGAGCCAATACAATAAAATGATGATTCTCCTTACATTAATCTACTTTTCCCCCCACTCTCAGAAAGAAAAACACACATATGCAAATGAAAGCAAGAGCAACAATGAAAAATCCCTGAGACAATCCCTTGGTTTATATTGTTGGAGATCTTTTTTATTTTCTCTTTGTTGTTATTCAATTGTTTCTGCCTCTTTGTGACCCCATTTGGGGTTTTCTGGGCAAAGATGTTGGAATGGTTTGCCTTTTTCTTTTCCAGCTCACTTTACAGATGAGGAAACTGAGGCAAAGTTAATTGACTTGCCCAGGGTCATACAGCTAGTAAGTATCTGAGGCCAGATTTGAAGTCAGATCTTCCTGACTCCAGGCCCAGCTCTCTATCTACTCTTAAACTAATTTAAATCTAAAGCAAAAGAAAAGCTAATGATTCAGTTTCCCAAGAGACACGTATTACTTATAGTTCCTAAAATAGTGTCTTCTAAGTATTATACCAATCAATTTCCTTTGCTTTCCTTTTATATAACTTTGTTTTATTATTTGCATGATTTTTGTTTGAAAATTTTTTATTAGAATAGAAATTATATATGTATGAATATTTCTTTATTCCTTTTTAGTTAAAAATGTATCAGCAGCTCCTTTTTTTTTCTTAAATCATTGACTTTGAATTACTCAGATTGAGTTCTGCCTGTTACTGTTGTTTGAGAAAAGCTTTGGGTTTATAAATAAATGCTCATCTAAAAAAAATCAACTTCCTACCAAGGGCCCTGTGGGAATACTAGAATGTCTTTTTTATGGACTCAGACCCAAGTTAAATTTTAAATCTGGCCTCTGATCTAGTGATCCTTGCATACACTGGATGTTGGAAAGGGGAAAGGAATGGATAAATTTATAGGAAGCAAGCTTCCTTCCTTTCTAGAAAGAAATGCCAAAGCCTTGCCTTCTGAATTCTGTGGACTTTGGGGGCCTTGCACCCCTGCAATTTGCACTTATACTGATAAAGTTCATGAGAAGATTCAGAGTCAACATGTAACCCCTCTCCAACTCCTGAAAGAAGAGGCCCCATCTTTGAAGAGTTCTGGTCCTCCTTGATCAGACACATTGCCACTGACTGATGAAGATCAAAGATCAGCCAACTCTACCTCAACATTTCACCAACACCCACATTTTTTAGTTATAAAAAATATCATATAAAATTATTGAGAGACATTATCATATAAGGGAAAGAATGTTAGATTCATAATCAGGAAAGGAGAGTTCCAATCCTGATTTGAGCTTTGGAGTATAGATTTAGATTTTGAAAGATCACAGAGGTCTTCTAGCCCCTCATTTTGGCAAGTGGGAAAACTGAGGCTCAGGGTTAGGTATTGTTCAAGGTCACACAGGTCCCAAGTGTCAGAAGTAGCATTTGAATACAGGTCCTTCTGACTTCATCTCTCTATTAGGTTCCTAGATTTAAAGGTAGAATGGAATTCAGAAGCCACTTAGTGCCAATCCCTCATTTTTGTAGGCAAATGAACTGAGGCCCTGAGAGTTAAGTGACTTCCCCAAGGTCACACAGGTAGTAAGTAGCAGAGCTGTATTTCAAACTCAGGTTCTGTAACTCCAAGTCCAATCCTCTTTCTGCTGTTCCACTCTAATTGTGTGACCTTGGGGAAATCACCTCTCTAACCTCATTTTCCTTGTTTATAAGATGTAGATAATATGGACATATAATATTTAGATTGCCTACCTCACAGCATCATTGCCAGGAAAGTAAACCCTTTCGAGTGCTATTCTAAGGGGAACAACACATTTCTTTTCCTCTTTGCAAGTTGTAGCTGCTACACTGTTTATAGTGACATAGCATTGCAGAGTTGTAAAAGATCTCATAGATCACTTGTTCTAAACCAGAGATCCCCAAACTTATTTGGCCTACTGCCTCCTTTAAGGAAAAACCACTCAGTGCTTCCCTGGAAATCTACTTTCTTTAACCCTCTAATTTTTGAAATTTGCATCATTAAAAAATATGTACTTATTTTTAAAAATGACTCATCTTAAATTTAATAATTTATTGTAAATTTGTTTTTTCCTGCATTGAAATTTTGATGATGTGATATTGTATCATGTAACCATATAGTGTATTAAAACAAATCATTACATGCATATATTCCTGGTGATGCATGCTGGACTTCCTGACAACACACAAGATGTTTTTGCCTGCCAACACTTGCTTGGTGAACTTGACTACTGCTTAGTTATAACTTGCATTTTGTGTGTTTATTTGGAAAATAATGTAATCACTATTACTTTAATTGTTACAACAATAGTTGAAACATGTATGAATGGTTTTTCAAAAATTTGCCCCCTTCTTTCCTTATGCTTCTACCATTCCTTTATTTTTATTCAAAGATCCCCAATTGCACCTGAGACCACTACCGTCCCCCTGGATTGTTCCAGCACACCTGAGGAGGTGTTCTCACGCACTTTGGGAACCTATGTTTAAACTATATCTGAAAAAAAGGCCCCTCCATAGGTTTGCCAAAGAGAGATCTTCCATTAGTAGGGATGTGCCCAGTTGAGACTTCAGAAGAGGCAAAAAAAAAAAAAAAAAAAGAGGAGGGGATACTGAAATGTAAAAGGGAAGTGTTTTCACAAGTAAAAGAAACATTCTTCATCTTAAAAAGGGTCTGAGTTTTGAATAGCTCAGCTGCATATTAGAGGACCAGCAAAGACAATGAATTTACTCCAGGTGCAGGCTTCTTTGGTACCTTTGTCCCCTCATTTATACAACAGTCCCCAAGAAGAATCTGAAAAGTATATCAGCTGATCATCTAAGAAAAGGTACTGTCCCTGACTGACAGAATTCATTCTGAATCAGCAAGAATTATTAGACAGAGGAGGATCAACAACTCCTGCCTTTCTGCCAACTGGAGCAGAGACCTTGAGGAAGTTAAAGAGGAGAAACTTTGGTCAATTTCCTTGCTGAAAGAGAAAAGCAGCATTTCAGATTTTTTTTAGAAGCACTGAAATACTTTTGATGAAAAGAGTGTAGCAACATTCAACTAAGCCAGAGACTGAAGGTGATGAAGACTACGGATGCCGACTGAAGAACTCAAGAGTAAACCAGGGAGTCCAATGGATTGGTCTGTCTAAAAAATACCTGCAAAGATCCCAATGGCTAAATGATCTGCTCAGCTCAGTCCAAGCAGCTGCATGGGGCCCTATAGCTTAGAAGTTTGCCTGGTCCCATCAAGCACCAGCTGTGCAGTAGCCAAATGCCCTGAACATCCTATCCCAGCATCAACCAAGTCTGCCAGGTTTAGGCCAAAAGTAATCAACCCACAGCTAAGTGGACTGCATGACTCAGCCTCATGGCATACTATTCCATCTGGATTGAGCAGTCAGATGTGCCCTGGAAGAAGGCAGATCAACGGGACAGTGGTTTGACTCATAACATCACTGACACTATTCCTCACAGTGAACTTCATGAGATCTCTCCAGAGAAACAAAGGACACTGAGGCCCTTCAGTTCCAGAGTTGTGAATTGCCTTGGGCACATGTTCCCCACACATGTGCTTTATTATCTTTACATATTAGGTTTGTGAGCACTCTTATCTATATAGAGTCTCTGTGTATTTGAGGAAAATGTGTTCCAGGTTATTTTAGGGGAGTGGGGTGAGGTGTGCGTGTGGGGCATGCTTTTGTTATAACTCTTCTTGCTATGCCATTTGAGTCAGTGCCTTTGTGGGGAAAAAAAAAAAAAACAATTTGAATCTATTGGCTGATTGTTAATGGGAAGCACACCAGTGGGGACTCATGAGCTAAAATATTAGTATGATAGTAGATTTAGCCTATAAGCCCAAGGCAGTAAGTAGCTCCCCCTCTGGGGATCTAATCTGTCATTCTAAATTGGAAGACTGAACTCCGAGAGGATGTTATCTGTCTCTCTGCCCTCCTAGAGAATCACAATTTGGAGTTAGAAAATATATGTTCACACACTGACTCCTCTGCCTTTCTGACCTTAAGAAAATCTCCTCTGCTGTTTGGGATCTTGTTTCCTCATCTGGGAAATAAGTGGGCTGGACAAGGTGGTCTTGAAGGTCAATTGTGTTTCCTTTTGTTGTTTGGCCTATTCTTTGGCCTATTCAGCATCATAGCTTCTTCATATCTTTTTCTTTGGATATTCAGAGAGCATTTCCTCATGCCCTCCTATTCATTCTCTTGAAAGACCCATAGCTCTCCAGGGATCCTTTGTTCCTTCAGTTCCCTTTTAATGAGATTTCGACAATTTCCTTGATGTACTTTTTGCTGACTTGGCCTTTTCTCCCTCCCTCTTTCCCTTCCCTTTTTTCCCCTCTCTTCCTTTCTCCTTTCTCTTTTTTCTCCTTTCTCCTTTTTCCTTTCCCTTCCCTCTCCCCTTCCTTTTCCCATTCTCCTTCTATGGAGCATCTATTTTTTTCTACCAGGCACTGTGTGATAAGTAATACATGGTCACGTTTTATAGCTTTCCAGTAACAAAAAGATGTAGCAACTTGAAAGCATCTCTACTTCTTTGCAGAAGTACATCATTGTTTGGTACATACTAGAATATCAAAGCCCTGTCTAGTTAAGAAGAGAGTAAAGTTGGAGGAAATGGAGATTCCCTTTGCAGAAAACCACAACTTTTCTAGAGAAGCCTGCCATACTTTAGTGTTTTGGAAATCTCAGGATTAATGGGCTTCCACCTTCTCCACTCACCCTTCTACGAAGGTTGAAGCTTCCATTCCACTGTAATTAAACAGAAAGTCAAATGCTTTTTAAGCAACTGATGTAAACATTTTGTGGTCAGAAAATTCTTTGAGGCAGCTTGGAGTAGAGAGATGATTGCTGGATCTGGAGTAGGAAAGATGTGGATTTGAATGCCAGGTCTGATGCTTAGTAGCTGTATGGTCTCCAGCAAGTCATGATACCCCTGAGCCTCAGTTTCTTTATCTGTAAAACAAGAATATATATACAGTCCTTGCTTTACATAAATTTGCATTATGCAAATTTGGCTTTATATAAAGAATTTGAAAAGAAATCTGCATTCCAAAAACCACCACCTTTACTATACTGCACTATATGCTCTTTCTCTGCTCTTGTCTCTTGGCTCCTTCTCCATGTCTCCTCCTCCCCCCAAACCTAAAAAACCAAACAAACCCCAAAACCCTTCAAGTGGAAACAGAAGAACTGATGTGGGACCACCACTACAGGATGGGGTGCTAGGTTCCAGAACTGTCTGTAACATCTGTATTTGTAAGGAAGGCAACTTAGGAACCTTAAGGAAACTTTCTTTTCCAAGTCAACTTTTCCCTCCATGCAGATAAACCTTCCAAACATGCTTTTGTGCTATTGATTTCAAAGTAAAGAACATAATACAAGAAACAAATGGATAAGGACATATCATACCCTGGACTTCCTCTCACAGTAGGTAACCCACTTACTAGATTCTGGGGGTGTCTGAGTTGAAAGCTAGGCGGGTCTACAATATAACCAAAGGAACTTATACTAGCTTGTGACTGGAAGTTATCCTGAGCCTAAAAGGAGAGTCAAGCCATACTCTTGATGCTAGCGATCTTTGTTGGACATAGCAGTAAGAAATCTGGTTTGTGGGGATTTTGTGACAGAGGATCAGCAGTGGACTAGGTGCATTCTGAGAATCAACTGTGGGTGGAGAGTTACTGGTCTGAATTGAAGATCTGAGTGACTGCTGATGACAATGTTGCAAGGCAGAAGGTCAGAAAGATGGTACTAATTTTGTGTGCATGTGTATGTGTGTGCATATGCTAGAGACCCTCCCTTTTGTGGCTAACCTCATGGAGAAGGCTTCAGCAAAGGGAATCTCCATTTCCTCTCCTTTCACTTTCTTCTTAATTCTCTACAGAGAATCCCAACCTCATCATTCAACTGAAACTGCTCTCTCCAAAGTTGTTCATGATCTTTTAATTGTCAAATTGAATGTCCTTTTCTCAAGTCTTGTCTTTCCTGACCTTTCGACAGCCTTTGACACTGTTGATCACCTTCTCCTTTGTACTCTTTTCTCTCTAAATTTTTGGGGCCCTGCTCCCTCCTGTTCTCTTCTTACCCAACTACTCCTTCTCATTCTCCCTTGCTGGATCTTCATCCAGGTTGTGTTTGTTAACTGTGTGTACACTACAGGGCCCCATCCTTCTTTCCTCTCTCTATTATTTCACTTGGTGGTCTTATCAGCAGCCCTGGATTCAGTTGTCATCCCTGTGCTGATGATTCTCAGATCCACTTATCCTGACCTCAAGGCCAACTGCCTATTGGACATCTTGAACTTGACATTCTGTAGACGTCTTAAACTCACCATGTCCAAATTTGAACTCATGATATTTCCCTTCAAACCTTTTCTTAATTTCTGAATTACAGTATAAGGAGCCTCTGTCCTTCCAGTTACCCAGTCTCACAACCTAGATGTTATACTTGACTCCTCTGTCTCTGTCTCTCTGTCTCTCTTTGTGTCTGTCTCTGTCTCTGTCTCTCTCTCCCACACACACACACATTTTTGCAGATGGAAGAACTGAGAATGTGATGTGACTTCACAGACCTTATGATGACAATGATGATGTGAATGACAGTGAAGGCAATGACGCTCAGTTAGCTTGATGTTGGGGCTGGCTCGCTCAGCTCTCACCTTATCTTACTGGTCCTGGGCCGCCATCCTACTTCTTCAACATCTCCAAGGCTCCACTGTGCTTATACTCTTCCTTCTCTCTCCAACACACTTTGCAATTCTTGCTTCCTATATGTAGTCTTTTCTTAGAATATAAGCTTCTTGAGGACAGTGAATTTCCTGCTTGTTTGTATTTGCATGCCTAGTGTTTAGCACAGTGCCTGGCATAGAGTAGAGATTAAATGGGAAAATTTATGTAAATTATTTTGCAAACCTTAAAGAGTTATGCAAATTTTAGTTATTACTTTCATTGTTATTAAGCATTTAAATGCTTTTTCATTCATTCAGGATTTGACCAGCCTTTGCCCTTTTATATTATCCTTCTAATTTCCTCTCTTTCTCTCCTCAGTGACAATTAGATTAATAGCAATAATTCATATTTCTAGAGACCTTTAAGATTTATGAAGCACTTTCATCATTGTTGCCCTTCTGGGTAAGTAGTAGAAATATTATCAACCCCATTTTACAGATGAGTTAACTAAGGCTCTTTTTAAGTGACTTCAAAACTCTGAGTTACTTGTTCATGGTCACAAAGTATGATAATATCTGTGGCAGGATCCAAACCTTCTTCTTCCTCACTTCTCAACTTGTGGTTCTTAGCTGCATGGAGAAGAAACTAGGTCACGGTGACATTTGTCATTCCAGACCAAACATTAATTGGTCCGAGCCCTCAGTGAGAGATCATGCCATGACATCCTGAGGTCTGACGTTCCCAGTGTCACATTACTTTGAGAGAGGACCTCATGACTGCCCTTTGCCCACAAGGCCTTCTTCCATCATCTCCTTGCTCCATGTGCTGTTCCAGATTTCCATCTGACTAGATTTATTATTATTATTTTTTGCTTTTCTCAACCCATGTAAAAGCTTACCCCCTTTCCTCTTCTAGTCCCCAACCCCACCCATCCTTTTCCCCCTCCCATCTCTGCCATTATTAAGTGAGGTCAGATGCTTATGGACCCCAGTGAGTCTAATTATCCACAAAAGTAATTAACATTTCTAATAGAAACTGCCACTGCTTATTTTCATCGGGGGTGCAGAAAAGCAATAAGGTAAAGAGTTTCGTAATTAAAGACTCATTATTATATGCTCCCCTTTCCATTCTCCAACTAATAACTCTTTTGCCTGGGAAATGAGAATGCTGAGCTTCATGGAGATGAACAGGGTCCCTGCTGCAAAGTCTAATATTAGTTTTCTTTCCCCACATCCCCACCCCCACCTTTTCTTTTCTTCATCCAGCTTCCTCCTTCTCCTACTCCTCAAACTCTTATTTCCTGTCTTCACCCTTCTCTCTTTGAATTGGCCATTCCAGAAGGCACAGAATAAATCCTCCACAGATAAGGAGATGTTTGTGACAATGACTTGGTATTTGCTAGGAAACTTCTTGGAACTATACAAAACCAATCTGATTTTTGATGGCACTTGTTTGAAACACTGAAAAATGGAATGGTTTTCATATAGATAGGTGACATGAGATAGCAATTGAAGAGACAAAGTGCTTCACATTTATCAGGACACTGGAGAGCTCCAGGGGAGCAGGGCAGTCAGCAGGACAGGGATTATGACCTCCATTTTGTTATTGGTGTTATTAATATCGTTGTTTTTTAGTTGTGTCTGACTCTTTGTGACCTCATGGCCAGTAGCACCCCAGGACCTTCTGTCCTCCACTATCTCTCAAAAACTGGTCATTGTTTCCATGATACTGTCTATCAATCTCATCAAACATGAAGCCTCAGAGGGTAATGGAGAGAATAAGGAAAAAGAGGAAGAGGAGAAAAAGTAGAAGTCTGAGGAAGAGAACCATCACTATCAATGATCGCACTCATTGTTTCTCTTCATAGATACAGATTGTGGCCCTTCCATGTTGTGTAAGATCAGAGGTTTTTAACCTTGAGTCCATGAATTTACTCCAAAAGATATTTGGTAACTGTATTTCAATATAGCTGGTATCCTTTGCTATCTTATACATTTTATTTTGTGCATTTAAATATATGATTCTGAGAAAGGGTTCCCAGTCTCCTAGGCTTCACCAGACTGCCAAAGAGGTACATGAGAGAAAAAAAAAAAGATTGAGGCCCCAGATTAGATGGTCCTCAAGAGTTGTTGAGACTGAAAATGTCATCACCCATTGACTCACCTGGTGATGAATCTCTGAACCTAGACTGGCCTTTAGATAAGACCTAAAGTCCATCACCAGGCCTAGACTCAGAGCCTTTGGAGATTAATAAAATCTGAAAGCATTTGTGCTCCATTGCCATAGCCTTCTAGAACTCAAGGCCACACCAGAAAATTGGTCAAGAGACCCCCAAATGCAAAGGAAATGAATCCCTTCGATTCCACTTTGGAGTCAGACTCCTATACCTAGAGAAGATAATTTCCAAGATTCACTCTCCCTGCTCCTTTGAACAACTCACTCTCCCTGCCCCTATATCTGTCTCTGTTTCTCTCTGTCTCTTTCTGTCTATCTGTTTGTCTGTCTGTCTGTCTGTCTGTGTGTGTGTCTCTCTCTCTCACACACACACACACACACACACACACACACACACACACTCTCAAATTTCCTTGAAAACAGGGATTGCAGGGGGCAGCTAGGTGGTGCAGTGAATAGAGCACTGGCCCTGGAGTCAGGAGGACCTGAGTTCAAATCCAGCCTCAGACACTTAACACAAACCTAGCCCTGTGACCTTGGGCAAGTCACTTAACCCCAATTCCCTACCTTCTCTCCCTCCACAAAAACATTCAAGTCTGTCAAAATTAAACTTTGTAGAGAGGATTAGCTTGTAAAATGGAACTCTGAAAACCCGTTCTTATGATGAGGATTGAGTGAGATTATACTTTTTCTCAAATCCCAATTTTCAAACACCAAGCCTTGAGGCTATGTACTCTAAGTGATGAAATCTCAGTGCCCTGCTGAGGTTGGTAGGTCTATAGATGACACACAGGTATTGTTTTTAGCCAGGGAGAAGAGAAATGAAAGAATCAAGAGGAAGAGATGAAGAGAAGCAGGTACCTACATTCCCAAATACCATAGCAATGAGAGAGAGAGAGAGAGAGAGAGAGAGAGAGACAGACAGACAGACAGACAGACAGACAGAGAGAGAGAAAAAGAGAGAGAGAAAGGCAAAGAGATATAGAGACATGCACAAACAGACAGACGCAGACACAAGAAGGAACAAAGGGGCATCTCCAAAAAGTGAAGCTTTAAGTAGAGAAGTCAACCTTTTTTAATATTCTAATTCTGAGGAGAGAAGACATAAAAAAGAGTGCATCTCTGCTGTCACTGCTAGCATTTGGTGTGGAGTGGAGGACCAGAGCTGAGGCTGCTCATTGCCTATGAGTTCCAACAGCTCCACTTGAACCATGGCTCTAGGGAGATAGTATGCTTGCATGTTCTGGATGCTGGAGAATTAGCATTGTTGTCCTGCTGTAAAACTGGTCAGTCTTTGATTTTCTTCCCTGGGCACAATTTGCCTTGTAAGAATTAGAAGAATGGTACATTGTTTCGGTATTGCTCCTCCTGTGCCCCTTTGAGTCCCTCTTTATATAACTTTGTGTGACAACTGGATATTTCTTGGGAGATTCTCTGGGAGATGTGGTTAAGAGCCCACATGGCAAGGTCATGTCTCCCATGTGTTCATTTTGGGTCTACAGTCTTATCTTGGGATACTTCCAAAATAGGGATCTAAATGATGTTATATGTCACAGATTTAGTCTAAAGCTACATTTCTGACTGCCACCATTTGAGCTCAGTCTCTTTCCTTAGAGAAGTTCTGTGAAACAATGGATACCAAGATTTGACTCACTCAACTGGTAGACAACAAAGGAGAGAGTGAGTTGTCTGGCTTGCCAAAGTTCTTTTCTAGACCTTGATGGTCCACTTTCAAGCTTCCTTTTGAAACTACTATTTCTGTATAGATGGAAAACTCCTCAAGGAAGAAAGAAAAAATGGACCTTTCATATCCCAAGCCTGATCTCATTATCAGGGTTCTTTTTGGGGGATATTGGCTCCTTATAGGAAGTATCCAGCTGCACCTAGAACACTCCAGTTTTGCCTTAGAGAATTCTTCTTTGTGTTCTAGTCACTGAACTTCAGAACCTCCAAAGTACTGTCTTCTCGAACGTCATACTTTGGTAGATGCAACCTTGTATGGGCGTTTCATTAGATGAATGGATACAAGCAAATATTTCTCACTTGATGACTACTATGTTGTGCCCTCTGTGGCCTCTAGCCTCCAACTCCTTCAAAAGACAATGTTGGGTGCCATTGGAATTAGCATTAAATCCTGCCTTGACTTCTTGGGGCCTTTGCAAATTTGGGGAAGCTACTTCTCTTCCCTGGGTCCCAGTTTCCTCATCTGTAGAATAAGAGGATTGACCTAGGTGACCTCAGCCCTCTTTCACCTTGAAGAATTTTGGAAATGGATGATATTAGACAATATCATGTATCATTCAATTTTATCCCCATCACAGCTCAGTCACCCTGGAAGGGTGACCAGAAACGATTCACAGTAACGGGCTGGTTGTGCAAGAGAAGTCAGTGTTGCTGATGAACACTTTTAATAGGCATGACATCATAAGGGCAGCGTGCCTTTCAGACACCTTGATGCCATTCTATAGCCCCTTCCCTTGGGGTTGGCCCCATAAAACTGCCACTGTAAAAAGCAGCAGCTGGGACTGATGATCAAACAAACAGGACTGACAAGCTCCTTCCCTCAATTTTTAAATAATTTATCTGAGGGTGGGAGACATCTGTTTGGACAACCAGGATAAAATGAAATACTGGGCATCTCAGCTAAATTCAGCCCAGTTTGAAAAGTATACTGATCTGCCATGTGGGTATCTCCTTTCTTTTTCCTTTCTCCTCCCCTCCCCTCCTCTTCTTTTTCCCTCTTCTTTTCTTTCCTCTCTTCTCCTCCTTCTCCTTTTCCCTCCCCTCTTTTCTCCTCCTCTCTCTTCTCTTACCCTCTCCTCCCCTCTCCTTCCCTTCTCTCCTCTTTTCCCCCCTCTTCTCCTCTCCTTCCCTCTCCTCTCCCTTTCCCTTCCTCCCTTTTCTTCTCCCCTATTTTCTCTCTTCCTCTCCCTTCCTCCTTCTGTCCTTCCTGTCTTTCAGTCTATTTTCTTTTTTATTTTACACTCTCTTGTGTGTGTTATTCTCCTTCCCTCTTCCAGTTGTAGTAGGATCAGATGGTTAGGGGCCAGCAGAGATCCCTGCTTCCTGAATACAAGTTGGTCCCTTCTCTTCAGCCAGAGCCCAGGTAGCCCCTCCTGAGCCAGAGTTGCATCCCCAAAGCACAATAACTGCATTAAGACCAATTCCAGCTGTTGACTGCTTTGACCCATGTTGTTGTCATGGTAGCCAAGAGGGGCCCATTCCGGTGTCAGTGACAGATTTGTTTGCTTTTTTTCCATCAAAAGGTTGGAACACAAGCCTACTCACTGTTCAATGATACTAACGGGGGCATTTTTTTCAGGGAAGATTAAAACTAAGTCAACACTTATCAGCTGCTCACATCTGGCATCTACACAGTCCCAGAGTTGTGTAAGATTTATGAATCTTCCTCAAGGCCAAGACTCTGCCTAAACTCTCCTGGCACAAGATTCAGGCCCTTGGACCAAGCTAACATAGTGACCACTGAAGGCACAGTTAAGATTATTAGGATTGTTATTATTATTATTATTAAGATTATTAAATTAAGATTATTCAGGTAAATGGAGGAAAGCCATGGGGAGGATGTAAAATTATGGTAACCAAAACTGTTCCAATAACAGTGTGGTACAGTGGAAAGGAACTTGGATTTGAGTTCCAATACTGAGTCTTCCACTTACAACCTGAAAGACTTCCAATAAGTCACTTGTTTCCTCATTTGTAAAATTGAAGGAGTTGAACTAGATGACCTCTGGGGTTCCTTGTAGCTCCAGACTTACTATTCTGTAATATAGTCGTCTTAAATTACTTAACCTCTCTGTACCTCAGTTTACCTGTTTGTCAAAATGAGAGTTTTGGACTTGATGGTTTCTGAGGTCCCTTCCTACAGTGTAGCAATTTCCAAGTCTCCTTCTGCAGAGTCCTACTGTACCCCAGAGCTTTATTCAGTATTCAAAGTGGGATTTGAACTTGAGTCTTATTGGTTTTGAGGTTGTAATACCATGCACCAGCAGATTCCCAAAGGAATGCTACTGTGAACAGCTTTTAGAGTTCAGATTATAAAATATAGTGAACACTCTGTTTATTTCATTACAAATCAAGACAAACATTCACAATATATCACAATATAA
>CM053585.1:383434856-383453424 GCA_028646515.1 Pseudochirops corinnae
CTTCCAGGCAAGCCCTCACCAGATTCTGGTCTCAGGAAAACTCCAACTCAGTTCTCAGTCAGTTCTCAGCTTCCAGATGCTGGGAGAGAAACTCTCTCTCTCTCTCTCTCTCTCTTTCTTCCTCTCTCTCAGCCGGCTTCAGTCTCCACAATTCTTCTTTCACCAGGGGCACTGTTCTAATTCTGTCTGTCTGTCTCGGAATTCTTGCTTATGTACACACCTAAGCCAATCCCCTTCTTCCACATCAACAGGGGAGTTCATGCCTTCTCAACAGTGGGACAGAGTTTGCACCTTCCACCCTTAGCACTTAAGTATCCTGCTAAACTGATTACTATTACAGAGGTCAATTCCCTATTTACTATATCATGCTGCCTCACACACACACACACACACACACACACACATGTGCACACACGGCACAGTGAGACAGTGGATAGAGTGCTGGGCCTGGAGTCAGGAAGACTCATCTTCATGAGTTCAAATCTGACAGCAGACACTTCCTAGTTGTGTGAGCCTAGACAAGTCACTTTACCCTGTTTGCCTCAGTTTCCTCATCTATAAAATGAGCTGGAGAAGGAAATGGCAAACCACTGCATTATCTTTGCCAAGAAAATTGTCAACCGGGTCATGGAAGGTCACTCACCACCACCACCACCATCACCAGAAACAAGAACAACAGCAAAACCTTTAGGACTGATCCAAGAGTGAGCCATTGTTATTATTATTCCCTTTGAAGGCTAGCTGGTGATGAGGAATGAATTTTACAGAGTTCTGCCGAGGTCTCTTGGAAGCAGGGTAGGGCTGTTGCTGGAGAGAAAAGGAGGGTAGGCAGCGTGTGTTCACTCTTAGATTTCTAAGTGACTGGACAGTCGCCATGCTCTTTCCTAGTTTCAGTTTATCCCTCTCTTACAGAGACAAGAGGAACATTTCCAGAAATGTAGCTGCCCTTTTGAAGAGGGGCATCATTTTTAACAATATAAGACACAGCCTCAGGGAAAGTTGTTTTAGTCCCACTTAGTTTGATTCATTATTGATAAGGCTAAAGACAAATGAGAGTCATTAAAATAAAAGGCTGTGGTCTTCGGCCTGCTTGAGATTCCACTGTAGTTTACTTCCCATGAAGAGGGAACAACAGGGGAGCCTCTGTCTCTTGAAGGAGACTAAAGGGCTCTTTAGAAGAAGCCAGCATCCTCATCTGGAGAAAGTTGGAGCAGGGACATATTAAAGAGAATATGAAATAAACATGAAATCCTCCTGATTTACGACAGTGGTTATGCCAGAATCTTTCACATCTGATGTCAAGGGTCAAAGTTCATGAAATTCTGTACTTAGTGATATTTCTCCCTTCCCTAGCTCTTTTCCCCTACCCTGAAAGTGTGGGAGAGTCACTACCTGGCACCACTCACATAGTCCCTTTGCAAGCACATGGTTCACAAGGTTTAAAGAAGGAATAGTTTTATTTTCAGGACAACGAGAATAAATGGAAGTCATGTGGGAGCTCATGGAAAATGTAGATGCCTGCTTAGAGTCTGGTCTCTAGATGAGTCCTGTCCTTAGAGACACTGGATAGGGCTCTTCGTGGGTTCTGTTGTTTCTTGGTAAGAAAATGGTTCTCCATTATAGGTACTTCCTATGGAAGATGGAGAAGAGCATTTCAGAATCCCTTTCAGAATAGACTATATGATAGTTCAAAACATTGCTATAGACTATGGTACCTCCCTCTGAGGTCCTCCTTTCTACTATGATGTACTGTGGGTACTATGTGATATTTAACCTCACACAAAGTTTTCACAGGGGCAGGGACATACCCTTCTAACCTTCCTAGTGAGTCTCCATCACCAACACCATCTGGTTCAGAGTAAATTTCATAGGCCTTTACACCCCAATGTCTGTTGGTAATCTTCCTCCACATGTTGGCACTTCCGATGGATGTAGACTAGTGAGTTGGGAGGTCTTCTCTTCCTTCCCCAATCCTTCTTTCCTGCCCCACTAGTCCTTCTAGGACTGAGTGGGGTTATTCAAATTATCCAGGGCTGCTACCCAGAATGTTCATGGTGGGAGTGAAGGAATTGGAGAGCCAAGCAATTCTCTGCCATGGTCATGCATGCCAGAGGGAACAGTTTTACTGATCTCCCCAAATACTAGAGGATGCTGAGAGGAGTGGACACTACGTCATATAAGTATTAGTAGAAGGAACTGTAGCTATTTAGATCAGAAGGAAAAAGACTGGTGGAGGAAGGGTGAGGAATGAAATCTATCTTCAAATATTTAATGTGTTGTCTTGTGGTGGAGGGCTAAAGACTTTCTCCACCTGACCACAGAGGACAAGAACCAGGAAATAGTGAGCATCTAATATGGGATGTCAATCTAGGTGTTCTTGATTCCAAGGCCAGTGTTCTAACCATTAGGAAACACTCCCTCTGGACACAACACTCCACATCTTGACTGGACCTGCAGAGTTAAAGATGAGACTTTCCTCCATCCTCCCCAATATGAACTCCTGGAAGAGAAGATTGAGGTAGCTAGATGGTCTTGAACTCATATCAGCTATAAGAGGCAGCTCAGCAGAGACTCAGCTCATTATGCATTCTGTGGTTTGGTCTGTGACCTGCACTTTAGCCCACAACTTTGCATTTTCTTACTTTGGTGTAGGTTCATCATTGTAATTTTAATTTCACATTCCTCTGTGTTTTTAATTACTAAAGGGCCTCAGATTAATTCTCACTTTGTATAAATCATTTTTTTTTTTGAGAGAGAGAGAATGAAAATAAATGTCCATGCCCATTTATTTGAAGGAGACAGATCAGATTATATCAGACATCAAGACCTGAGGCAGAGAGGGCCGTGAGTGAACAGAGAGTCAGGCACAGAGACAGGAAGGCTTGGCTTCAAGTCCTGCCCCTCATAAGCCATTTAATTTCTCAATATCCAAGGCAACTCCTGAAGACCCCTGAAATTGCAAAGTAGGTCTCGATGCATCTTGGTGGGGTTTCCTCATTGGATGTTACCTATCCCAAAATAGTAACAGATCTGGCCCCAATTCAAAAAATGTAAAAATTTTAAAAAGGACCAGTGATTTTATAATTGATGGATTGTAGATTGAAAGCTGGAAGGGACATATGAGGAAATACATAGACATTTATGTATACACACTAACATACACACTCATAAATATACATGTTAATGTTAAGGGAAGGATTTCCGTTGTGGTCTTCTGCCTCTAGAATTCATGCTCTTTCTTCTGTACTAAACCATCCAGCCATAACTTGGAGGGCCCCACACCCACATCCCCTTCATAAAGCTAAGGGAGGTGAGAGGTTGCGTTTGAAAACATCTCTTTCTGACTTCAAGCTCAGCCGTCTCTCTCTACTCCAGGGTGCTATTTACTGAGAGTAATGACTTTCTCTTTTATCTGAGGTCTCTATCACATATGTATTCAAAGGGCATTGTTTCACTCTGCATTGTATAGACAGTCTTTCTCCCTCTCTCGGGTGAGCATTTCAAACAAAAGCCCTTTCCAGGTTAGATTCCTCAAAAATTGAATACGGTGGAGAGTGTGAAGTTTTAAAAAAGGCTTGTCTCCATTTGGGCACTGCTATCTAGGTGCCTGAAGATTGTCTTGTTTGGTGGGAAATGTTCATTTCCCCCCCTACTGAGATACATGAAAAAAAAAATTCATAGCAGAAAAGCGATTTTTATCAAACTTTCTAATCAATTCTCCTTTAGTCTGTGAAACAAACTCACCTGAACCTGCATTCAAAATGTCGTCATTATAGTAGAGTTAGATTTTCCCCAGCAATAAATGTGTGGAAATAGACCAGCTTTTAGCCTTCCATCTTAAGAAGCACTTTGTAAAAGAGACATCCACTCAGGCGCGGGGCCCTTCCTGCAGGGAATATGGGCGGGGGTATCTCACAGATGAGGGTAGCTGAGAAGATTTTCCCCTTCACTAGCAAAATGTCATGTTAAAGAAAGACTGATTTGAAAAATAATAATAGTTCAGAATTGGAATGAGTTCCTTTGCCTCACTTGCTGTGAGTGGACACACAAACACATAGACATACACACACCTACATTCAACATACACATATCTATATATACATAGACTCACATGCACACTTATGAATAAGATAGTGTTTAGTTGTTTCTGATGCTTTGTGACCCCTTTTGAGGTTTTCTTGGCAAGGATTCTTGGAGAAGTTTGTCATTTCCTTCTCCAGTTCATTTTACAGATGAGGAAACCGACGCAAACAGGATTAAGTGACTTGCCCAGGGTCACACAGCTAGTGTGTGTCTGAGGCCACATTTGAACCCGGGAATGTGAGTCTTCCTGACTTCAGGCCTGGTGCTCTATCCATTGTACCACCTAGCTGCCCAATACGCATCTAGGTGCACACACAAAGGACTTCTAATCGGTCAGTTAGCCAACAGGCATTTATTAAGCACAGTGGGCCCGTCACTATGTTCAGCACCAAGGATTCAAGGAAAGGCAGAAAAGAAACCTTGGCCTCAGGGAGCTCTCAGTCTAATGGGAGAAACAACATGCAAACATGATACGGAAAGGTTAAATTGGAGACAATCTCAGAAAGAAGGCTTAAGGAGCATCATGGGAGAGAGGGAAAGCTTCTTGTGCATGGTGAAATATTAGCTAAGATTATCTCCTCTTTTAAGCAAAGCTAATACATGAAGAAATGCATCATGGGAGTAGAAAGACCTGTGGCATTGGGTCAGGAGAGACTTTGGTCCAAGCTCCATCTTTCACGCTTCTCTCTCCGAGCCTTAGTTTCCTCTTCTCTGAAATGGGGCTGGTCACAGCCATCCAGCCACTTGCTGGAGGGGTGCCTGTGAGGTCTTCAGGCCCTGGTGTCCAATTTCTGCGGTAGCTGCTCCATCACTGTTGCTTCCCTCTGGCTGGAACGCTGTGATGGAGGGCAGCTGTGATGTATATTTCCTGTCCTTTCCTTCCAGGGATTATGTTTTTGAAACACACATAGAAAAAGTAAATATTCAGGTTCTCGTAGATGAAAATAGTCACCACTTTTCTTTCACACAGTAGTGCTTCTGACTTGTAGATTGCTGCTAGTCTGGCCTCCACGGTTTACCAAGAAACAAGCGACTTGTTCAAGGTAATAGATATTTCATTTTGTGCATTTAAAAATATGATTCTACGTTAGAGGCAGG
Organism: Pseudochirops corinnae; assembly: GCA_028646515.1. Taxonomy (NCBI): domain Eukaryota; kingdom Metazoa; phylum Chordata; class Mammalia; order Diprotodontia; family Pseudocheiridae; genus Pseudochirops; species Pseudochirops corinnae. The sequence goes on from CM053585.1 coordinate 383,440,038, forward strand.
GTTTAAACTCACGTCCTCTGAATCCAGGGGCAGTGCTCTTTTCGGTGAGTCGTGTTTCCTCTTCATCTCTTTGGTGATCTCAAGAACACAGTAGAGATTAATACCAGCCCGTCTCTCCTCTGCTCTGTGCTCTATCCCCCCGTCCAGCCCCGTGCTACAAAACTTGTCTCTGTTGGAGGAATTCTCACTCTCCTCCCTTTAATGAATGTATACATTAATAAAATGCAGCAAACTGTTCCGGGGTTTTGTTTGCCAACAAATTCTGCCACATTGTAAAGGCTCAGAAGTAGGAACAAACATTCAGGGGAAGATCAAAGCTCCCAAAGCCCCAGGCTAGGGAGTTCAGATGGAAGCAGGAAATGTTCTCTAGCCACTTCTGGGACTCAGTTTCCTTCTCTGTAATTTGAAAGGGTTCAATTCAAGGTAAGTGCTTGGCCCCAGGCATGAGTTTCTAGGAACACTTTAGGAATTCATTCCTTATCTTAAATAGAATGAGGGCTGGGTGACTTTCTCCCAAAGAAGGGGGTGGGGGCTGTGGGGCCCTAGCCAAGAAAACTCATCCCTTGCCTTGCTTGATAAATCTAGTTGTTTGAAGTTTTTTCCTTACATTAGGCTTAAGTGATTTATTGAGGTGTAGTGACACTTCTGCGGGTTGCCGCTGGCTTAGCCCTTTAGATCTAAGCAGAGTAAGCTGAATCCCCTTCCCCTTGACACCGGGCCCCTCCCTCCCAGTCTTCCCCAGGTGAAACCCAGATCTTTGGGTGGGGGAGGGAAGGGATTAAAGGGTTGGTAAGTGGGTCTCACCTTGGTTGCTCATTATTAGTGGCAAGTGTGTTAGATTTAGAGACTGAGGACCCGCGTGCATTTCCTGCTGTCATTTACCACTTGTATGATACTGGGCAAGTCACTTTGCCCCTCTTTCTTCATCTATAAAACGAGAGGATTGGACTAGAGGGGCCTTTGAGGTCTAGGTTTGGGTCTATGGTCCTTTGGTCACAGATGGTAAGGTTGGTAGAGCACTGGACCTGAAGTCAGGAAGACATGAGTTCAGATCTTGCCTCAGACACTTACTAGCTTTGTGACCCTAGGCAAGTCACTTAACCAGCTTATACCTCAGTTTCCTCATCTGTAAAATGGGCACCCACCTCCAACGGTTGTTGTGAGGATCAAATAAGATAATATTTCTAAAGTAGTTTGCAAACCTTAAAGTACTTTGTAAGAGCTAGCTGTCATCATCTTCACCAGCTTCATCATTTCTTCTTCTTCTTCTTGTTCAGTGGGTTTTTTTGGTTCTGTCTGAATCTTTATGACCCCACTTGGAGTTTTCTTGCCAGAGTTAAATGGTTTGGCATTTCCTTCTCCAGCTCACTTTATAGATGAGGAAACTGGGGCAAATAGGGTGAAGTGACTTGCCCAAGTTCACAGAGCTAGTATCTGAGGTTGGATTTGAACTCAGGTCCTCCTGATTCAAAGCCTAGCACTCTGTGCATTGTGGTGCCACCTAGCTGGTAAATTACAGGTGTAATCACTCCTTTGGGTGACTTTGTGTAATTACTTTTATAGGACAGATTTCTGGTGGGGATGAGTAGAGAATGGTATTTGTTGGGGAGTAATGTGTGTCCAAAGAAAATGTATTATTTAAAAGAAACTTGTGAGCATCTTCCTGAGGCTGTGCAGAATGTAGACCCTCAATGCTAGGGAGGAGGGTCCATGTCCTGGTTTATGCTGTCACATGGGTGGATTCGAAAAGACAAGCCCCAAACACAGCATTGTGGCAGGACCAGGTGGGGATACAGAGAAGAGACTGGACTGAATCTATCATTTGCAGAGCGGAGCCAGCTAATTTGCTTGCTGCCTTTTCACTCTGACGTTGTGTTTCCATGGTTTCACGGTTGGTCAGAGATGGGGTGTTTAAGTCCACCGGGACAGACCCAAAGTAGGAAGGCAAAAACTGCTGTGGAATTATTTTTGAAACATGGAGTCTCAGAGTGCTCTGGGCTAGGAGGCCTGGAGAGCCAGGTACAAATCTGATAATGAGACTGATGAGGAACTTTGATATAGTCCTCTCAGGTTTGAAAAGTGTGACACTGGATGTCTGTGACCTCATTTGGTCCTTCCAATGACTCCAGGGGGTGTTGACTACAGGTGTTGTTCCCCTCTACAAATGAGAAAACTGACATTCGGAGAGAGGAAAAGATGGGTCAGCCTCAGAGGCTGGATTCCAATCCCAAAGTCTCTTATCTTCAAGCCAGTCAAGAAACATGTATTAAGTGCTTATTACATGCCAGGTATTATGCTAAGTGCTGAGGATACAAAGAAAAAGAAAACAAAACAAAAAATCTGCCCTCAAGGGGTTGACTTTTTAATGAGGGAGATGACATGCAAGTATGTACAAGACAGTTACCCACTGTCCCTGAAGTGTTCATGCACATTCAAGCTCTTAAAGCCGAAAATTTTCACCAAGACTTTTCCAGGCAGTCTCAGAGAGAAGGCGCTAGTGGTGGAGCTGTGGGGCAGGGACCTGGAAAGGTGGGATTTGAGGAAGCCAAGCAAACCAGGAGGTGGAGGTGAGGAGGGAGGGTGTTCCAGGCATAGGGACAGAGATGGGAGGAGTAGCAGCTCAAGTCCAGGCTGCTTCCAATTCTCTGTGAGCTACAGCAAGTCCCTTGACCTCTCTGGGCCTGTTTCCTTATTAGTCAAGTTTCAGGTGAAGGGATTGGGTATCAGAATGGGGAAATAAGAAATGAGCCAGATTGCTTCCTACCAGCTGCTCTGCTTGGTTTCGGCTTCATCATCATCTTCATCGAGCTCGGCCCTTGACAGACTCATCCTGCCTGCTTCTGCTGCGCCATTTCACCCCTCGTCAGTACCCTCAGTGGCTCCTGCCTCTCTCATTGGAGGACTGGAGGTGGAGCAAAAGTCTTCTCCCATTGCCTCCCTGTAGAGATGGGGCTCAGAACCCCAGGCATCCCCTCATTTGCTGCTCTTCTGGCTTTCAGCACTACTTTCATCTTTTTCTTGCCTACATGTGCTGGGTACCCTCTGGCACCCTCCCCCTCCCTTTCAGCTTCCTTTTGTGGGTTGTCTTCCCACATTAGACTGAAAGTTCCTGCCTTTAGGCAGAATCTGATTTTCTTTTTATTTGTATTCCCAGGGTTTAGCACAGTGCTCGGTGCATAGGAGACTCTTAATAAATGTTTATCATATAATTTAGTATTATGTAGATTAAATGGTAACTCTTAGAATTCACAGTCCTGCGGGGGGGGGGGGGGGCGGGATGGGGGGAAATGCTGTAAGTTCCTAGTAGGAGGAAATCCTTGGCTCATCTAAGCGAGGTTCAAGAAGTAATCTGACTTGATAGCTGGGCAAGTTCTGAGGCGGCTCAGGGGCAGGGTTTGATGGAACCAGTGAATCCCTGTTTCAGAGTGGCACAGTGAATAGAGTCAATAAGTTCAAATTCCTCATCAGACACTCACTGTGTGACCCTTGGAAAATTACTTCATCTCTGCTTAAGTTTCCTCATCTGTAAAATGGGAATCATAATAGCACCAACCTCCCAGGGTTGTTTTGAGGATCAAATGAGATAGTATGTGTGAGGTGCTTAGTGCAGTGGCTGGCACATATGTTAACTCTTATTATTTTTGTCCCAATTCATATTAGAACACTCATTTAAGTTAAGGCATTATGTCTCTAGAAGGCCTCCTGGACAACACAATGGATAGGACAGTCACTTACTATCATTCATTAAGGAGAAGCAACTAGGCATTGGGAAAAGCAAACATATAATGGAGACAGATGAGTTGGGTTCACCTATCATGCTTAGTGCTTTCTACCCATGTGGAACGTGGGGCAAGTCATTTCATTCCTGGTGCCTAAATTTTGTTCTCTGTAAAATGAGATGTTTAGACTATAGGGGCTCTGAGGTCTCCTCCAAGTCTAGACCTAGGGAACTTAAAGGACTAGAATCAAGGCAGAACATTACACAATATGTGTGTTGGGTTGGGGACTAGATAGGATTTTATCAGAAGAGGAAATTCCCAATAAGGAAATTACTTGCTCTGCATTTCAGCACCTGTCCTGCAGCTGAGTTTTAGAGACTTGTCTGAGGATACAGAGAGACTGAATAACGCGTAAGGTCACAAAGGTAGCAATTTTGTCTGAGATAAGATGCTAATGAGCTTCTCTCTCCCTCCTCTCCCTCTTCCTCTCCCTCTCCCTCTCCCCCTCACTTTCCCTCCCTCTCCCCCTCCCTTCTTCCATCCTTCTCTCTCTCTCTCTCTCTCTCTCTTTCTCCGTTCTCTCCCTCTCCCTCTTCCTTCTCTCCCTCTCCTTCTCCCTCCCCCCCACCCCTCCAGTGGCCAAGGAGGCAGAATGATATAGTACATAGATAGTTGACCTCAGAGCCAGGGAGACCTGGACTCAAGTCCCACTTCTAACATGCATGTGTCATGCACCTTGGGCAAGGCAGTTCTCAGTGCTCTAGGCAACTCTGTAAGAACAGAAGTTGCAGAGAAGGTGTTGACTTATATTGTTAGAGCAGGTTTCTTCATTCAAGAGTTCCACATATCAGTGAAATCCCAGGTAAAGTCTTTAGAAAGATAGATAGACAGATGGATAAATAGATGGATAGATAGATAAATGGAAAGCTAGATGGATGGATGGAGAGATGGATAGAGAGATAGATGGAGAGATAGATGAATGGATAGCTAGATGGAGAGAGATAGAACAAGATAGACATCCATTTAGTGCTTTCAGATTTGTGCATTATATAGTGCATCTACACACATTATATCTTTTGATTCTCACAACAAATCTGAGAGAGATTATTTACCAGCCTTGTTTTACAGTGGTCAATCTCAGTTTGACCACCTATAAAATAGGAATAATAATACTTCTAATACCTATCTCCCAGGATTGTTGTGAGGAAAATGTTTTGTAAACATCCAAGAGCTATAGAAATGTGAGCTGTTGTTCATTTGGAAAGTAAATGAAGTCAGGACCCTAGTCCTGCACAGATGGCACTCTGCCTCAGGCTGCTGGTGTGGCTGGGGCTATTCCTCTCTTCAGTGACAGCTGGCCCTACTCCTTCCATCATGATCTTCCCCTGGTTGCTGACACACACTGCCATGAGGCAATCCTGACCCTGGACCACCAGGCCTAGTCATCCTCAGTCAGTGCTAGGATTCTAAGTGACAGTTCTGGTTTGGGTGTCTTTTCTTGGAAAGCAAACATACAAAATCTTTTGTTGTTGTTCAGTCATTTCAGTTATATCTGACTCTTCATGACCCCATTTGGAGTTTTCTTGGCAAAAATACTAGAATGGTTTGGCACTTCCTTCTCCAGCTCTTTTTACAGATGAGGAAACTGAGGCAAACAGGGTTAAGTGACTTGCCCAGGGTCACACAGCTTGTGAGAGTCTGAGGCCAGATTTGAACTCACAAAGATGAGACTTCCTGACTCCAGGCCTGCATTTTATCCACTGCAGCACCACAACCCTGACACCCTCTTTCTGTGTCATGGGCAGGTAAGGCATGCCATTACCTTTGAAGCTTCTTTGTCAACAAAACTTGTTGCCTCAGGAAAGCAAAGTCAGTAGGCTGAGGGAAAGTGAGCTCCTGGGAGTGGAAAGTGAGAAAAGATTTCCTTCCTGGAGTTTAAATTAAGATTTTGTTTGTCTCTTTACCTGTGGAGTAGAGAGCTCTGCACACCTACAACCTGTGACTAATAAATATCTCGTGTAATCATGTTAATACAGAAATTAAATAGTGAAACTTGGGACAGCTTTGTGCTTTTATTAACCATAATTTCTAGACATTGTGTGGGTTCTGAAAAAATACTTTTCAGAGCATTTCCTTTCAGCTACAACTCTGCTCAGTGTACCCGTTTGCTTTGGATAACAACAGGGTTTTTTTTCTTTACAGTTTTTTTTTTCTTTTAATGCAGACCACTTAAATAGAAAATGAATATGTGCCAACTTGGTGGGAAAGTAAATGTTTGGCCAGCGTTGTCCATGCATATAGGCCCTCCACCAAGGTCTGTCTTAACATACTCCCAGCTGCTCTGAGCCTGCCCCAGGACAGCTCTGGTAGCTGGGATGCTGACTAGGGCCAAGACTTCTTTCTAGACAGGTAAGAAGGTCTCAACTTTCAGAGGTAACATATGGTGAGCATCAGAAGCCCAGTGCCTCCCCACCCTGAAATAGCTGAATTTGGAAGTCAGATCTGGCTTATACCCTGATTCTCCCATTTCCTACTTGTGTGGCCCAAGGGAAGTCACTTCAACTCTCTGGGCCTCAGTTTCCCTAACTCCAAAATGAGGTTGCTGGATTAGATGGTCTCAGAGGTCCTTTCTAGAGCTAAATCTATGAACTTTCTCTACCCTTCTACTTGGTACTTCTACATGGTTTCCAGCAGCCATTGTTCCAAAGAGTTAATTAACCAAATTATCTTTAGAATAGCTGGCTGTTGCAGTCCTTCAGATCTCAAAAATCATGGGGAAATTAAGGCATGCATTATTTTCTCCCCTCAGGGCAGGTTGAAGGAAAGTACTTTGTAAATGTTCCATGTTCTGCTCATGTATCATTGGGTGTATGCTAGGGTAATTTTCTATGTTTTTATCCTATCCCTACCCCACCCCCAATCCCATCCCCATCCCCACCTTTTCTGGACTGAATATACTGTAAGAGAAGGGATGTATCTTTTCTGGTTCCTAGCTAACACAGTGCTGTGTATAGACTCAAATACTCTTAATACATCTGTACTCTCCTCGATTTAGATGTTCCCTCCAATTATTTAGAATTCAACTTATTAATACCTGTCCATCCTTGCTGTAGCCTCCCTCAATTTGTCCACAGGGGGTACTTTCCATTCACACGTAAAAACATAAATTCACTTCTCTTTCTTGGCTTTGGTCCTGACTCCCCCAAATTTCTACCTTTCAACCATTTCTGCCATCTCACCCTGGCGATACCACTACCTTCCTCTGATTATTGATTTCTTCCCCAAAACCATAATTTTTTAAAAATAAATTTTTTTTATATAATCAAAATTTTCCTCGTATCCCTCCAGACGGCCATCCCATAAAACAAATAATAATAAACGATATTTTTAAAATGAAAGAAAAAAGAGAAATTCTATAAAACCAATCAACACATTGGAAAGTCTGAAAATATATGCAATGTAGCCACCAGTGGACCTCCCACCTCTGCAAAAGGAGTGGGGTGGGAGTGTCTTCTAACTCTTCTTTGGAGTCATACTTGTTCTTTGATTTTACAATATTCATTTTTGCTTGTTTTGTGATTTTTCTTTCCATTTATATAGTTGTATTCATATATACAATTTTCTTGACTCTGTTTGCTTCACTCTGCATCAGATTATGTAAATCTTTACATTCTTCTCTGTAGTAAGCATTTTCTTTGTTTCTTATAGCACAGTAACATTGGTTACATTCATGTATCACAATTTGTTTAGCCATTCCCCAGTTAATGGGTATCTTACCTTGTGGCCAAATCTTTGCTACCACAAAAAGTGCTGCTCTAAATATTTTGGTGACAATGGGGTCTTTCTCCTTATCAGTGAGTGACATTTTTAGGGTATACCTAGTAGTGGAATCTCTGGGTCAAAGGGTAGGGATATTTTAGTCACTTTATTTGTAGAATTCCAAATTGATTTCCAAAACTGTTGTACTAATTCACAGCCTCACCAACAATGCTTTAGTGTACCTATCTTTCCACAAGTCCTCCAACATTGACTGTTACCCTCTTTGACAATTTTCAGGATATAACATGAAAACTTAGGGTTGTTTTGGTTTGCATTTCTCTTACTATTCATGCTCATTTCTCCCCAGTTCCTCTCCTTACTCTTAGGACTTTACCCTTGGCCACCCCAGCTCTTTTTATGTGTTGTTTTCTTCCTTTAGAATGGAAGTCTTTATCTATCATCTTATCTGTCTCTCTCTTCATCAGCATCACCTATCAATCTAAGATTCCTTGAAAGATATAACATTATCAAAATGTTCTCTCCACACAATTGCACTGAAGTTGGAGGGAGAGAAAATTTGTTGTCATTCAGGCATTTTTTCAGTTGTGTCCCACTAGAGTTTTTTTTTGGCAAAGACACTGGAGTGGTTTGCTCATTTTACAGATGAGGAAACTGAGACAAATAGGCATAAGTGACTTGTCCAGGGTCACCCAGCTAGGAAGTGTTCGAGGTCACATTTGGACTCAGGAAGATGAGTCTTCCTGACTCCAGGCCCAGCGTTTTATCTGCTGTGCCATCTACTTGCCCTGGAGAGAAAATAGATTTTTGTTCACTGAAAAATAACAATTTGAAAAGAAAGCCATAACAATAGAAATAACCCTGTTCCATGACCCTTAGATTGTAAACACTGCGGAATCACAGGAGGCCTTTGCTAGTTGTTATCGAGGGTTACTGGATAGCAGGGTCATAGATCTCAAGCTGGAAGGTGCCACATAAACCTTAAAAAGATGATACAAACATGAGTTGTTATGACTATTCTAACGTCCATACCCTCATTTTCTTCTCCAGGCTAAATATTCCTGTACCTCCAATCATTCTTTGATTCCAGAGGGTTCTACTTATCTTTTTCTTTATCATTCATGTGCTGCCCAGGCTCTTTTATACAGCCTGTCTGTTGTGCCCCTTTCTTTTGTTCATCAAATACTCTTGGTCAACATTGATTAAGCACTCACTGTGTGCAGAGCTTGGTTCTGGGTGCCAGGGAGGAGACAATGTGTAGATAACCCAGTGTTTCCGTTTTCTGAGCCCTGGACCTGGAGACAGGAAGACCTGAATTCAAATGTGACTTCAGATACTTACTAGCTGTGTGACCCCGGGAAAGTAATTTCTTCTCTGTCTTCAGGCTCCTCATCTGTAAAATGAATATAATAATAGCACCTAACTCCTAGGGTGGTTACAGGATAAAATGAAATCATATTTATAAAGCAGTTAGCTCAGCAGCTGGCACATAGTAGGCATTTCACAAATGATTATTCCCTTTCATCCCTCCCTCCCTTCCTCAAGGAGCTGCCCTTCCATTGAAGAGACTGGACACAAACATGGACAGCTGTGATGAATCCTATCCCATCCTGAGGATGCAGGACACATATTGTCCACACTGCTTTCCATGATGAAAAGAATTCTTGTGCTAGAGGAAGAGTTCTGAATCTGTTTTGTGTCCTGGAGCCCTTGAGCAATCTGCTACAGCCCATGGAGCCCTTCTGACAGTTATGTTTCTTAAATGCATAAAATAAAATGCTTTGGGTTATAAAGGAAACCTATTACATTGAAATAAAGATGTAGTTTGTTTCCCCATTCCACTTTGCAGATCCCAAGATGAGAGTCCCTGCTCTGAGTCAGAGGAACTGGGTCAGAGCCTCAGTTTTCCCACTGTAAGAGCAGATAGCTTTTAGGTGCCCTGCAACTCTAGGATTAGAATCCAAGTATACGAGAGACGTGCCAGACAAAGAGCTCTGTGAACTCTGATGGGGTGGGGATGGGGCATCACAACTAAGAGGAATCGAGGAAGGCTTCATGGAAGGGCTGGTGTTTGAGTTGGATTTCAAAGGATAGATAGGAATCCATTAGATGAAGAGGGAGAGGGAAGACATTTCAGGTAGGAAGCCTGGGTTCAAATCACATTTTACCTACTTACTAGCAATGTGACATTGGACAGGTTATTTCCCCTTTCTGGTCCCAGTTTCCTCATCTGTAATGGTAAGGGGTTGAACTAGAAGGCATCTTAAGTCTCTTCAGGTTCATATGGCTCCTCAGAGTCTCAGTTACCTCATCTGTGAAATGGGCATAATAGTCCCTTCCTTTTTCCCTGCTCATCCTATACCAGATTTGCTAACATGCATTACAAGTCTAAATGTACTATGGAAAAACGTGATCCATTAGCGTTATTTTTATTGGCATTATTATTATTTCTGTAGCAGTTGATGGTCAGATTAATTCTTTGCCTCTTACCACATTCTGGCTGGGATTTGACAACTTTGAGGCAGGAGACACCATGCAGGTCTGAAAGGTTGATTGTAGCAGGAAACTGTGGGAGTCATAAGACATTGGGTAGCACAAGAAGAGTACTTGAATTTGACTATTGTCTCTATTGTTTAATACCTGTGGGACTTTTCGTAAGTTCCTTCTCTCTCAGTCTCAGTTTCCTTCTTTGTAAAATGAGGGGGTCAGACTAGATGACCTCTGAGGTCCCTTCTAGCTGCAGAGCTGTGCTCCACTGATCCCAAGCTAGGAGAGAGATGAAGTCAGAAGGGGGGGAGAGGGCCGAGAAAGGGAGCAAGAGGGTACCCAGATAGGCCTGGGAGCTTCTAGGAGGAAACATTCTTGCATTTATTGAAGCCTGATGGAATCTTAACTTTAACTATCCCAATTTGACTTTCTTTACTAAGGGTGGATAATTCTGATGAATAAAGAGCTTTTATCTTTCCTAGCAAGCCAGGAGACTCAGAAGGCTCATCTTGTATGCTGCTATTCTAATTCTATCTGAATTAGAAAAAATGTATGTAGTTCTAGCTTGTGAAATCCCCGAAGGTATATTTTCTTTCATTCTTTCTCCTGCTTATTCCCTCAGCTTCCAAAATTTGGACGGCAGTTATCAAACCATGTTTGGCATTTACCCATCTCTAGGCATTTTTCCCCCCTAAGGAGCTCCAGCTATGAATAGCTCTGATGATGCTCATTCTTACAGGTCACTGTCATTAAAAACAAGAGTGAATCATAAATGTTGTATTGAACTAAAGTTAAAAACAACAGAAATAACTCCCAAATGAGATGTGAATCAGAGAAGGGCCAGTTGAATCGTCTCGGCTATGCGGAGTAGGGGAAATTGCAGAGAAGAGAATCGGCTTACACTTAAATGAATGAAGGTAGAAATTAGACCCACAGGTCCTGCCTGATATGTGGTCCATCAAGAGATGACCACTGGAGGGAGTGTTGAAGTGGAGTGAGTACCTGATTTACGGTCAGAGGGCCTAGGTTCAAATTTAGACTGCCTCTTACAGCCTATGATCCCATGATTACCTGGCAACTCAAATTCAGCCACCATTTGTTAAGTGTCTACTCCTGTGCTTGGTGCTAGTGGAACAAAGGAAAAACAAGGGAAAAATCCTGCCCTCAAGGAATTTCCATTCTAGATTAGATGGGTCGAGTGCTATACTGGCTCCCAGGACATAGGTGTAGAATGAGAAAAGACACCCACTATGCTGAGTAAACTTTTTATGGAGGATTCATGGAAAGACATGGGCAAGAAGTATATGTATCGATGACAACATCAGTGAGTTCACTGACCCATTTAAGTCTTTATGCCCCAAGGCTATTGCGAGAAAAACCACTCTTTAACAGGACTGCAGTTTAGGACGACTTCAGGAAGAGAACATAGGATCCAAAGCTAATTTAGGGCCCATCCAGTCCAATCCCTCTAATGTCAAAGATAGGGAAACCAAAGCACAGGTAAGTTGATCATATTGGCAGATACTGTAGTACTATAGTTACCATAGGTAGTAGATTTAAATCTTGTTCCTCTGACTCCAGAGTAACGTCTGTCTCCATTGTTGCAGCCACTCTTTTCCCACAACACATAGAAAGTAACGACAGGTGACAATCTGCTACATATTTATACCCAACGTGCAGAGTGGGTAAGAGTAAGAGTAAAAGGCTTGGACTCAGACCTGAATTCAAATCACTCAGCTGATCTCAGGTTCAGTTTCCTCATCCAATTAAATGGGTATATTAATATCTCCTACCTCACGGGGCTGTGATAAGGATCAAACGAACTAACATTTCATAAGGGTTATCTAAATGCTAGTTGTTGTTACTACCATATTACATGCATTTTACACGTGAGGAACTATAGGCTTGGGGAAATTAAGTTTGCCCACAATCACCCACCTATGAATCAAACCCAGGACCCTTGACTTTGTAAGCCTAATGCTTGTTCTACCATGCTGCAATGCTAGATAATTGTCATTCCCTAGAACTGTAAAGACTTTTTGCCAGTAGCTGTACAGCCAATGACTTAAAGACCAAATGGAGACAGACTTTGTCCTCAGGAATATCAAACCTGATATCTGTACTCTACAACACTGCAAATGCTCTACCTTCTCTCTGCTTCTCCATATAAAAATTACTCATTTTTCAAAGCTTTAAACCTTCTCTGTTACTTTCTATGTATATGACTTTGGGAAAGTCACTGACCTCCCTAGGACTCAGTTTCCTCATATGGAAAATGAAGGGGTTGGACTGGATGGCTTTGGAGTATCTTTCCATGAGCCTATGGACTTGTATAAGCCCCATCTCTTCCAAAGAGTCTCCCTAGAGTGGTTCAGGGATCTCTCCTTTCTTTGAACTAAATGCTTATTGGCCATTTCATTCATTAACTAGATAATCCTGTCCTAAATTCAGGAAGGAGGTGTCCCATAAATCTTTCATGGTTGATCATTGTTACAGTATTGCTGTTACCATGAACAATGTCCTCCTGGTTCTGCTCGCTTCACTTTGCATCAGTTCATATAAATCTTTCCAGGTTTTTCTGAAACTATCCCCTTTATCATTTCTTATAGCACAACAGTATTCCATCACAATCATACACCACAACTTATTCAGACATTCCTCAGTTGATGGGCACCCCCCAAATTTCCAGTTCTTTGCCACTGCAAGAGTTGCTATAAACATTTTTGTACAAAATAAGTCCTTCTTTCTCTCTCTCTCTTTTATCTCTTTGGAATACAGGTCTAGTAGTGGTATTACTGGGTCATAAGGCATGTTCAGTGTTATAGCCCTTTGGGTATACAGTTCCAAGTCATTCTCCAGAATGGTTGGACCAGTTCACAACTTCAACAATGGTGCATTAGTGTCCCAATTTTTCCATGTCCTCTCCAGCATTTGTTATTTTTCTTTTCTGTCATGTTAGCTAATCTGATAGGTGTGTGGTGGTATCTTAAGAGTTGTTTTAATTTGCATTTCTCTAATCAGTAGCTAGTGAACAGTCTAACAAACAGTTTTCTGTTAGTTAAGCCCTTATTACTAGCCCCCTTAATTTTGCAAGCAGTCTTCTGTTTGATAAGCCCTTGTTACTGGCCCCCTTAGTTTCGCAATCTAGCATACCTTGCCGTTTATCTAAGTTTCAGGATGAGCACTCCCCCTCCTCCCCTTGCGAAAACCCCCTAGGTACCCTGCAGATGAAGAATTTTTCATGACACCAATGACTTTGTGGTTTTTGCCTTTATAAACCCTGCAATGTAATCCCCGGGGGTCGGACTCCTCTGGCCCGCTGGGGTTATGAGTGCGACCCCGATGCATCGGCTCTGAATTAAAACCTCTTGTTTTTTACATCAAACTGGTCTCCTACGTTCTGG
>CM053585.1:383453924-383483170 GCA_028646515.1 Pseudochirops corinnae
TCCTTCCGTCCCTCCTTCCTTCCTTCCGTCCTTCCTTCCTTCCTTCCTTCCTTCCTTCCTTCCTTCCTTCCTTCCTTCCTTCCTTTCTTCCGTCCTTTCTCCCTCCTTCCCTCCTTTTTTCTTTCTTCTTCTTTCCTTCTTTCTTTTGTTCATCATCTATCAGGATAGTATAGTGAAAAGTTCAATGGGTTTATGTTCAGAGGATCTTGGTTCAGTGTGTGTGTGTGTGTGTGTGTGTGTGTGTGTGTGTGTGTGTGTGTGTGTGTGTGTGTGTGAGACTTTGGGCAAGTCACTTAATGTCTCTGTGCCTCAATTTCCTCATCTGTAAAACGAGAAGGTTGGATTAGATGATGCCTGAAGTCCCTTTTATCTCTACACCTCCCTCCGGATTCCAATGTCTTCCCATCTAAGGTTATCTTCCATTTTCTTTGTATATATCTTATAAAACTGGTTATCTATATATGCACCTAATGTAAGCTGATTTAAGGTAGGGGCCTGTTTTTGCCTTTTCTTAGTATACCCTAGGTTTAGCACAGTGGCTGGCATACAGTAAATTCTTAATAAATGCTTGTTAATTCACCAATAATTCTGTAGCTATTGATTCATCATTGACCCTTTGATTCTGAGATCTACGATCCTAAATATTGGAGCCAAGTTTTAAACTCAGATCTCTTTACTCCAAGTCTGGCACTAGGCTTAGCAGACTTGAATGTGTCAAAGGATTTCCCAGGCCCTCAGTTCTACTCTTGTGTGTTTTTTCTTCTTCAGATTTGAGTGAGACAAGAGAAAATATTCTCCTAAAGTAAAGGAGACAGTCATCAAACTTGAGCTAGGCTTCAGTCTTGATAGGCCCAAATTTTATTTTTCTATATTGTGTCTGCCAGGTGCCTGTCTTTGGTAAACAAGAAAAGCGATAAGTGATCCATAAATTGCCTACTTTTTGCAACAAATAATATGTGTGCCAGGTGTTTCTGTAAATTGTCTGCTTTTTGGTAAACCAGGAAAAAATATGTAATCTGTGATAAGCTTACTTCTGATAAATAATTTTGTATTGGGTAGAAGGATTGTAAGGACACACCTTCTGACCAATGGGAATGAAGGCCTGGTTACTGGGGAGGGGACCTGGGGTTTTGGGGTGGTCCTAGAATTGTTTGTGCAAGGGTATAAAACTGCTTGTTTGATTTTTGTACTTTGCCTCGCTATGCTGGTGTATGTTCTGGGTAGGTGACACCCAGCTCTTGCGAGACTTGTGTAGGGATAAATAGCTTCTGTTTCTACCTGGAGAAACCTCTGTGTTTTATTTGGGTAAGGGTCTTTGGGGCTTTATCCCACACAGATGTAGTCTGTTTCCTAGGGAATACATCCTTGACCAGCACCATATGCTTCTGGTGAGCCAATTTCCTGGCAGCCTACATAATTTATTTATCTTCATCAATGCCTCCCCGCTCCTCTAGCCTAGTTTTCTGGTCCCATCCACCTCAGTTAACTCTTGTCCTTCACTTCCTTTTGGATTCAGCTCAAGACTCGCCACTTCCAGGAAGCCATCCCATAGTAACACTTTCTAGCCCTATTCCCTTAGTGAGTACATCCTCACATTTCATATATGCCCTTGAATTTGTTGGCATGTTGTTTTGTGAAATCTTTCCTTTTTTCTTTTATTTGATCTCCCCACCTAGACAGCTCAAGATCAGGAACTCTCTACCTATGTGCTCTGGATTCATCCAGAACACCTAGAAAATTATTCTCCATACACTGGATTTTCTGCCAATATTATTGACTGGTGATCTGATGTCTTTTTTTGGTTGTTGCTGTTCAGTTAAATGGCTCTTTACTTGGTCCTGATGGCTCATGGCCTGCTAGTCCCTCTGGATCCAAGAAACTTTTTCAGCCTTTCAAAAATGGCTGATAGAAAATTGAGAGAAAAAATAATTAGCCAAGGAGGGTAAAACATGCTCTATGAATTGTTAGGCATTCTTACAAAGACGTCCCCTTGAGAATTCAAATTACCACAAATACCAAGGTATTAGAACATGAGGGAGATATAAAAGGAAGACAAACTGAGAATCAGCAAAAAAAAAAATTCTTTGGCAGTCTCAGACATGTTTCCTTCCTCGGGAGAGAGTGGGCCTGAGTTGGTTTCATCTATTAACTTTTCTATCTCCCACTCAGACTGCATTGCCTTCTATTTAAGCTGAGATAGGCTTTCTACAGGGTGGTCTGAGCTGGGCCTACCCCTTGCTCATCCCACAGATGGATGGTACCATGCTGGGCAGCCTCTTACAAGGGTAGGGAGATGCTGGAAGGAAAGAGCTTTCTCTTTGGTCCTGAATCCTTCCTCCTGAAGGGAGACTATGGAACAGAGTGGAAAGAGCACTGACTTTGGAATCCAGAAGAAGGAGGTTTGAATCCAGCAGCATACTCTTACTATGTGTGACTTTGGGCAAGTAACTTAAGGTCTAAGATTCCTAATTTGTTAAAATGAAGCTTTCACAGGGTTATCATGAAGATCAAATGAAATAATGAATGCAAAACACTTTCCAAACCCCAAAAATGTCAATAGTTATTCTGATGGGACTCCCTTAAATGGACCTGTGGATTTATTGATGTAGACAGTCCCTTTGATGGTGTACATTGTAAGCCCCTCATGCCTTCTGATTCTAATTCTTGTCCATGTTATCCTATAACTCTTCCACTAGGGGTTGACTCGGTAGACTGAAGGCCTTCCTATTGATTTCTAGATCATTCAGTGTGTGGTGTGTGTGTGTGTGTGTGTGTGTGTGTGTGTGTGTACCAATAGAGGATACAGGCTATCCCATCAAGTATACCTTGCTTTCTCTATGCAGGTGTGCAACACCTAGGAAGAGAAAGGGAATTCTAAATCTTGCAGAAAGATAACAAACCCAGAAGCCTCAAGAAGATTAGTAGGTCTTAGACCAGCTGGACCTGAATTTGGGATGAATGGCACCACTTTTCAAGTTGTTGTGTAAGATAAGAGGGTTGAGCTAGATAACTATTGAGTTCTCTTTTGTACCAGATCTATGATCCTACCATGAATTTCTCCTAAATAAATGGATGTAACTGTCTAAGTGGCTACTAGTTTTAATACAAGACCTTTCTGAGTGAGAAAGTGGAAACCTGGGAAATTGCTTTGAGAGGTAGCCCATGTGTTGCTCTTTTGGATTGAGACTGGGGCTGACCTTGGAAAAGATGGGCCATGAGGTTTGTCTGTGGGATGTATGGTAAGTGCTGCTAAGTGTGTGCTACAATGTTTGCCTGGATGAAGTTGGAGGATCATGTGTAGCTAAGAAAATCCAGCCCAGTTTACAGTTTTTATTAGGCACAAACCTAGCGAGTGTCAAGGGTGTTCACTAGGGATAGAAAGAGCATTTTGCTTCATAAATCCATGGGCAGGAACTATCAACCTCTGCTTGCCCAGATGACCCCAGCTTAGCCCTGTTTGCAGTGAAGCAAGAATGAAAGGATTCCCTTTGGCCTTACCCTGCTGCACAGTCCACTTGTCCTCTTCCTCTCCCTGGAGTTTAAATCAGCTTCAATTTCTGTGTCTGGCAGCTGAGACATCTGCTGGGTTTTTCTACTGGGATTCACCATCCAGCTGAGTCTCTCTGACATCCCAATAAAGGCAGAAATCTTAAAGGGAAAAAGAAATTTGAAAAAAACAAGCCCCAGCAAGAACAACAGCAATGAAAGCTCAGTAAATGTGAGGGTGGGTGAAGGTGCTGATGTTCTTCTGTGGATACTTCGCCAACCTGTTTAGCTTCCAGTTGTTGTCTGAGCTGCTACCGTTGTTTAGTCTTAATCTTCTTTGCCATTGTTCTTGTTAGTCTAATTTCTTGGGAAGATAAACTGAAGGGTTTCTTTAGAATTATTTTAAAATTAATTCTTAAGATCTTCACAAACATATTTCCTCTTCCTCTCAACCCTCCTCCCCCACTACTGGGAAAAAAATCTCTTTTCTCAAAGAAAATGTGTACCACCAAACAGAACAAACTCCTGTACTGGCTGTGTCCAAACATGTGTCTCCTTCTTTATACCGAGTCCATCCCTGCTCTGTCACAAAGCATGTAGAATTCTTCATCACCAGTCCTATGAAATTATGGCTGATGAGAATTCTTAAGTGGTTTAGAATTATTCATCTGTATAACACTGTTATAATAGAAATTGTTCTCCTGGTTCTGTTCACTTCACTTTGCATTATCAGTTGATACAAGTTTTTTCTTTTCCTGCAACTGTTTCATTTCTTACCTTGCAATAAAGCTTATAATTTATAATTACTCCCTACTATCTCTGCTCCATTGGCATGGGAAGGAACAGGAAACCAGTCATGGTTCTAATGGTTCATGTGGGTCTCCTCCACAAAGCTTCAGATGGTGGTCCCCACCATCAGAGTTTAGATAGGGAAAGAACTAAGACTGAAGAAAAGGATCTACCCTAGGCCAAGTGTGGCAGAGGATATGGCAGTAAGATACCAGGTGCCAGAGGAGAGGAAATATTGACTGTGGAAAGGGTCCCTTTCCCTGGACTTGATAAAGGTATGACTCTGCTGCTCTCTCAGTGATGAGCATGTAATGAGATATGATTGGGGTCCTATACAACACAACCTTTGAGGCACCTGGTAATATCTGAGGTCAGATTTAAACTCAGGTTTTCCTGATTCCAGGTGCAGCACCATGCACCGTTGGTACCTAGCTGCCTGTTGTTGCTGAAGTTGTTAGCAGTCAATAACAAAAAGATGATGGGCAGTTAGCCATTTTGGAGAAATCAATTATCTGGTCCAACTGTCTAGAGGGCCTGTTTTCTGAAAGATATTATGATGGCAAACCTGAAAAAGTTAAATTCACTACAAGTCATTTCCCAATTGATAAATGGTCAAAAAATATGAACAGGCAGTTTTCAGAGTAGGAAATTAAAGCTATCTATACGAAAATATGCTCTAAATCACTATTGATTAGAGAGAGAAATGAAAATTAAAGCAGCTCTGAGTTACTACCTCACACCTGTCAGATTGGCTAACATGACAAAACAGGAAAATGATAAATGTTGGAGAAGATGTGGGAAAATTCGAACACTAATTCATTGTTGGTGGAGCTGTGAGCTGATCCAACCATTGTACGTGCCTTTCTATCCAGCAATACCACTTCTAGGTCTGTATCCCAAAGAGATCATAAAAATGGGAAAAAGGACCCACATGTACAAAAATATTTATAGCAACTCCTTTTGTGGTGGCAAAGTATTGGAAATTAAGGAGATGTCCATCAATTAGGGAATGACTGAACAAGTTGTGGTATATGAATGTAATGGAATACTATTGTGCTATAAGAAATGATGAGTAGGCCCACTTCAGAAGTTGTCAGAAAAACCTGGAAAAGCTTATATGAACTGATGCTGAGTGAAATGAGCAGAACCAGGAGAACATTGTACACATTAACAGTCACTTTGTGTGATGACTGACCTCAATAGACTTAGCTCTTCTCAGCAATGCAAAGATCTAAGACAACTCCGAAAGACTCACATTGGAAAATGCTATCCACATCCAGAGAAAGAACTTTGGAGTTTGAATGCATATGGAAGCAGACTATTTGCTCTCTTTCTTTTGTTGTTTTTTTTGGTGGTTCTTTCTTATTGTTCCTTCCATTAGTTCTAATTCTTCTTTACATCATGACTAATGTGAAAATATGTTTAATACAAATGTATAAGAGGAGCCTATATCAGATTGCATGCTGTCTTGGGGAGGGTAGAGGAGAGGAAGGGGGAAAAATTTCAAACTCAAAATCTTATGGAAGTGAATGTTGAAAAGTAAAAATAAGTTATATGTAATTGTAAATTTTATATATACATATATATAATATATATAAATTATATATAAAAAGTTGTATTCACACAGAAGGTTCATGTGTCTGGGAGTAACTACAGAATGTCAAGACTGCCAACAAGGCCACCACCACCACTGGATTAAGATCATACTTTGAGGAGATGCAGGTGGGATGGGCCTTTAGATCTGAAATCCCCTTAGATATCACTGAAAACCTTTTTTAGACCTGTCTAATTCACTAATATAATATTAGTGAGTAGCGTAACTTTCTTTGCTTGTGTTTTATCTGCCTACTTGACTGAAAGTTCTGTGAGGATTGGGGCTGTATCTTGTCTGAACCTTGTATCTTCTCCCCTCACTTTGTCAAACGTAGGAATCCACACATTAGGTACTTAAACAATGTTTATTACTGGCATTGAGTCCTATCCAATGGTGTTTGGTGGCTACACCATCTCTAACCAAATTAAAGGTATTTGTTTCTTCCCAGGTCAGCTGCTTGAGTTCCAGATACAAGGGAGCAGGGTTTTACTCGTTAATATTCCCAGGAAAACAGAGTTCCTTTTCCATTCTTCTTTTATGTGTTTAGGTAGCTCTGGACAGAACCAGGAAGAGATTCTTATCTGGTCCATTGAGCAATTGCTGACAACTGTTAATGAGATCAGACCTCAGATTACTCTATAGACTTATAACTGACAGTGTTCCCTACAAGGCCCAGCCAATGTCCTTGTAGCAAGCCTAGGGCAGGGTGGGAGGAATGATTGGGGAAGAAGCTGTGTCTGGTCTACATTATATAATTCTTGTTTCTGATTCTCCAATTTGGGTATCGTTTCTACCTGAGAGAAGCAGACAATGCATGGTACAGTTTGAGGAGCCGGGTTCAGATTTTGGATTTGATACTCTCTATGGGAACAAGCCCAAGCCTCAGTTTCCTCATCTCTGAAAAGGGAGGGGGGGTGTTGTATTAGATGGCCTTGAAGGACCTCTGCTAAAACCTGACTCTATGTTCGCCTGCCATTAGAGGGTGAACTCCACGGAAAATCTGCAAAGAATCATGTTCCTTTTGGGGAGCAGTGAGGGTATTTTAGAAGAGAAGGACTTATTTCTTCTAGTCATTTTGATATTTCCCTGGGGAATGGAAAGAGAATCCATTTCTCACAGTTTCATTTTCCAGGCATTATTAAGACCCACCACCCCATATCTCTAAGGAACCACTTAATCTTGGATCAATCTCTGTCATCTCCAGCTCCTGCTGGCAGGAGGAAGGTTCAAACTCATTCAGTACTGGGGCATGCTATTTCCTTCTATCTGTCACCTAACCCCAACATTAATTACTTCTTGGGGAAGAGAGAGAGAGAGAGAGAGAGAGAGAGAGAGAGAGAGAGAGAGAGAGAGAGAGAGAGAGAGAGATGGTTCCTAGGCCTGGCCTTACAAGTACCAACTGTGTTGGTTTACTGGGTAGCTTGGGTGGGTGTGGGGGGTGCTGATTGCTATGATTACCGTTCAACATAGGCATCTCAGAACCTTGTTTTGAATGTTAATAGAATAGACTGTATTACTTGATCCCTTGACTTTTCTAATGATTAGTCAGACAAAGAGGTTTGATTCTAGTAAGGCAGACCTTCAAATTTCTTTAGCCCTCTGATTTAGAATGAGAAAGGACTGTCTAGAATAGACCACTGGTGTCAAACTCAGAAACGGGGGCCATTAAACTTTACCAAAGGATCCCAGCGGGACCATGTTGACTTTGTTGTTGTTGCTCAATCGGTTCAGTTGTGTCTGACTCTTCATGACCCCACGGGCCATAGCTGCCCATGTGGTTTTCTAGGCAAAGAGATTGGAGTAGTTTGCTCTTTCCAGTGGATTAAGGCAAAACAGAGGTTAGATGATTTGCCCAAGGTCACACAGCTACTAAATGAGATCAGACCTTCCTGAATTCAGGTTCAGTGTTCTATCTACTGAACCATCTAGCTGCTGCCGTATTGACTTAGAAAACTACATACCATTATAATTGACATTTTATTGTATTTTGAATAATTTTAAAAAATATTATTACAATGATATTTTCTCCTGGTTGAGGCTACACTTGGGAGTACTGGGGACCACATACAGCCCATGGGTTGTGTGTCTGATACCTCTGCTCTAGATCACAAGCTAATGGGCTTAGGGCTAGAAGGGACTGGAGAAGATTGCCAATCCATTCTTCCATTGTAGAGAAGAAGCTATTGAGACCCCAAAAAACAAAAGGATTTGGACAGGCTTGCACAGCTATGAAGCAGCAGAATCACCTACTCTGATGCCCTCATCTTGTTGAGAAGAAAGCCGAGGCTTAGACAGAGTAAGGTGACTTGTCCAAGATCACATATGTACTAAATATCAGACTTGAGATTTCGATCACTGAGGATCAATGGAAAGAGCTCTGACTTTGGTGCCAGGGAACCTAGGTTCAAATCCCGCTTTTGATACTGCTACTTGGATAACCTTGGGAAGATCACTTAGTTTTCTTGGGCCTTAGTTTTCTCATTTGTAAAATAAAAGGATTGGACTATGTGGCCTCTGTGCTCTCTTCTAACCCTAAATCCTTATTCCAATGTTTCTTAAGAGCCCAGGGATTATTGACCTATGTAGATTATGCAACAAAAGTAATGAAAACTGTGCAACACATTGCTGCAGGCTGCACAAATTTATCACCCATTGAATACCTAGAAATACAGTCATATGGTCAGGATGATACACCAGAAGTTCATAATCTCTCCTGATCAAACAGGTGGCAAAGCCCTGTAATAACATAGCTCAACTCAGCAATCCCCAAACTAATCTTGACAATTCATTAAATAAACTATCCTACAATCAGAGCATTAAATAGATAAAACTGTTGCCGACAATCTTCTCAAATGAACGTTAAATGGCCACACCCCAAACTGCAGAACATTTTGAATAGATGATGTCATCCCAAATAATCAGAATCTCTCACACATGCAATAATAATCCATTGATTACTCAACAAGCATTTGTTAAGTGCCTATTATGTGCCAGCTACTGGGCTGGCATTTTAGATTCAAGGACAAAAATGAAAGTCCCTGCCCTTAGGGAGCTTCCATTCTAAAGGCAGATTGTGTCACGTACACAAGTAGGTATATATGAGAACTATTTAAAGCAAACATAAGGTAATTTTGGCTGAGAGCAAAAACACTTTCAAAATAAAGAGACTTAGCAGAAGCAATGCAAACCGTGTGGGAGTGGAATGAGGTCTTATTATCCCCATGATCCTATCTGTTAATGGAGTGGTTCTAAAGATCCTTCTGTGAGCCTAGAGAAGATGAGCTTAAATCCCAGTACTTCTATTAATTTTAAAGGAGCTGCCATTTCATCCACTTGGGCAATAGTTCACTAAATATTAAATACAGAATAAGGGCAGGATGGTGACTTGTACCAGAACCATTTCTATCTGAACTCCATTGAGAATGATGGGAATGAAAGAGTAATTTTAATAATAGCTTACTTTACTGAAGACTGTACTTTACTGTAGACTAGGCATCTTCTTGTATGATGGGTAGTAAAAGGTTAAGGTTGTTTAAAAAAGTAACTGAAAGTTCTCCTCTGCTGCCCCTTCTTAGCAAAGAGGACACTTTGAGTTCCTAAAGGCTGTGCTTGCAAACCTTGTGCATTCTAGAAGCTCTTTGAACCCAGGCCCACTGAGCAGTTTTGTTATATGTGTGTCATAGGAAGACCAGTGTAGCCAAGTCATTTCTCTGGGTCTTTCTTCTCTCTGGGTTCCTAATCTCCATAGACGTTAACCAGTAGGTTGGCTGAAGGGTCATAGTTAATCCAGACCACTTTGGAGGAGTTTTCTTATTGCTACTTTCTCTTTATCCATGATTTTGAGCAAGCTCATGAATTTCAGCCACAGTGTTATTTCAAAGATGATCTCCCACTTCTGTGCTACCTGCCTCATTCTTGGCATGTGCCCCCTTCTCATTACTGACTCACAGAATCACTCCTATATATACATGGAGCCTTTATTGATTCCCCAGTCTCTAGGAGTACCCTTTGTCCCTAACTACCCATTCTGATGAACTGAATTGTTGAGGTTTACAAAACTTTCAAGTTTGCTAAGCGATCCCCTCATAGCATGCACCTGTCTCCAGAACAGATACCCCATAGAGATGAACTCTGATTGGGAGATGGGATTTCAGCCACCATGGCAGAGAGGACAATGATTCAAGCTCTTGACCAGGTCCATTTGATCAGTTTCTCACTTTTGACATCACAAGAAGGAAGCTGGCAATTAGTCATCATTGATGATGCAGTATGAAAGTTTTAGTATGAATACTTCCAGGCGTCAGTGATTTTTTTTTTAAAGGGAGAGGGCAGAATCCTCAATCTGGAGTTGAACTCTATGCCATCCAGTCTAACCCTCTCATTTTACAGATTGAGAATCGTCATTGCCCAAGGTCACAAAGGAACCAAGGATCAGAGGTAGGTTTTGAACCCAGGGTCTAAGCTCCAGAGTCTTTCCACAGTACTCTGTGCATCAAGGGCAGATGTTGCTTGGTTCCCAAAATGACTTTTTAAAAATTTTCATTTAATTTAATTTCTTTTTGCTTTTTGGAGGTGGAAGGCAGGGCAATTAGGGTTAAGTGACTTGCCCAAGATCACCCTGCTAGTACGTGTCTGAAACCAGATTTGAACCCAGGTCGTGCTGAGTCCATGGCTGGTGCTCTATTCACTGCACCACCAAGTCGCCCGTGTTGTTACTTTTTTAAACAACCTTAACCTTTTACTACCCATCATACAAGAAGATGCCTAGTCTACATATATCTAGGACTGGTTTTTGTTGGGGGGGAGGTCCCAAATCAGTGACGAACTCAGTAAATGACATAAGGAAGGTTCTCCAGATCCCAGTTTCTCCAACTGTAAAGCAGGGCAACTGGAACTGATGGTCCCTAACGTCCCTTCTGGATGTAACCTTCTAGGATTCTATTATCTGGGAGGGGCTACGAGATTAAACATTTTTTTTTCAAACATTTTCTAAAATGTTTTTCTCTCTCCTTTCCTATTCCTCCTTTTATCTATAGCCAATTCCTTCTACTTCTGTATTTTAGCACTTCTAACTGTTGCTGCTCCATTCCTCTAAGCTTTAGGCTAGATCAGCAACTTACTCTGATATGACCAGGGTAGGGTGAACTTGTATAAGAAGAAATTGAGGGAGAAGAGAGAAGAGGAAAGTAGAGAAGAGGAGGGGGAATGGGAGAGGAGAGGAGAGGAGAGACAAGTGGGGAGAAAAGAGAGGAGAGGAGAGGAAAAAGAGGAGAGGAGAAGAGAAGAGGGAGAGGAGGGGAAAGAAGAGGAAAGGAAATAGGAGAAGAGATATGAAAAGAGAAGAGAATAGAGAAGAGAAGAGAAGAGAGGAGAGGAGAGGAAATGGGGGAGAGAAAAAAACTGGGGAAAGGAAAGGAGAAAGGTCACAGTGGCCGAGGACGGGTTATGGGGTGATCAGGATAGGATCTAGGCAAAATAGCTAATCTTAGAAACTTGTCTTATTAGAAAGAGGTAGTGGGTGTGAGTCCAGAATTTTGTAGCACTAACTGGCGTGTGGGTTAATTTTACATAATTTTCTCCCTGTCTGTATCTTTTCCTCCTCTTTCAGCACTTTCCTCTCTCATGTAGGCATCAGGTCATAAAGACATTGGTCTTTCAGTTCAGGGAAGAAAACAATCCCATCACCGGATTCCCATTAAAGTATTAATGAGCCCAGAATCTAAGCTTGTGTCTATTTCCTGAAATGACTCTGTCATTGCTAGAACCTGCCTTTCCTTTCTTGCATGTAAATAATATCTCTGCTGACTATGTCTGAATGTCAAGGGTGTATAGTTAATATACCAAAACCTTAAAACAGAAGGGAAGAGAAAGGTAGACACTTTATTGAAAACATTCATTCTCCCTGGATGTCTCCAGAAGTCCCTGAAAAGCCGCAGGTGCTGTTGCATAAGACAGGAAGGCTGGATGAAACTCCGGAGTGGATTCTTAATTAAGACAGGCTTTCTCCTTCAGCTGGGGAACAGCTAGGTGTTTTTTGGACATGACAGCAAATTAATATTACAACAACAACTACAATGGGATTAAATTGTTCACTCCCTTTGATTCAACCATACCATTATTGGGCACATTCTCAAAGTGGGTCAAGGCAGGGAGAGGAAGGAAGGGTACACATATGCAAAATATTTCTAGAAATATTATTTTAAAGCAACCATAAACCATAAACTAGAAACAAAATGGGTGCCTATTGATTGGGGGAATGACTGATAAATCAATGGTATCTTAATTTCATAGAATATTGTTGTGCCAGAAAAATGATTCATTGGGAAAATTAAGGGAAACTTGGAAAGACTTGTAGGAAATGATGTAGGGAACTGAGCAGAACTAGACTGATGACAGCAGTGACCACCATGATGAGAAGGGAAACAACTTTGAAAGACATCATTACTCTGATCACTGTTGAGGCCCAACGCACCATTTCAGAGGACTGATGGTGAAGCAATCCCCTCCTCTCTGCAAGAGAGATGGTGGATTATGGCTGCAGAATGTTGCATGCTCTACCAGGCATGATCGATGTGGCAGTTTGTTTTGCCTGTTTTCTCCTTTATTATAAGAGAGATTCTCTGGATCCCCAAAGTCTCTTCCAGCTCTGATTCTATAATCTATCTCTCATTGCTGAGATATTGGATGATGGGATTTAGAGCTACCTGAGACTTTAGCAGCAATTCAGTCCAGTTCAATTTAATTGAGTTTGATAAACATTTATTACATCCGAAAGAATGTAAGCTTTTTGAGGACAGAGATTGCTTTGTTTTTGTTTTTGCTTTGCAGAGCATGTATCACGTTGTAAATGCTTAAGAAATGCTTGCTGATTGAAAGAGTGACTAAGTTCCTGATCCAGAGTTAATCTAACATAAAGTATGGAATTTGGGCTGACTCACCAAATCTTGCCTAGATGCTTACTAACTGAATAGCCCTGGGCAAGTCACTTCTTCTATCTTAGCCTCAACTTCCTCATCTGTAAAAATGGAGATGATAATAACAGCATCTAACTTACAGGGCTCTTGTGAAGATCAGGTGAGGTAATGTGGGATAGCATTAGACAAATGAGACCTATTATTATTATTGGAGAAGGAAAGGTAGGGCAGTTGGGGTTAAGTGGCTCGCCCAAGGTCACACAGCTAGTTTTGTGGCAGGATTTGAACTCAGGTCCTCCTGACTTCAGAGTCAGTGCTCTATTCACTGCACCACCTAGCCACCCCTACCTAGTACTATTATTATCATATGTAACTGGTTACAAAGAAGAAAGGAAAAAAATCCACATCTTCAAGATGCTTACATTCTTCTGTATCCAATATAGTATCCAAATAAATAATTATATGTATATATAGATATGCATATATATATATTTCTATCTATCTACATGTGTGTATGTGTATATATAAACATATATTTATATCTGTCTATATCTGTACATACATACACAAAGCAATACAAAATTAATTTATCAGAAAGCAGGCAGAAAAATTCAATGAGTTGACCAGGTAAGAAGTAGAATACCTGAGATTTGAACCCAGATCCTTGAGTCCAAAGCAAAAACTCTTTCCTCTCTACCATAATTCTTTCAAAGCTGAAAGACCTAGTTTTTTTTTCTTTTTTTGCAGTGGGGCTGCTGCTGGTGGTATGTGAACTGTCAAATGTGGAGAATGGGTAAAATGACCACTAATCTTTCAGTTAAAAAAAAACCTCTAGATCATCCCACTTGTATGTCCCCTCAATAATCACATTTTCCTCTATTTTGTGTAACCTAGTTCTGGAACTCTTGGAGAGGAAGTGGGCTCAGGGCTATTGCTTGTTCCTCTGTCATATGAGACTTTCCTCCCTATGGGAACTTTATCTGCAGTGAATTCTAGATCATGAGCCCTGAATGCTCAGATTAGGACATGAGACAAGCTTTGAACCCAGTTATTCTGACAAAATCCAGCGAGCCTTCCATTCCATAACCAATGTCACCGATAACTCTAAATCTGGATTTTCTTTCATAGGGTGACTTAAAGAAAGGTGTATGTCCACTCAACCTTGGTATAAGTATAGACAGCATAAGCACATTTGAAATACATTGAGCGTGCAAGAGGTGAGGAAGACATTGTATTGATGTCCTATTACTTTCATTTCAATAATGAGACAATTGATCAGGCCTCTGTGTCCATGTATATAACATAAAGGGCTCTGTCTTCTGTAATTTACTTCTCAGAATGAACTGAGTGCAAATGAAATCTATATCGTGATGCCACAGTGACAGTGAGTCACATACTATTTTTGCCTCTGCTTTTTTGTGTAGGAGACATCCTTGCCCATTTCTATTCCTTGGCTTTTCCATTTGCCAGTTCTGCTTAGCGATGTTACTGCCACCTACATTTCGCCACCTACAGGTTTTGAAAAGAGTTATGGCGAGGGTTAAGGAGAAAATGTTCATGAAGAATGCCAGAATCCTCAGGGGGAAAATAACACCCCACTATTTTAAGATAAACTATTATTATAGGCCCTGCATAAACAA
Source organism: Pseudochirops corinnae (assembly GCA_028646515.1). NCBI lineage: Eukaryota > Metazoa > Chordata > Mammalia > Diprotodontia > Pseudocheiridae > Pseudochirops > Pseudochirops corinnae. The sequence goes on from CM053585.1 coordinate 383,468,348, forward strand.
GAAGTAGGTAATGGCCCAGAGAACCTGCTCCAAGTGTGAACAGCAAAGCAGGATCATGTCTAAGCCACTAGTTATCTTTTGTACCCTTTGTTAAGTCTTGTATTGATAACTGCTGTCACAGTCTTCACTAAGCTCGCATCCCACATCTACAACTCACCGTTGGACAGCTCTACCCAGGGGTCCCATAGGCTTCCCAGACTCAGCACGTCCAAAACGACTCATTATCTTTCCCTCTAAACCCACCCTTCTGCATAGTCTCCCTATTTCTGTCAAGGGCATCACCATCCTTTAAGTTACTCAGGTTTACAGCTTTGGAATCTTCTGTTCCCTTTCAGTTGACATCTATTTCCAATTAGTTTCCTAGTCTTCTCAATTCTCCCTCCTCAGCATCTCTTGTCTCTATCCCCCTCTCCCTTCTCACACCACAATCATGATAACCCATGACCCAGTTAGCTCTTCCCTTGACTATCCCAACAGCCTTCTCATCATTTGCCTTGTATTTAGTCTTTCATTTCATCAGTTTGGCTTCTACTCAAATACCATATTGATTTTTCTCAAAGCCCAGGTTTGACCATGTCAATCCCCCACTCAAGAAGCTTTGGTGGGTCCCTATTGTACAAACTTTTCTGTTATTTAAAGCCCTTTGCAGTCTGCTTCAGCCTAGTTTTCTGGGCTGATTACACATCACTCCCCCTCACATACTCTCTGTTCCAGCCAAATGGTTCTGTTCGCTATTCTCCACATATAACATGGAAGCATCATGATAGAGTAGACAGGATCCTGATTCTAGAGTCATAAAACATTCATTGAGATCCTGTCTCTGACATTTATATGTCTGATCTTGGAAAAAATTGCTTATCCTCTTTGGTCCTCAGTTTTCTCATCTGTAAAATGAGGAGGGTCTAGATTAGATGCCATATGAAGTGCCCTTCAGATCTAGAGCTATGATATCATCCTATCTCCCACCCCCATGGTTTTGTATAGCCTCCCTGCCCCCATACTTGGCATTCTGTCTCTTTGCCTCTGCCTCTTGGAAGCCCTGGCATCCTTTGAGTCTCACAGCAAGTGATACCTCCTTCAAGAGATATGTCCTTAGACCCCCAGTTATAAATGCGCTCCCATTCCCAATTATTGAATATTCAATTTGCATTTAGTTATCTATGAACATTTTCTCACTTAATCCTCCCTTCAAATAGAGTGCAACTTCTTTGAGAGCAGCCCTGTCTTACTTCATACTTGCAAGCTGCAGTTTCTGGCACATAGTAGGCTCTTAAAAGTATGTCATTTCATACTTGTAAGTCTCAGCTCCTCTGGCAGTGCCTGGTACATACTGGGCTCTCCTTGAATGCTTGCTGATTTATTGCAGTGATCACCTATTTGCAAAATCTATCTATCTATCTATCTATCTATCTATCTATCTATCTATCTATCTATGTCTCTCTGTCTGTTTATCTCTATAGATTTCAAAGCAAAAAAGGAAAACTAGCACATCAGGGCCCAGCATAATCTCATTATATATTTAGAACCCTGGCCCAGAATTTCCTGACATGGAAGTGCTGAAATCCCTAATGAAAATGTAGTAATTAAAAGGAGAGAGTCATAAAGGGGAATGGTTCTACAGCTTTGCCTCAGCCTTAACCACTCAGACCCTGGAGGGTTTGGGCTGGATGGGGAGAGGGTGCTTTTTTTTTTGTTTATTTACAGGAAAGAGTAAAGGGTGACCTTTGACCAGGGCTGGCTTTCTCCTCAAGTTCATGTCACCACCATCAGTGGGTCTGGATCATATGGGCCACCAATGAAGCTTAACTGCTTGCTAATTTTGTTGTGGATGGAATTAATTTCAAGACCAAATTAATTAAAACAGCTGAAGTTCTGCTCATCCATTATTCATGAGCTCCTTAGGATGGAAGGGAGTATATCAGCCTTCTTCAGGATGTTACACTGCTGTAATGACCTCCTTCTTTCCTGTCCTTGAATGGGCCATGTGAGTATGTCTTGGGAAGCTCCTTGGTTTGGTACGTTGGAGTCCTCCACGTTGGCCTTTGGACCTAACATGAAGCAGGAGAATTGGATCCACAGATAATCCCCATGGCTAGCGAATGGGGAGAGCAATGGGATTAAAGAAGAAAATTTCAGCTGTGTGGAAGCCCTTTGGAGTGCCTGTGTTTTCACTGATTTAGACATGGAAAAACCTTGCAGGTCATCCAGTCCTACCCACTCATTTGTCCTTAGAACACCAAATGGGAAGGAAGTCTAGAACCTGGTAAAGGGGATCATTCTAAAGCCTTTTCATGGATGGGCCCATGAGCTTTTAGGGCATTTGGAAGTGAAAGATACTCCATAGTTTTCTCCTCCTTTTACTTTCAGGCCATGGATCCTTTACTTAATCCCAAATCCCTAAAGGAGGAGAGGGAAAGTGTTACCATGGGTTTATCGAGGAGAGACAGGGCACAAGGCAGCGTGGTCAGGTGATCTGAGCCCTGGGAATGCAGTCAGAAAGAAGCCTTCTTTGGAGCTTTGGCTCTCAGGATGACCTGCTGTTAGGTATGTTCCAGGGACTTCATCCAAGCCTCCATTTCTTTGTTCTCAAAGTGAGAGGGATGGTGTATGTGAGCGTTTTGTACTCTATCATTCTACGTCAGACGGGCCCTCTCAGCTTTGCCCTTGTATGTCCTAAGGACCCTGCCCCCCATCTCTGAAATTCCATGTTCTAAGGTCTCTTCCAAATCTGAAGTTCTACAGCTCCTCTTAGTTCTGACCTTTTATGTTTCAAAGTCCTTTTCTGATCGGACATTCTGTTGTTATTTAGGAGGATGAAAGAAGGAAATTAGAGGAGTGCTTTTGGTTTTTGAAGCAAGAAAGTATTTCTGTTCTTCTCTCCTGAGACAGAAAGCCCTCTGGAAACAAAACAACTAATTGGTCATCCTATAGCCAATCCATGAGGAGTGAGGCCAGTGGAGTAATATGAGATATGCAGGAGCAATCCTTCAGCACTGCTCTGTGTGTCCCTTTGCTACATAGATTCGGTTGCTTAAAAAACCCCAAGACTTTCCATTTTGGGGAAGGATCCAGGCCCACCTGCCTTCCTTCTCCTAGTCTTGTCCCAAAACCATGTCCCTGCCCTGGGAACCTCCCCCAACCCAGCCTCTCCAGGTCCCTTTGGTGAACCATCTTCACCCATTAGAATATAAGCATCTTGAGGGAAGGGACTGGGTTGTTTTCTGCTTTTATTTGTATCCCCAGTGTTTTGCATAGTGCCCAGAATAGTGAAGTGCTTGATGGATTAGAGAGATTCAGTTATGAAGCAGCCTTTTCACTGGATGTCTGCCCTCCCCTCCCCTCCATGTCCCCATCTGTAATGTTCCCCCTTCTCACTTCCCTCTACACCTCAAGCTTCTCTGGTTTCCATTAAGACTCAGCTCAGATTCTACCTTCTGCAAGAGTACTTTTCTGTGCCCCCCTTTACCCCTTCAGTCCAATGTCTTCCCTCTAAGGTCATTCCCATTTACAACATATGTGTCTTGTACATGCACAGTTGTTAGCATGTTGTCTCCCCATCACACTGTGAGCCCATTGAGGGAAAAGACCATGTTGTATTCTATCTTCGTATCCCCAGGACTTAGTTCAATGCCTGCTATATTGTCCACACTGACGGACTGACCCTGAAAAGCACCCAAATCCAAGCTTCACTGTATTTTCCCTTTAGAGCAGTGATTCTCAACCTTCCTAATGCTGCGACTTTAATACTCATATATGGGAGTATCTGCATGTGGGCGGACCTGACTGGAGAGGGATAGAGGAGTGGTGTCTCTGTTCCTAAAACCATTGGAAATATGTGTTTTCCAATGGTCTTAGGCGACCCCTGTGACTCCTGTGAAAGGGTCATTTGACCCCCAAAGGGGTTGCGACCCACAGGTTGAGAACCACTGCTTTAGAGGATGTGAACCATTGGGAAAGAAGGCCAAGAAGCCTAATTCCTCCCTGGCCAAAGGAAGTAATGGAATATCTTGCAATTGGAGACATCCTTTAGCAAGGACTCTGAGTTGGAGGAATTACGTGGAGCTCTTGCTGGCTGATGTCTTTCTCTTCTTTTATGAAACCTGGGGCAAGGAAGGGGAAGGAATCTCTGATTTGATAAATGGAAGCCATCATTATTATCAACATTCTAATTTGGGTAGGAAAAAGTCAAATCCAATCAACAAGCATTTATTGACAAAGCGCCTACTAATGTATCAGGTACTAAGCTGAGTAATTGTTATCAACCATGTCCTCACAGTTGGGAAAGGTAATTACATTTATCCATATACATGTTTGTAAGTCATTTTTTCAGTGTCTGACTTTGGGGTTTTCTTGGCAAAGATACTGGAGTAGTTTGCCATTTCCTTCTCCAGCTCACTTTACAGATGAAGAAACTGAGGTAAACAGGGTTAAGTGACTTTCCCAAGGTCACACAGTTAGAAAGTGTCTGAGGTCAGATTTGAACTCAGATTTTCCTGACTCCTGACCTAGAGCTCTAGCCACTGCACTATCTAGTTGCCCATCCATATACATACATGCGTATCTACATAATATATATGCATATAATACAATATACACACATATACATGCATATGTGTGTCCATGTAGATGTATAGCCTTCTCATAAGAAATCTCCATGCATTTTAGTCTGTGTATTCCCTCCGCCAGAATATTTTCTATGAGGAAGCCCTGTGGTGTCCTTGGACTCTGGGAAAGCATGCACCTGCCATGTTTTTTAATCATTTTGATAATTCCACATTCATCTTATTTACCAGAACAAATCCTGGGTCATCCTAAAACAGGCCCTGTATGTAAAAGTGAGACACAGCATTGGAAAGGCTTTGTAAGGGCCCAGCAGCAATCCCCCGACTTTTCCTTGTTAGGGGATAGTTGGCCACTTATCTCCCTGTGGATTCTCAGGTAGGTTCTGGGGTTGGCACACCCAGAGGCAGAAGAGAAAGCTGCTAAACTCCTTTGATCCTCCTCCTATCTGCCTGGTGCTGCTCAGGTCCCCAGGAAAAGACTGGAAAGCTGTTTTCCAGTTTGCAAATGTGGGTTGTCTGAAGAAACATTGAGCTTGTGCTAGTCTGGGGTTAGGGGTCATTTAAATGATGCATGCTTCAAAAGACTGTCAAGTTTCACAATGGAGAAAAGCAGCAAGCCAGGCAGTGCTTTCAGATCAACTTCAAATACCAGATTTAGGCTTCTCCAGAGCTCCAGGGCCCTAATGATCCAGCTCTGGAGGAGGGGAACTGATTTGGATTGGCTTCATATAAAGACAGATGGCCCAAGCGGATCAGCAGTGGCACAATTGATAGAACTCTAGGGTTGGAGTCAGGAGGACAGGGTTCCTGCTTCTGACACTTAGTAGCTGTGTTACCTTGGGCAAGTCACTTACTGTCCCCTCCCAGCCTTAGTTTCCTCATCTGTAAAATGAGGAGATTAGCCTTCAAGGTGCCTTGTAGCTCTAAACTCTCAGCTCTCTAATCAGAGGAACCATTTGCTTAACTCACAGTGATGGTAAGGATCAGGTGATCGCAGTGCTGGAGTTGGAAGGAATCTCAGAGAATCTCAATCCTCTCCTTTTCCAAATGAAGTAACTGACATCCAGGGGAGGAAAGGACTTGCCCGTGGTCATATCAGAGCCAGGAACTGAACCCAGAACCAAATTCATCACTCCTTCTAGGACAGACACCAAACTCTGGAGGAAATCTCTTCCATCTGAACAGCACCAGCTGTTGGGAATGTCTTCTTATAGTCAATTGGAATCTGCTTGCCTGTAACTTCTACCCATTCTGGGCCAGTATGCCCAGTCTTATCTTCTTCCATGCTGTGGGCTTTTGATCACTTGAAGACTGATTTTATGGCCTCTCTTACATTTTTTTTTCCCTTTCTGGATATGGTTCCCCCTATGGCTTGTTCTCTAGTCCCCCCACCATGCTGGTTGCTTCTCTTTATCCATACCAGCACCCCTCAATTTCCTTACTAAAATATAGCTCCCCCAAACTGAGCAATGGTGCTCCCGATGTTACTTTGTCCAGCAGAATACCATGCAACTGTCACTCTGGGGCACCATACTTCTGTTAAGAAAACCATCGATTATATTCAATTTCTGATTTTCCTAAAGCATAGTAGGTCAGACCATGTCTCAACCTCACACCACTCAATGAACATTGGTGGATCCCTACTTCCTCTGTGATCATATAGGAAGGAATTCCTCTATTTGGCAATTTTAGTTCTTCCCGACTGGTCTCCTTTCTTCCTTTTCAATCTTCTTTATACACATTTCTCTTCACTCCCTCTGTGGTCCTGGCCTATTAACCTATTGCTGCTCCTCATACAAGGCACTCCATCTCCTCTCTTCATGCCTTTGCTCAGGCTGTTCCCCTTACCTGGAATGCTGTTCCTTCTCACCTGAACCTCTTGGAATCTCTGATTTTCCTCAGAAATCAGCTCAAGTGCCACACTTTACATGAAGCCTTTTCTGATACCTCCCTAAAGTTCCCTCTTTCCCCAAAGTACTTTTTCTCTGTACATATTCCAAATATGTACATATTGTATCTAATAGAATGTAAGCTCCTTGAAGGCAGAGGGATTTTGAACACTGTCCTTTTTATCCCAAGAGCTTAGCACAGGGTCTGCCACTTGTCTAATGGTTGATTCTCCTCCTTACATTCTGAACTCCTTGAGGGCAGGAACTGTTCCCCAGCACTAAGTACAGTGCCTGGAACATAGTAGGAACTTAATAGGGGAAAGGGAATAAGGATTTATATAGCACCAACTCTGTGCCAAGCACTGTGATAAGCATTTTTTTTTTTACAAGTATTATTTTATTTCACTTATAAATGCTTGCTGACCAACTGGTAGACTGACTGATTTGCTCCTCAAGATTCCTCTGATTGATTGACTCATATCAAGCTTGCAGTACACTAAGACCTCCATATCTTTTTCACAGGAGTTTTTGTCTAGCTACTCCCTGACCCTCCCTTCATCTTCTACTTTTGGAAATTAGACAACATATTAAAGCAGTTGCTTTCCAAGCATAGTCCAGGAGACATCAAGGCTATTTCAGGAGGTCTATAAGGTCAAAACTATTTTCATAATGAGTAAAAATCATTTATTAAGCTCTCATCATATGTTAGGCAAGCATGCATACAGGCACATAAAAAGAAACACAAAGATAAATACAGGCTGATCGAGTTGATTCAGGGAGGCCTCTGTTCCCTCACAGAATCATGAAATTTAGAATTCTTGACCATGGGGGCCATCAAGTACATCCCCCCCAAAGTAATTCCCAGTACAATTTTTAGGGGTACCCAAAGTGGGCATTTGTTCTTGGATCAAAGACCTAAATGAGGGAACCCTTCGTCTCTAAGGTGGCCTGCTCTGCTCTCAGATAACTCTTTGTTCAGATCATTTTTTGATGACGTCAGGCCTCTTTACAACTTCCCCTCCTAACCCTAACTTGGGCTCTACTTTTGGGGGCTAGATTAGAAGAGGTCTAATATGTTTCCCAGCACCTTCCACGTGATTCTGGAAGAAACCTGTTAATGTCTCCCCCAAGTCTTCTTTTCTCTGGGTTAAACACTCTTGCTTCCCTCAAACGACCTTCACATCCAGTACAGACTTGATCACTACGCTTGATGCCAGGCTCTGAGGGCTTCTAAGTTCATCACTTTTCTCCTCAAACAGGTATACGGAGAAGTGAACAGAAGACTGCAGAAACACTCTGATCAGATCCATTAATGAATGTGCATCATATGCTAGCAGTTGAAAGAAATCTCGAACAGCATGTCTGATTCAGTGCATTCAGTTTACTGCAACATTTATCAAGTACCTACAGTATACAGAGCATAGTTAGACTTAGAGGGAGTTTCAATAAGATAGTCCCTGCCCCCTCAGAGTTTACAGTCTAATTGGGGGAATATGCTATACGAGGCTACTTCAGTAGTCCAGATAAATGGTAGTGAGTATCTGCAAGGGTTACACAATGTGAAAGAAGGCCCAGTGCTTCTTCTATAGAGACATGCCCTAGGGACGCCAGGAGACAATTCCGTGAAGAGTTTTTGGAATAAGTGCTTCTGAGAAAGAATTTAGGATTGTGGAACTAGGAGTAGAGAGGAGAGGATAGATAGGAGAGGTACAACAGGAGCAGTATCCATAGGGAAGGTAATTGATTAGTTATGAGAGTTAGGAGAGAGGAAAGAATCAATGGCTATGATTTGGGAAGTTGTGAATAAATGAATGAATGAATGAATGAAAAAACACTTGCTAAATGCTTACTATGTGCTAAGCATTGTATTAAGCACTAGGGAAATAAATAGAAAAAAGTGAGACAATCCTGAGCGCAAGGAGCATGCTCCATTCAGGGTGACTAGAAAGGCCTGGAAATTCTAAGACTTCATTGATAGGGCAGATGGTAAGACCCAGCAAGTCTTCAGTTATGTCACTAGGTCAAATTATAGTGCGAGGGCATTATGTGTAGAGGCCAGGAGAAGGGTAGGTAGTGATAGGGAAGAGGGTAAGGTCTGCTGGTTCTCCATTTCAGAGTAGGAGTTGAGTTGATGACTTCCTTATCATGGAAGCTGGGATGGGTTCTGGGTGGTCTGAGATGGAGGAGGCTCAGAACGCCTATGGGGTGGCTTCTTATGCTGTCTGCAAGGCTGGGCTAGATAATTGTTAAAGTGTCAAGGGTTACGCAATATAAAAGAAGGTCCAGTTTTTCTTCTATAGACACATGCCCTAGGGATTCAATTTCATGAATAGTTTTCAGAATAAGTGCTTCTGGGAAAGGCACCTGATTAATACAGAATCTTACAATCCTGCCTTGGAATTTGGAAGTGTATTCTTAGACCCTGGTCTTGGAGTCCTTTCCTTCAAATTGCAGTGTTGTTGGAGACTGACATCATTTGCAGTTAAAGCCAAACCAGCCATGAATGTCATGTTTCCTAAGTCAAATGACTGGGCTTCTCAGGCCCCCTCCCCCTGACCAGTCTGTTTCTTTCTTCCTGTTTTGGTTGGTGACATACATCAGTCTCCAGATATGTCTGCTGACAGAGGCCCATTGGATGTCAGTGCATGGGCTAATTATACTGCATTTTGCTTATGGCTATTTGTGAGGGTTTCTTTTTTTTGCTTGAATATTTTCTTGTTTATTATGTGGAGGTGGGATGAGAGTTAAACAGAAGGCTTTTTATATGCTCTCTTAAGGAAAATTTCCCCTCCACCATTGCCTTGTTTTGGGTGACAAAAGAAAATGTGGGAGATGCTGATGTCTGAGGTTTGGTTCAGCCCAAAGACAAAGGCTTGGGATAGTCAGACAGATGGTTACGGTGTCATTGTTATAATGACTCTTGTTATAGCAAGCTGTAGTCTGGAGGACCAAAGTTCAAGTCTGAATTAGATGCCATTTTCCTGTGTATTTCTGGGCAAATCACTTAACGCATCTGAGCCTCAGTTTCCTCACCTGTAGAATGGAGTTAATAATAGCACCACCTCACAGATTTGTTGTGAGGAGCAAATGAGACGATTTTGTAAAGTGCTGTGTACATGTGATTATTATAGTGCAGGGGTATGAGTTTGGGGGCCGGAATTTGCTTTTTATAAATTTGGTCATTATATATAACTATATATATGTAAAAGTAGCTTCTTTAACAGTTTTTATTGTATTCGTATTGTATTTTATTCTACGCATTTAAAAGCCGGGTTCCGAGGAGTCCGTGGGCTTTAGCACACTGCTAGCCAGAGGGGTCTAGGACACATAAAAAAATTAGATCCCGTATAATGGAGTGAGAGGGCACATAGCATCTTGGACCTAGAACTAGAAGAGGCCTTATAAATCATTTAGTTCAACTCTTTTATTTTACAGATGAGGAAACTGAGGCTAGGAGAGATGAAATATCCTGCCTAAAGTCAAGCAGGAGCTAAATCGCAGACCCTGGGACTCCATGTTCTTGCATCTACACTTGATCACTGTTTTTAATGCAATCTTCTGTCTGAAGCCTTTCCTTTTCACCCAACCAATAGTACCCATCCTCCCAAACTACCCTGCATGTAACTGCCTTGTGCATGGTATGTATATTTATTCACTTTATATTTATGCTTCAGGTATTTCTGTATGTACTCATCATCTTTCCCATTAGAAGAGAAGCTTATTATGACTAGGGATTATTTTATCTTTCTACTTGGACCCCCCAGCTTCTGGACCATAGTAGAGGCTTAAAAATACTTCCTCGTTGATTGATTTTGAATTTTTGTCCAGTGGAAGAGGGATTAAGCTTATTCTGCTTGGCACCAAAGGCATTTATAATAGAGTCATGCCCCTTTTACCCCTCTGTAAACTTCCCATCCCCATTCTAAGAGCATTCAGGGGATTTCTGAACGGCAGCTAGGTAGACCAGATTCTGAATCTAGAATCAGAAAGACCTCAATTCAAATTCTACCTCATGTGTTTACCACCTGTGAGACCCTGTGCAAGTCACTTAACCTCTGTCTGTCTCAGTTTCCTCATCTGTAAAATTGGGATAATAATAGCACCTACCTCCCAGGTTGATGTGAGAACAAAATTAGAATATCTGTAAAGCTCTTGGCAAACCTTGAAGTTCCGTATTGATGCAAGTTATCTCACCATCATCACCATCATCACCATCAATGTTATAAAGTGGGGGTGGAGGGAAAGGACCATTTGTTATGTTTTGTATTCTGTGCTTTCGGTAGATTAGTCTGTTCTCCATCCCCTAAATATGTACTGTACTTTCCCCCTCTAACCTCCTTTATTAGGTTCTACTTTGGATGAAATTGGGACCCCAAATAGAAATTCATGACTTTCGGCTCCCTTTTGGTAATACGTCACTCAAAAATCCATCAAAAGTTGGCTCCCCCTGTAAAATTTCATTTAGTGATATGAGTTCCATGGCACATCCATTAATGGGCAATAGATGCTTTATTTAGCCCTTTAACTCTGTGGGCTTCAGTCCATTTCTGTTACTGAGTCTTCCCCAGTTCATCTCAAATGCTTCCTTTCTAACCCCTATGTCTTTGCTGACTCCTGTTCCCTTCTTTATTTAGGTGATGCCTGGGTCAATCATCTCTCAGAGGCTCCTAACTCACTTCTGTTTTAGACAAGGTGGGGAGAAGGGAGTCTAGGTAGGCATTTGCTATTTGTTTTCAGATAAATCCCCCTTAAGAAACAGAAGTCATCATCTCTGTCCTCAGGAAGGGAGCAGCTGCCTGGCCCAGGGACACAATTACATTCCAGTCATTATGGATGGAAGTCATTGGTGCTACCTTCTCCTTTCCTTTCTATTCCTTCTCTGTTCTGCTTATGTCGATGGAAACTCATTTAGTGGCTCAGCATGGAGGGGAGTGCAGGCTCTTTTGAGATTCTGAGGAAAGCTCACAATTACCTGAGTTTTAATGTGTGGACCCCTATACTGTCTCCCTCCATCCTAATACCCGCCCTCTCCCCCACAGTGGTTCCTAAGCTTTTTCTTTGAATGTGCCATCCTCTCCGGACACATTCACAGGCTGTTGGTTGACTGTGTCTGAATAGCTCTTTGATTTCCTGTAGCCATATGGAGAAATGGCAGCAAATGGAGAAATTCTACACCCAGCTAAGCTGCCCCAGTTGAAAAAGATTAAGCAGAGCTCTGTTAGTTTTGGTCTGTCTATTTCTTTGATATCTTTAGTCATTCTATCCCTGGATGATTCTTGCCTTTTGTTCTTCATATTTATCTCTGAGAGAGAGAGCTAGCAGAGTCTCAGGAGCCATCGTTTCTTCCTCTTGAGTTGTCTTAAACCTTCTCTTCTCTCCTCAAGCGTCACACACATCCTCATCGTCCCATCCTTTCAGCTCATGACTTCACCTCTTTCCTGAGTCAATTTAAGCCATTTGCTGTGAACTTTCTCTTCTCTCTTCTTCATCTCAAACCCCTTGATGTCAATCCCTACTTTCTTTTCCTTTTCCCCGTTCTCTGATGCTGCAGTGACCCTTCTCTTTGCCAAGGCTAACCCTTCCTCATGTACTTTTTGTGCAGAATCTGGGGCTGTTCTGTTCCAAATCCCAATTCGCATTGGCTAGGAGGATCTCCAGAGAGAAAGCACTGGCTCCTGCTCCTCCAAGGCTTCTAGAGGTGACCCTGAGTGGGCGGGATCATCTCCCTGATATGATGACTTCGGAGCCCCCACCAATGTTCTCCTGCCAGTAATGACCAAATCATATGAATCATGTGGGCAGACAGCTGGCTCTTAGTTAGGGGCATTTACTAAAGTGCTATGTAAGAACATCTGATACAAAATATTTTGCCCCAAAGTATGGGACATGCATTTTGACGGGCACGTACAGAGTCCACAGGAAGTAGACTCCAGGCTAGACAGTTGATGTAGTTTATTTATGAACTCACATCCCCTGATAATTAGAGTTCTCCTTAAGTTCCTCTTAGCTGAGATGTAGCCTTCAGCAAGGCCCTGGTAGAACCTGAAGTTGTCTTTCTTTAGGCTCTCTAGCTTGCCTTTAGCTAGTTCCCAATGCAGGCATTACCATCAGCTGTCCTGGGACACAGCTACGGTTACATGGAAAAAGTGCAGAATCTTCCCACTTTTCAAGATTCACAGTTTCATACATGCTATGAAGATATGAGGGGATGCACCTTGGGCGGACTTAAGAACTCTGACCAAAACGAAGACCAGTTGCGACTTTCAAATATTGATAATGAAGCTAGTCTCCCACCTCTTGACAAATAGACAAAAAGTACAGAAACAGAATCACATTTTCAGACTGAGCCAATGTGTTTGTTTTGCTCTAACACACACACGCACACACACACACACACAAGTTATTTTTTCACAAGGGATGGATTCTACTTGGAATGGATGGGTGCAGGGAATATGGGTTAATGGGTAGTGATACTCATGAAAGATAAAAATCAGTATAAATTACTATTGATAAAAATCAAGCATCAATAAAACATTTTTAAATGCACAGAATAAAAAAAGACAATGAAGACAGGAATGCAGAAAGAGCAATTCTACCTTTTAAAACTGTATGCATAGGCAAAAGCTCAAAACTGCACCAAGATTTTTAGGGCACCGTGTGTGTGTATGTGTGTGTTTGCACAGACATACATACATTACATAGAAAACCATAGGTAATAGAAATTCACAACTCTTTATACCATCATTTCTCTTATTTTTCTATATCTTTAAATTTTTGTGTTTGTCAATGATTGTTTAGTTCATGTACACACAAAATATTACAGAGGAAAAAAAAACCCAAGACATTGAGTGAAACAACATTACTGGAGGAAGTTAGTTACATAGAAATACTGTGAATAATTTGTGCTGTGGGGGATCAGACAGACAATATTCCAGGGGGTTTCTTACAGTATGATGGGTTTATTTTTAATAACTTTATTATGAAATAAAATTGGCCAGGGAATATCATATAGACCATGAGTGTCTGTCAATGTCTGAAATAAATTTTAGACATAGGGAGACAAGTTGGTTTAGTGGAAAGAACATTCTGGGTCTTTAATTCTGCATGTGCCACTAACTGATTGAGTGACCTGAGGCAAATGGCTTTACTTCTCTGATTTTCAGTTAACTCAATTATAAAATTAATTGTTTAGACAATGATCTCAGGACTAAAAATCTATGTTGTAAGGTTCTCCCTGGCTCAGGCATTCTATGATCTTATTATATGACTTCCATATCCCTATATTTCCTGCTATCCCAGTGATGTCCAGGGCAGCTAAGTGACAATGCATAGAGTTCCAGGCCTAGAGTGAGGAAGACTCATATTTCTGAATTCAGATCTGGCCTCAAACACTTACTAGCCATGTGGCCCTGGGCAAGTTACTTTACTCTGTTTGCCTCAGTTTCCACATCTGTAAAATGAGCTGGAAAAGGAAATGACAAACCACTCTGGTATCTTTGCCAAGAAAACCCCAAATGAGGTTAGAAAGAATCAGATATGACTGAAAAAAGTGGAAAAATGAGAGGGTTGGATTCAACAGCCTCCAAGTTACTTTTCTACTCTAAACCTTGAATTCTATGATGCTAAGTCACTTTCACTTTCAAAGTGAATGGGGTCACGAAGAGTCAGACACAACTGAAAATGAATAAACAAACAAACAAACAAAACCAGTGATGTTCTTGGGTCAGTTCCTACCTCTAGCAAGAGCTGGTTGTTAAATTTTCAGTGTGAGCATTTATACCTTGGAAATCAACACGTGCTACAAATCAAAGCTTGGTCTATTGCTTCATTGTTTAGACTTAAGATTGATAGAGAAAATATTAGTAATGCAGATTAAACTTAAAAGTCTGTGCTGGCGAATATTCTTTTTCTTTAAGAACCAGTTGTTAAATGTCTCCCAGCACACCCCTGCCCTACGCTCATCTTCATTCTGACTTTCTCATTACTACAGCGAATGTTTGAACCTCACTGATCTTGATACTTCATGAATGGAGAAAGTTGTGAGATAAACTTTCAGTGCCCTACCCCCACCTCTCCTGTGTCATCTCCATTCCACTGTGGTTTTCTTGTTGAGTGGAAAGAACATTGGACTTGGAGCTAAAAGACCCCACTCCATCATCTACCCCAGCATGTGGAATTAGACAAGCCACTGCATCCCTTGGGGCTTGGTTTCCCAACTCTGAAATAAGGGGATGGCCTACATGTCTCTAATACCATCCCACTTTACACTGGATATATTTTATAAGTACATAATGGTTTGCATGTTGTCTCCCATATAAGAATGTGAACTTCTTCTGTTTGCCAGGCAGAGTCAAGATGGCGGCTTAGAAGCA
>CM053585.1:383483670-383509976 GCA_028646515.1 Pseudochirops corinnae
GTGAGTGTGTGTATATATGTGTACAGGTATACATAGACAGAGGGCACAGGATCAATTGAATGGGAAGGGATGATATTTAAAAGGTGAAATTGGGGCAGCTAGGTGGTACAGTGAATAAAGCACTGGCCCTGGAGTCAGAAGGATGTGAGTTCAAATCTGGCCTCAAACACTTAACACGAAAACTAGCCATGTGACCTTGGGTAAGTTACTTAACCCCCATTGCCCTACCTTCTCTCTTCCAAAAAGCAAAATAAATAAATAATAAAAGGTGAAATTGAGAGGTGAGGGAGGAATATAATGAGAGAAGATGGGGAGAAACAGAATGGGGTAAATTATCTCATATAGAAGAGGCAAGGGATAATTATTACAATGGAGGGGAAGAACAGGAATGCAAAAGGGAATTGGTCAACCTCGCTCTCATTGAATTTGGCTTAGGGAGGGAATGACATACACACTAAATTGGGTATCTTGCCCTACAGGAGAGTAGGGAGGAAGGGGATGAGAGGGGGATAATGGAGGGGAGGGAAGACTGGGCCGGGAGGGTAGTTAGAAGCACACACTTTTGTAAAGGGACAAGATCAAAGTAAAGAATAGAACAAGTCAGGGGTGGGATAGGATGGAGGGAAATATAGTCAGTCTTTTACAATATATCTACTATGGAAATATTTTGTATAACTAACTACACATGTACAACCTATTATTGAATAGCTTATCTTCCCAGTAAGGGTGGGTGATGAGGGAGGAAGGGAAAGAATCTGGAATTCAAAGTTTTAAAATCAAATGTTTAAAAAATTATTATTATTGTCATTATTGTTATTATTATTATTTACATGCAAATGGTAAATAAGATATACAGGCACTGGGGTATGGAGATCCATCTTGCCCTACTAGAAAGTCAGAGGGGGGATGGGGGAGGATACAGGACAGAGAAGATTGGGGAAGGGGCTATACAGTGGGATCACCATTTTGGGGTGGTGGGGAAAGACGGAGAGAAAATTTGTAACTCAAAGTCTTGTGGGAATGAATGATGTAAACTAAAAATAAACATAAAATTTAACTTAAAGTAAAAATAAAGAATACGGCAATACCTAAAACAAGAACATCAACATTGCAGCTTTATGATGGCTGAGTCAGAGAGGAGGGAGAGTGGAGTCAGATGGACCAACTGTAAGGCCCCTGCTGTTATTGTTCAGTCACTCAGTCCTTTCCAACTCCCTATGACCCCACTGGGGTTTAGTCGGCAAAGATACCGGAGTCATTTGCCATTTCCTTCTCCAGATCATGTGACAGATGAAGAATCTGAGGTAAACAGGGTGAAATGACTTGCCCAGGATCACACACTAGTCTGTGTCAGGCCAGATTTGCCCAGCACTCCATGCACTATGGCACTCTTTAGCTGCCCCAAGTCATTTTTTTACTATTTACTACTGTGGTTCAGGTAAAAAGTGATTGGACTCTTGACAGGGAGCCTTGCAGACAGCTGTAAAGCTCTCTGACACCGCCCCCCATGCCCCAAGCCATCTCTTTCCCAGGTTCATCACCATTACCTTTGGCCAGTCCTCACGATCTAAGCTGACAAAGCAGTGTTCCATCCAAATCTCCTCCCCACTTCTGCCTGTGCCACCCTCCTTTGCATGGACTCTCCCTTCCATGCCTCCTCCTCTCTATGTTTGTCCATGCACTATGCCCACCCACCCCCCATCCGCACACCCTTCATATATTGAAATCCATCCCATGTAGCCAGATAAAGCTCCATCCTCCAGGAAGCTGCCCCTGCTCGCAAGCCCAAGGGCAGCTTTTGCTGGAAGATTTTTCTTGACTCTGTCTTGTCCTAACTCTGATACATCCTTGCCCTGTGATCATGGTCACGTTGTTCATTGTCTCTGAATCTCAGCTTCCTAATCTAATAAATGGGCCTAAGATTGCTATGGTCATATGATGCAATGTATGTAAAGCACTTTGCAACCCTTTAAGTGATATGTGTATATGTATACATACAATCACACATATGTAATACAATTATACACTCTACCTATCAGTGTGATTGTCTCTCTGTCTTTCTTTCACACATCTCCTTTCCCTCTTTCCTTCCATCTCCATCATTTTCTCTTTCTCTTCTCCCAACCTCTCTCTCCCTCTCTCTTCCTTATTCCCTGTCTCTGCCTCACTCCTTTCTTTCCTTCTCTCCATCCCCTCACAAGCAACATAGTGTACTCAAAAGCACACCAAACTTAGCCATGTGTCTGAATCCAGCCTTCTCTGTTTATTAGTTGAGAGACTAAGGACGAGTCACTCAACTCCCATCATCCTCAGTTCCTTTGTCTTTAGAATGGGGCCAACAATAGCAACCAGCATTAGCATTCACCTAGCTAGGTTGTTATAAGATGGAATAAAATAATATTGGAAAAGCAGTCTGCCAAACCTAAAGCTGTTATAGAAATGACAGTTATTATTATGACTAGGAAGAAAGTACTTTGTTAACCTTGAAGGGTTATGTCTCATGCAAACTGTTATTATCTCTCTTAACCTTTGAAGAGCTCCCATTCTCTCATTCTCTCTTCTCACATCTCCTATCTCATTATAGCCTCTGCACCCTATAATGTAACCCCAGTGGGCATCATCATCCCCATTTTACAGATGAGAAGACGGGCAAGGAGAGGTTAACGAGCTTGGCACAGGCCCCGGAGTGGTCCAGCTGGGGCTAGAACCTATCTTCTGATCCACAAAGAATGCCTGACTCCTCTTTCCCAGATGCAGTCTCACCTGACAGATCCTGGAACTTGATCACAGGAAATTTAGCTCTGATGCAGGTTGGAATAGCTAAGAAATTAATTACCTGGCAGGTATCATGTTGTGCCAGGGTAATTGCAGGGTCAGTGGCAGTTGGGGTGGGGGGGAGGTAGTAATTGCTGGATTGATTGTTAAAGCTTTTGTTTCAGGTCCAGGAAGTAATTACCAGCCTTCCTTGGCAGCAGTGGGATGGGTTTGATTAACCAGGGGACCAGGTGGCCATGGACAACTGCATACACTGTAATTGACTACAGCACCCAATTGGTCCACCTTTGGAGGGGGAGCCCCAGGGCCAGATCTGTGAATAGGCCCATTCCCCATCAGCCATGGGCAAACAAGTATGTCTCTGCTCTTGAGCAAAGCATGAACAGTTTGGCACAGCAGAGAGAAAGCATTACATTTATTACTGGAGAGTGGAAGGACAAATTTATTTTTAACCTAAAAAAGTTTTCCCACTAAATGACTTTCCCACTGCCAAACTAAGATAAACAAACTTAGCTCTAAAGGAAAAAATATAAGGAAGTGTCACCCCTGTCTTCACTGCATAGGTAGAGTTGGTTGTTAAACATTTACTAGCATGCCTTGCTGCCCTCCCTATTCTTAAAGACAGTTGTGTCCTGCCCTGAGTCATCATTTCTAACCCTCTCAACAAATCCACTCAAAGTTCAAAGCCTGTGTTCTACAGGAGGCCTTTCCTTATGACCCCTCCTACCCCAGAACATCTTCCATTTAGTAGGGTTGCCTTTCCTGGTATCTCCAGCTCTCAGCACACCACCTTTCACACAGTGATGCTAAAGCAGGGCTTGTCTGCTTGTCCCATTGTCTGTTTCCAGTTATTTACGTATTGTCTCCCTCTCTGGAATGTATGTTCTTTGAGAATGGGGCTCTGTCTTTGTCTCTTTTTCCTTTTAGCCCCTAGTGATAATGAAAGCACTTACTATATATGTGTTGGTTAACTAATTAGTGGACTGATTAAGCATGAGTTCAAGGACCTTTGCACCATCTGTACACAACCCTCCAGAGCATAGCAGATCTAACAACTCCTCACTTCTAGAAATGAAGCTTCTTCAAACTCTGACCAAGATCCCATCAGCTTTCTTATCTGTTGACTCACACTACTGATTCCTTCTGAGCTTGTTCTGACTTAGAGCTGGAAACCACTGTGGACTTTCAACCACCTTCATCTCACAAATGAGGAAGCCGAGACTGGGCAAGGGAGAGTGATCTTCTGTCCTGATGACTTAACATACTGTCCATTGCCTCACCTTGCCTCTCCTGTTGATTCTATAGGGTCTGCCTTAGATGGAGTAGAGGAAAAGGTTGAGAAAGACAAAGATATGTGGTACAAAGAAATCTGAACTTGAAAGACTGAATTACAGACCATTAAATGTGAGTTCAAAGCCCAGGTCTGCTGTTTCCTGTTTGTGTGTAAACTGGACACGTCTCCATCTGGGGCCTCATTTTCCTTAGCTACAACATGAGGAGATGGGATAAGATTATTCTAATGTCTCTTCTGACTCTGAATCTCAGATCCTATAAGAGGACAACTTCAAGTCAGGAATATC
Source organism: Pseudochirops corinnae (assembly GCA_028646515.1). NCBI lineage: Eukaryota > Metazoa > Chordata > Mammalia > Diprotodontia > Pseudocheiridae > Pseudochirops > Pseudochirops corinnae. The sequence continues at coordinate 383,488,026 of CM053585.1, forward strand.
TGGTTTCAAAATCTCACCTCTGACACTCAAAAGGTATGTGACCACAGGCAAGCCTTCATGGACCTCAATGTTCTTTTCTGTCAAATGGGGATAATCACATCTGTGATACCTGTTTCATAGGATGACTATTATGAAGCTCCAATGAGGTCATCCATGTAAATTGCTATATAAAAGATATTATTCAATTTTTTTAAAGATTAATAACTACACATGATTTTTTCTCATTGTTTTTCAAATTTTGTTTTTAAGTATGTGACACACAGAAGGAGGACTCCTTTCCCATAAGGATTTATACAAAATGAAAAGATTCTCAATTGTAGGTCCTGATTTTCAAAGCTGAAAAACATTTTCCAAAGCAATGAGGGCCATTGGAGTTCTAGTCCTTAATGGTGCCATTAGGGGAGATTGTTACAAAGATTTATCTGGCTCATTCTAGGCAGTAAATTCATTTCTTGGTGAAATCAGGCCTTGCACTGTAAATAAGCAAAGCTCTATGATTTAAACCTATCAGCTAAGCATCAAACCCTTTACCTCTGGTGAGATCGTAGGAAAGGAAGGGGCCTGCCCGGACCTACCTTGGCAGGTAGACAGGAATAATAAGAGAGGTTATAGATACCTAAATAGATGATAGAAAAACCTCTTTAGTATTTCTCCTAAACAATATGTTTGTCCTGATAGAGTCTGGATGCAAGTGGCCCCTGTACAATTGGGTTGCATATTGAAAATGTGAGAAATAGTGGCCAGCTCAGATTTTATAAGTACTGGTCCATCACCATCCATCTCTGTCGGCAAGGAAACATTGGAATTTAATTGGGCCTTACAAAAAGAAGTGAAAATGAACTGAGAGAGAGAGCAGAGAATCAACCAAAAATAGAGTAGGAGGACAATTAAGTGAATGTAGTTTACAATCACATGGGCTCCACACCAATTTTCCAAGACAGCCTGTGCAGCCGCCGAGTCCTCACTGTGCTCAGCTCGCTTTCAGAGGCCCCTGGAGACCAGGAGGCTTCCTGGTGGATCTGACAAAGTAATTTCTCTGTCTCTGAATCACACCCACCACTTCAGCTTGGTCACTGCTGGGGTTGGAATTGAAAAGGTGGCAGTCTCCCCACATCAGACAGTGGTTCTGGTGGAGGAGGTCCAATATCACAGACCCTTGTTGACCTGAGGACCCAAGGCCTTAATGGTCATTCACTTGCCTCTGAGAGCCCATGAAGCCAAAGAATTGGGCACTCATTTCTGGCTGAAGTGGTCAGGGAAGAAATATTGGTGACAGGTAGATAGCAGCTAGACCCTGAGGGAGGGTTAGGACTGCACTCAGCATCCAGGCCATCTAGGACATTTTACACTTGGGACAAGCACCATAAATCATAAACTACAAAGCATGACATCTGGGCCACAACTAGAAGATTTTGCTCTGAGAACACTACCATAAACTACAGACTTGCCCAGACCTCTGTAGATACTAGGTCAAAGTGAATTTCTCATGGTAATACCACCACTCAGCATCAGGGATACAATTTGACCATAAGTCCCCTGACTTTGAGTCTATCACTCTTTCATAGAATCATAGCTCTAGAATTAGAAGTAAACTCGAAGGCTGCTTGGTTCAAATTCTTTATTTTTCAGATGAGAAAACAAAATCCCAGGGAGGCTGAGCAATTCACCCAAGGCCACATAGGGAGTGAGTGGAAGAAGTGGATATTGAACTCTCATCCTCTGGCTTCAGGTTCAGAACTCTTTCCACTGGACTCATGGCCTCCCTGTCTCATCTCACTGAGAGATGGACACTTAGCAAGGATCTTCTAGTGAGGCATCCTGTTGGAGTATGGATTGTACACAATGGCCTCTGAGGTCTCTTTCAGTTCCCAGATTTCTAGAGGCAGGATGTTGAAGCAAAAGGTAGAAAATCTTCAGCTAGTTTTATCAATCCAAGAAAGACTTTAACTATGGGACATGAGAAGAAGAGGAGGGGAAGAGGGACAGAGAAAAGGAAGAGGGGGAAAAAAGAAAGAGCAGAAAGAGAAGGAATAAAAGAAAAGAAAAGGAGGAAAAGAGAGAAAGAAGGAAGAGGAAAAGGAGAAAGAGAAGGAGGAAAGAGAGAGACAGAGAGACAGAGAGAGAGAGAGAGAGAGAAAGAGGGAGAGAGAGAGAGAGAGAGAGAGAGAGAGAGAGAGAAGGGTTCCAGTCCTACTTCTGACACTTACTGGCTATGTGACCCTGGGAAATTCACTTAATCTCTTTAAAGCCTTACACATCTCTCAAAGACATGGGTAGCTGTCTGTGGCATTGGTGCCCACATACTGATGAAATATATATTAAAGATGTGATGTAGTCAAGAGTAAGTCATTTACCCATCCTGTATCTTAGTCTCCCCCTCTGTAAAACAGGAAGGATAATATTTGGGTTAGGGTAGCCAGGTGGCACAGTAGGTTGGGGATCAGAAAGACTCATATTCATGTATTCAAATTCAACCTCAGACCCTTACTAGCTATGTGACCCTGGCTAGGTCACTTTGCCCTGTTTGTCTCGGTTTCCTCATCTGGGGGAGGAAATGGTAAACCACTCTAGTATCTCTGCCAAGAGAACCCCAAATGAGGTCACAAAGAGTCAGACACGATTAAGACAATTGAACTACAACAAATACTTGAGCTACCTATCTCGTAGAGCTGCTGTAGCAAAAGTACCTTAGGCATTATAATGGTGACAGAGCGTGAGCTATCAGATCTGGCCTGATATTATTATTAGGGCAGAGGTGACGCCTGCCGCTAAGAGAACAATAACAGCAACAATAATGGCAGCGTAGTATCAAATTCAAACAGAAACAGGGCCACGAAATCCTGTGTGGATCGGGTCCCTGAGGGCTCATCTCGACTTAGTATCATTATCCATCTTCTGCTGTGTTTTATGTGTCTTGTTAGATATTTCCTGGTTCAATCTGATCTGGTTCAGGCCACACCTGGGGTGACGCAGGCCAAAATGCACCCCTTCGACCACTTGTTTGATACCTCTGGGGCAGTAGAAGATAAGTAAGCACTGAAGTCATAAAAAAAAAGCCTGGGTTCAAGTCTCATCTCTGGCACAGACGGTGTGAGCCTGGGCAGGTCCCTTGACTTCTCAGTTCCCTGGATAGCTCTCTCTAAGTGGCAGAGAAAGTGCCAGACTGAACTGATAGCAGGCACTTTTTCACCCAAGGGTTCACTATTTTGGTGAAATCACAGGTCCAATCCCTATCACTCATTACTATGATTATCAAAAGAGCTAATATTTACAGAGTACTTAAAGCTTACAAATCATCTGAATATCTTGCCTCATCTGAGCCTCAATGGAAGGGGCACTGGATCCGAAGTCAGAGGCCCTAGGCTTGAATTCTACCTCTGACACTATCGTGGGACTTTGGGAAAAGCATTTAGCTTCTCTGGCCTCAGTTTCCTTCTCTGTAAAATGAGAGATTGGCCCCAAATTTACAATTCAATAATCCAATTAGGAAATTATTACTGGAATTAGTAATGCACTTATTTCGCAGGTAAGAAAACAGAAGGCCAGAGAGATGAAGTGATTTCACAGGGTCACACAGTGAGTGAGTGACAGAGGCAAGAGCAGAAATCACTTTTCGCCCCGCTCCAAGTACAACATGGTTTACCTGGAGTTAGGAAGATGTCAAAGCCACACTTAGATACTTACCAGCTGGGGACCCTGGGCAAATCACTTAACTTTCTCTCAGCTCCTTTACTTATAAAGCATAGATAATAAAAGCATCTACTTCCCAGGTTATTGGCAGGATCAAATGAGATCTTCTTTGCCAAGTGCTTTAAAAACTTTAAAAAGTTATTATTTAATGCTAGCTATCATTACTGTGGTCATTTGTACTTGAATATAGATGATCTTAAAAGAGTCATAAACCACTAAAGCGGAGAGAGACCTTGTGGTTATCTGGTCCAGCCCATACATCGTACAGATGGGTGTATAGAACCCCGGAGAGGGGACATAAGTCAAGGCCACACGGCAAAAATGGGACACCTGTAGGAGTCACTAAAACAAGCTTTATCTATGAGGCCATGAGATGGATGGAGGCATGGAAGATGGGGCACATCAAGCCAGAAAGGAAGAAATCAGACTCACTGATCCTTCATACAATCAGTGTTGGTGGTGGGATTCCTAGGTGGAATTGCCCCCATCTCTCTCTCTCTCTCTCTCTCTCTCTCTCTCTCTCTCTCTCTCTCTCTCACACACACACACACACACACACACACACACACACACACACACACACACACATACCTCCTAGGGTAGTGAGGTGGAGCTAATGAGAAAACATTCCATATGTTCTGATTAGATATAACCTCATTACCATGCTTCCTCTTACAACAAAACCCTTTGCTTAATGAAATCTGGTTCTGGAACAAATGAGCTCTTGCCAAAAGGGGGTTCCAATGGGGACTGCTGGGACTCCTTTTTTTTTTCCCAAGGAAGGAATGGGAAATCAAGACAGGAATTTTTTTGAGGGGAAAAAAGAGGCAAAACTCACAACAGCCCCCAAATCAGAACAACAGAAGCTGCAATTGCTATATTTCAAACCCAGTGAAAATTAGACTAAGCGACCACAGAAGCCAAATGGAAGCCGTAATTCTTCCAGTCCCTTGCTGCTCCGACACGTGTAATGGGTTTGGCAGGGAATCAAGAAAAACAGGGGCCAAACTGTGGAGTGTTTTTAAAGAATCTAAAGGCTGCTTGTTAGACAGAAGCCAGATTTCTGCACTGCTCTGAGGGGAATGTCTGGACCCAGAATGTATTCCTTTAGCTTTCTGTCTATTCAGTGGGTGGGAGAGGAGATGGGAAGGGGTTTCTTGCAGAGGCATAACTGGGACAAGGCAAATGGGGATGTTGACAGAAGGGGCTGATTTTAAAGGGAGCTGAATTAGAAGACACCAAGTTTAGAAGGGCCTAACAACACATATCCAGCAGTATAGAAACAACAGTTAGCAAAAAAAAAAAAAAACACTACCTCATTAGCAAGAATAATTAGCTAAAATGAGGAGCTACAAGATGGTGTCTCAGGTATGGTTTATGATACTTGCCCTGGAAACAAGGATTGCTGGTCATGGCTCTGACCACAGGCACCCAAAGATTAGAAAGCCAAAATGGGGAAAGCTTTGAAAACATAAACAAATATTTTGTCAAGCAAGAGGATCGAGGAGACAATGGAAATAACACTGACTGACTGAACCTGGGTTGAGATCCTTCTTCTGTCACTCATTATGGGTATGAAATTGAACAAGACTCAAGTGCCTGGACCCTGGTGTACTCCTCTGTAAAATGATCCAGAGGGTCTCTGGGGTCCCTTCTAGCTCTACACAGAGAAGCCTATAAGAATAAATGAAGAGGGAAAATATCCCCCCAACCCAGACCTGGAGTGGATTTCACAGATGGCTAGAGCTCTGAGACCTTACCAAGCACATAGTCTAAGTTCCTCATTTTACAAGTGAGCAAAAAGAGGTTTAGAAAAGTGAAATGACTAGCCCAAGGTCATGCAGTTAGTAAACAAGTAGGGAAGAAGAGTCATTCGAAGTGATATTATCTGGCTCTAAATGTAGCTCTTTCAGACCTAGCAAAATGAAGAGAAGAGGCTTTTGCTAAGATCTGTCCCTGTAGGCATGGGCTCCTCTCTCTGCCCAGAAGTAGCAGTTGACAATGGAAAGGAAAATATAGGCTGAGAGCACTCTAGAGAAAGGCAGCTGTGCATCCCTCCCCATTGGGAAACAAAGTGTTGCCTCAGAAGACCCAGCTCTTAATTCAACAATTCAATAAACATTTATTTGAGAGGTAACTAGCGGGCAGAGTGGATCAGGTACTGGAATTGTAGGCAGAAAGACTTTGAGTTTGAATCCTACATCAGATACTTGCTGGCTAACAGTATGATACTGGGCAAGTCCCCTAACTTCTCTTGTCCTCAGGTTCTTCATCTATAAAACGAGGGAGTTGGTTGGATGACCCCTAAGATCCCTTCCAGCTTTCTGCCCATGCAGAAGACACTGTTCTAGGGTTCAAGGATAAAAAATAAATCACAGAATCTGATCACTGGAAGGGACCTCTGAGTGGGTTAGCCCACCCAGGAATGCCCCCATGAAATAGCCCCAACAAGAACTGTCAGTCAAGCTTCCACTTAAGGAAGGAGAAACCACAAGTTCCCTCATAGCCCATTCCACTTCTGAATAGCACTAAATGTTGTAATAATTTTTTTTCTTTGTATGAAGTCTAAAGCAGCAACTTTCCCCCATCCCCACCGCTGTGTTGGTCTTCCCCCTGGTCAAAACAAAACAAATCTATTCCTTCTACCACATGATAGCTCTTCAAGTACTTGATGGCAGCTATCAACGTCCCCCCAAAATCTTCTCTTCTCCCTGTTAAACATCTGCTGCTACATCAACCAATACTCCTATGACTTGATCTCAGTGACACTCCTCATCTGACTGGCCTCTTCTGGATGTTGTCTGGCTTATGAATGTCCTTTGACAATTGTGGAACAAGGCAACACACACATATAATTTAGTTGGAGTCCGAGCAGGGAAGACTACTGTGAGTTTCTTCCCTCTCTAGTTCTGAATCAGGGTGGGGAACCTGAAGCCTCAAGGCCACATATGGCCCTCTAGGTCCTCAAGTGTGGCCCTTTAACTGAATCCCAACTTCACAGAACAAATGCAAGATTTCTGTGTGTTCTGTGAAGTTTAGATTCAGCCAAAGGGCCACACTTGGAGACCTAGAGGGCCACATGAGGCCCCAAGGCTACAGGTTTCCCACACCTGTTGTGAATACTGCATCTCCCTTAATGCAAACTACTGTCACTTTAGCCTTTCTTTAGCAGTCACATTATACCTCTCAGTCCACTGAATTCCCCAGCTCTTCTTCATGTAAATTGTTGCCTAGCCCAGGCTCCCCTATCTTGGAGCCCCGATGCTGATTTTTTGAACCTGTCTGACACTTTACATTTATCTCTATTCAATTTCATCTTCAATTCAGGAAGCATTAATTAATCTATGCAAATGGGAGATGCAAAGATGAAAATAAAAGAATTATTTCCCTTAAGGAGCTTTCATGTTCCTGGGGCTTTCATTTTCATCTTTTAGAAGCAGAGGAGCATTCTAACCTGCCAAGATCCACTGGGATCTCAACTCTGCCAGAGTTAGTGGACAGAGAGTGTTAACAATGCATCCCACCTGCAGAAGATCAGCAGGTTTGGCAAGCGCGCCTTTCAGGTCTTTCTCCAAGTAAATACATAAAATCTGGCAGTGGGGGGCAAGGCCACTCCAGCAGAGCCCGTGCTCTACATTGGCACTGACACACTAATGACCACTCTGTTTAATAGATATGACATCAACATCACAGACAGAACTCAAACCCTACTCTCAAGGAGTTTATAACTTAATACTGCGAAGAGATATGTTTTCCAAACTGTGGTGTAAGGGATAATGAGATAAATGCAAAGGAGTTCAGAACAGACTCCAGGAAAACTTGGAGGATATTATTGTTATAAATATTAGTTTTAATTAATACTTTAATAAATTAATATTATTAGACTTTGAGGAAAATATTAACAAGAATAACATCTAGCATCTCCATACTGCTTTAAGGTTTATGAAGTGCTTAACAAATATTATTTCACTTGATCCTCATGGCAACCCTGGGAGGCAGGGGATATTATTACTCCTTTTACAAATGAGAAAAGTGAAGCAGAGATTAAGTGATTTGCCCAGGGTCACATAGCTAGTCAGCATCTAAGGCTGGATCTGAATTCAGGTCTTCCTGAATCTGGGTCCACGGACTAGGTATGGCTTTCACTTAGAAAATCAAGGAAGGCTACACAGAGGAAGTGGTATTTGAGTTGAGCCCTTCAGGAAGAAGGGACTTCAACAGATGAAAATGAAATGGAAAAGTGGGATCAGTTTTAGGCCTGTGTATTATCAGTGACATCACGGAGGTAAGAGAGGTCAAGGCTAAAAAGTAGGAAGAGATGTTGTCTGGAACACAGAGTGCACAAAATGGGATTGTATGAAACAAAACGTAAAGGTAAAATGGAGCTGAATTGTGGATGTCCTTGAATGACAGAGTCAAAAATTAAAATTTTATTCAGAAGAAATGGGAGGCTGCTGAAGATTTTTTGGTTAGAGATGCAGGGTGATTGAAGTGATTGTCCTTTGGGACAGCTAATTGAGGTGCAGTGTGAAAGAAGGCATAGACTTGAAGCTAGAAAAAGTCAAACAGGACTGCAAACAATGAAGTCAACATTCTGTTTGGTAGAATAATACTTCTCTCCCTATTACTCCTCATTCCCCCAGGGTACTATTGCTCCTTCTACTGGGGATCACAGGATGGATGTTCTAACTAATTCAGTTGCAAATTGGACCAGAAGGCAACATGGTATTGTGGGCAGAGCACTGAATTTGGAGTCAGTAAAACTGGCTTTGAATGAATCATCTACCTATGAACCTGGGCAAGTCTCAAAACTTCTTTGATGTATTGGTTTCTCTTCTTTAGAATGGGGGGCAGAAGGGAGAGAGACTCAAGTACTTCTTTGTTCCCCTCCAGCTCTAAATCTATAATCCTATGGTCACGTGATTCACTCTCTCATTCCCTGACCTCTGAATACTCAGACAGAGAAGTGACTAGAGCTGTTATAGTCTTTACCTACCCTGACCAAGCCTCTGGAGTAACCCCTATTTATAAGGGACACTGGAGCTGATAAGGAGAAGAAGGGGAGTGGAAGATGATGAAAATAATGAGTAGACAGAAGAAATCATCAAGTTTATAAGAATTAGAGAGAAGGGAACTAAGCAAACACATTATGACCATCCATGAAGTGACTTCACAGAGAACGTTCCTGAGATGACACTTAATGGTTTGAAAGAGCCACACTTTCATCAGTACACGCCCTCAACTGGCAAATCCTACTCTCTCCACCTTTTATGAGGTACAGTGGACTAAAAACCAACTTCTCTGACCAACAGTGTCCTCCTCTAAGAAAAAAAAAATGGGGTTAGAAAATAGTATTTCTGAAATGTCTTCTGGATGTAGGTCCCATTTCTCCATGAACCTCTGATCTCCTGGGAGCCAGTTCTTTGTTTGTTTTATGCTGGGTCTCAAAACAGAGAGGGTAGAACCAGCACTACCTTCTATAAGAGTATTGTCTCATTCGTGGGAAGGGAAGGGAAGAAAAGGGAAGGGAATAGAGGGAAAAGGGAATAAAGGGAAAGGGTAGGAAGAGGAGGGATAATAATGCATTTATTAACCACTTGCTATGTACTATATTGTGCTAAGATCTTCAAACAAAAATAGAAGTGAGACAGCACCTACCACCAAGGAGCTGATATTCTAATGACATAAAGATAGGACCTATAAGGTAGCTAGAGAGGTTATTGTGGGCATGAGGGAGTTTTCCCTGTGACATGATGTGGCAATGGCCAGAAAGAGGCACAGTTGCTGGATTCCAAGCAAGATAAGGCAAAAGCTCAGCTCTCAGAGCCCAATAACATCAGTTACAGAATCCAAGATTCTTGTGTGAGGAGAGGAGAAGATGAGCATTTTGGCCCCAGTGAAGGCAATCTGGTTTGGGAGCAGAGGGAAAGGGAGAAAAGAGAAAGGAAAGAGGCATCATTGATAGACTTCTAAAATGTTGTCCCTGCAAAGTAGATAATGAGACATGAGGCAGAACATGAGCAGCACCCTGCAAGGCAGAACATGGCACCCTCCTGGGGCCATGCTTTCAATTTGAAAGTAAAGTCTACGGAAGGAAAACTATTGCCTGTAACCCATGCATCAAAGGACCAAGCACCCCATGATTGGAAACAGTGAGATGGTCATCATTCCTCTGATCTATACCAACTGTTACTGTGGCAGGAAAGTTATAGCTATTCCCTTTTGGGGAAGCCAGCAAGGTCACTCTGTCACCAGGCACTTGTGCTCACTGAGGACTGAGATGAAGGCCCAACTAAACATGCTGAATGGGGCTGATAAATGTCCAAGGGCTTACTTTTAGAGGGAAATATGAGCTGTATAAATCACTGCTTAGCTCCCATCTTGGTCCAATTCCCTGAATCTTCTCTCCTCCCTGGACATCTTGTTGCCTGATTCAGTATCAAAGTGATCTCATATTCTATTACCATTTAATATTAGAGCTGCAAGGGGCCTCAGAACAGGGGATGTCAGAGCTCAAAAGGGCCTTGGGAAATGTGAGAAATGGAAGAGGATTTAAAACATGAAAAATTAGAATTGGAAAAGACTTTAGAGTTCATCTATTCCAATTCATTCATCTTATATATAAGAAAATTGTTACCCACACGGCAGAAATGACTTACCCTCAAAGTCATAAAATTGCACAAAACTCCTAGCCCACAGCTGTTTCCTCATAGTATCATACTATTATTCTGATTCAAAGCAGTCACCTTAAAAATATTTTAATTTAAGGAGAACATGAGTTCATATCCCAGTGGAATTCACTTGTACTCCATTCTACAAATGAGGGCCTGCTGAACCTGTGTAACCTCTGGTAAATAATTTTCCTTCTGCAAGTCTCAGCTTCCTGAATTGTAAAGTGATTTGATTAGACGGGGTGATTTCTAAGATCGCCTCCAGTTTTGAAGCTTGTGATCCGATGATTCCTCCGTGATCATCAGGAAAACCTGAGTTTGAATCGGGCCTAAAACATTTACTAGCAAGATGATCCTAGGGAAGACACTTGGCTTCTCCTGGGCTCAGTTTCCTCATCTCTAAAATGGGGCTAATAATAGCGCCTACGCCCAGAGCTGTTGCGAGGACCAAATGAGATCTCGTGAAGTGCTATATAAATGCTAGCTATTATTATTCAAGTCCAAAAAACAAGCTTTATTTGGGGATTAGGGGGGTGGGGTTAGTCCAACTTTTTTCTTTTGTAAATATTCCCCTCAGTGGCCCCACCATGCCCTTTTCTAGAAATGGCTGGAAACTTCCACACCCTGAGAACTTCCTTATTTCCCCCTCTCTGGACCTCAGTTTCCTCAGATATAAAATGAGCTAAATGGCTTGTAATATCCCTTTCATTCTAGATCTATGGTTCCATGGTCCAGGCTTCTATAATAGGAATTTTCCTTGACCAGTCCCTGGAGTCACATCACCCTCTAGATTATGTCCTTGATGGGAAACCAATCAAAAACACTGGAGCCAAACCTTGACCTCTTCTTATAAAGCCTGTGACCCTTCTTGACAGAGCATGAGGTCACAGATTAAGAGTTGCAGGGCACCTTAAGAGGTCAGCATTTTACAGAGGAGAAACTTGAAACCCAAAAAGATTGTTTCTCACCTACAGTCACATAGCTAGTAAGTGCTTATGGCAGGTACTGTAGCCTTCCCTGACCCTGCTGTGGAGTCACCATCAAGTTTTCCTGGTCCTATTCCTCCCTTATTCCCCTTTCCCCAGTGTTCTTAATGGGGCATGGGCCCAAGCAAAGACCTTTGTCCCTTACACCAAAATAATTTTGATCCCATTTGTTTGAGGTGTGAATAACATGGATGGGTCTTAGAAACTCCCCCTTGAACTTTCCCATATGGCCAAATCTTTGGAGTTCACCTGAGGCATCAACCCATCCAGTAATCTTTTCAATTGGCTTTTCATTGTGACCCCACCCTAGACCTCCATTCCTTAATTCCATCTAGATGCCTTCCATGTTGCCCAGGTCCCTGGCATTCTCCTGGGGTACCCAGTCCTTCTCAGTCCTTCTCTGCCACCTCCCAGTCCCCCCCAGACTACTTGAGCACTCCTAGACCACTTCCAGATCTTCTCTGTTCCTCTGTATATAAGGTCCATCTTGCCTCCATTAAAGTACTCAGGTGCCTTTAGAGTGTGGCCAATGCTCAGGTTCAATCTGGCCCACTTGTCAATACAAGTGTCAAAAACATGGTGGCTTCTTAAAATCTCACCCACTCTAACTGGTGTTCTAATAAACTTTGTCACTGGCTGAAAGAAAGTTTGGGTTGAATTCATTTGAGGCAGGACCTGCATTGCTTGCCTTTGAATTTCAGGGTCCCAGGCCCTGTAGACCTCAACATTCTTACCTTTGGATATCTTTTAAAACTCTAAGTTTTCTCTCTGTGAAAAAGAAAACCATTTCATAAAGGTTTCCTGCTTCAGGTATTTCCTGGCCACTTTCATTATTTTGCAAAAATATCCTTTTATTTGCAAAACTACCGTGATAAAATGGAACTGATTCTGGGACACAAGATCCCTGGTGGAGTGTGGATCTAACTTCTGCTTCAACCCTCCCAGTAATGGGCATGTCCACTCTCGCCAATTTACCCTGCACATACCTTCTTTGTGCATAAATGTTTCCATGTTGTCTCGCATTAGAATACATGCCTCTTGTGAGCACAGAGATTGTCTTTTACCTTTCTTTCTATCTCCAATATTCAGTATGGTGCTTGGAAAATAGCAGGTGCTTAATAAACGCTTGTTAACAACTTGCTCAACATATATACATACATGCATACATATATACATGTATATGTATATGTATGTGTGTATATATGTATATATTATACATATTTTATATATATATGTGTAATTTTGGCCTTCAAAGACAGGCTGAGAGCCATATATAACTAAATGAATCTTATTTCAACCTCCTACCTCAGTTATGATTCTAAGTAGGATCATGCAATTTACTCGTCTACTTAATTTAATCTGTGAGACTTAGCCAATCACTTAGTGATTTTTTGAGTAAGCCAACTCCCCTTATTTCATATAGTAGGAAATTAAGACCAAGAGAGATGATGAAAATTGTCCAAGGTCACAATTCTATAACATTTTAAGTTTTACAAGCCCCCTTAAGGGGTAGATTGTGCAAATATTGTTTTTCTTAATTTTTTTTAGCTTGAAGCCCAGAGAGCTAAAGGGACTTATTCGAAATCACACATCTGGTTAATAGGAAAGTCTAATTTGAACCCAGGTACTCTGATTACAGACCTGATATTTCCCCACTCACTTCCACTTCCTCCTTTCACTTAAGATGAATCTCAAGCATCATTTTCTACATGAAGACATTATTGACTTCCCAATTGTCAATGCCCTGTCTCCCAAGCCATCCCTTATTTCCTTTATTTATTCTGTATTTAAGGGGTGGAGAAGTATTTCATACTCCCTACCTCAATATATTAACAGAAACGTAGGCATCTCTACTGAATTAATCAATCAAAAGTTGACTGATCAATTTATCAATTAAATAACCGGGAGGATTAATTAATCCCAATTAGTCAATTCTGGAGGAGTGAAGTGCCTTTGAGTCATTGGCTTAAGATGACAACCCATAGGAAATGTATTGGGATAAGCTGAAAAAAACACCTCTTTGTGCATCTGAGAAGAAATTCAGGTAAGAAAGTAATCACACTTGGGGACATTCTTGAGGAGGGAGACTGCTATTGCTTGTACCAGAAGGCTTGGGAGCTCAGGAAATGAGGCCAAAGGGAATATCACACACTCTCCCTCTTACCCACCCACCCCCATCCTAGCATCACAGAGACTGGGCCAGTAACAAACAAGGTGTACAGCTTGAATCTGGGAGGGCACAACCAGACACACAGATCAAAGAAGGCAGCTTAGAGGAGGATGACTTCTCCTGAGTGTAGAGAAGTAAAGATTTACCAAATCATTGAAGCTTGTGTCTATCAGAAAGTTACATAAAGGAAACTTCATGGAACTCAACAAAGGGAGAAAAGACCTTCAAACACCTGACTTTACCCTTTAGCCACCTGAGATTTCAAAATCTGAGACTACTCTTTCTATGGGCTTCACATGTGCAAGGGGAGAGGATGCCCCTGATTTGGGGAAATGTTTTTGCAACCAATGGCCTTACCAGAGATGTTCAGTAAATCCTCTTTTCTGAAAGATAATTAACTCTCCTTGGCTAACTGATATTCAGTAGATAAGGACTTGTGATCAGCATTACTAAAAACACCACCAACCCCAGCCCCTCGGTGTCTCTGGAGAGAAGTAGTGATTTTAAAACCTGACCAATCAACGTGAGTGGAAGACTGGGTAAAGTAGCCCCAGAAAAGGTATGAGAGTGGGGGTAGAGAGGAGAGGGAGAAGGAGAGAGGGGGAAAGGGGAGAAAGAGAGGGAGATAGGGGGAAAGAGGGAGAGAGAGAGATGTTGATACTTATCCATGTAATTATTGTCTTCCCTGATAGAATGTAAGTTCCTTGAGATAAGGGACTGTTTCATTCTTTGTCTTTCTATCTTCAGGGTTTGGCACATAGACCCTTAGTAAATGCTTCCTCTATGCCCAAAGGGTTATAAGTTGTACATACCTTTAATCCAGCAAAACTACTGCCAAGTCTGTATCCCAAAGAGATAAAAGAGAGGGGAGGAAGACCTAGTTGTACAAAAACATTTATAGCAGCTCCTTTTGTGGTGGCAAAGAACTGGGAATTAAGGGGATGCCGATCAATTGGAGAATGGCTGAACAATATGTGGTTTATGATTGTAATGGAATACTACCGTGCTATAAGAAATGATGAGCAGGCAGATTTCAGAAAAATCTGGGAAGACTTATATGAACTGATGCAAAGTCAATTGAGCAGAACCAGGAGAAGATTGTACACAGTAACAGCAATCCTATAACAATGATCAACTGTGAGTGACTTAGCCATTCTTAGCAACACAGTGAGTGAAGACAATTTCAAAGGACTCATGATGAAAAATGCCATCCACTTCTAGAGAAAGAACTGATGGAGTCTGAATGCAGATCAAAGCATATTTTTCACTCTCTTTACTTTTTTATGGTTCTTTTTTTATCCTTTGGGTCTGTCTTCTTTCAGAAGGTGACTAATAAGGTAAAAAAAAAAAATAAAAACACTTATTTGCAATAATGGGTAGTTGAGAAGACCCTTTTAGGGATTTCCTGCCTTAGCTATCCAATATTGCAAATAATCCCAAATAAACTTACCTTCTCCTTTTACTAATCATGGAAATAGTCCTAAATGGAGCAATGCTAATCTTCTTGGTACTTCTTTAACCAGAGATTTTCCTCAGATGTCCCCTGCAGGCTCCATCTCCTAGATTCCTCTTTAATAAGAGATTTAACCAAATGGATAAACCAAGCCCTTTCATCATCTGGAGGATGGTAACAATAGAGTCAAAGAATTTTAGAGCTCAAAGAAACTTCATGTAAAAGTCACCTATGTGAGCTCTTCCTTCACTAACAATTCCTTGTCCCCAACCACCCTAAGAAGTGAACGCCCAGTGTGAAAATTAGCAGCTTTGGTAATGTACACTTCACTAGTGCAGGAGTGACCCATTCCACTTTGAGGCAGTCCTAACTGTTAAATTTTTCTTTCCATCAAGTCAAAACCTGCCTCTCAGCAGCTCCCATCCAGGGCTCATTCTGACCTCCGGGGCCAAACAGAACACCTAATCCTTTTTCCACATGACAGCCCTTCAAATACTTGAAGACAATGACTATGTCCCTCATAAGTCTTCTCTTACTAAGTTCCTTAAACAGATTCTCTGATGGCATGTTCCTCCATCCTGTCAGATGGCCTGTGAAAACTGAGTTAGTTAATGTTTCCAAAGCTCCATGCAAAGAATCAAAATAAGGAAATCAGGGAGTGATGATACTCTGTCTGAGAAGCCATGCATTACTTTTGAATAAATAACATTTTCCATTATCTTCATTTCTCAAGTCATAATTTTTCCTCTAAATAATTCACAGAGTAGACAGTGAGCTAGCTGGAGGTTGGGGGAGTGGAAATAAATTATTCACAACAATAATAAAATGTGGAATCAAAGTCATCATTAAGGATGTGTCTGAAAGGGTTGAGCCAACGGGAAGAGCTCTGGAATCTTAGCGTTCAGAGCTAGGTGTCAGAGTCCATTCTGGACTTGAACTTTGGCATGAAAAAACTAAGTTCAAATCCTATTCATGATGCTTGCTACCAGAACGACCCCAGACAAGTCATTTCTCTTCTCTGGGTATCATTTTCCCCATTTGTAAAATATAAACATATAGCTTCTACAAGCTAATCTAACTCTAAATCTATGATTCTGTGGTCTATGCATGCATTGAGGAACAGTGGTGGGATGAGGAGGCAGAAGCAGAGGACATGGAAATAATTATTCCATGTATGCACATCATCTACGTGTATACATAACATAATTGTCATAACATATTGTTTCTCTGACTCTGTCCTATTTCCCTCTGTTGTTTTCTGTCTCTCCTCTATCTCTTCTGCATTCATTCACTCATTTTCTATATTTCTGCTTCTGTCTCTTTCTCCCTCTGTATCTATTTCTTTCTGCCCATCTATCCCTCACAGTCCCTATTTTTCTATCTCTGCCTGTCTCTGAATCTCTCTGCCTCTTTCTCTGTCTCTCTCCCTGTCTGTCTCTATCTCTCTCCTACTCTCTGTCTTTCTGCTTCTGTATCTCTCCCCCACCCTATTTATGATGTATATGTTCAAATGAGAAATTGATCCTTTCATGGCATTGAGTTAAGGAAGGCAAAAAAAAGTAAAGTAAAACCTCTTAACAAGGCTCTGAGAAGGCTGTGAGAAGAGGACAGAAAGTGGGAATGGATATTTTCAGTTTTGTCCTACAGAGGCTACCACTGAGATGAGTCTTTAGCAAACTAATTACCAACCAAGCAAGAAAAAACAAATGTGGTTTTGCTGCCCAATTCTAAAGAAAGAGTTAGGAGAGAGAGAAACGGACAGTCTTCTACCCACTGCTTCTTCCATGATACGAAGAACCAAGTTAGTTTTAATCACCACCATGCAGATGTCTTTCAAAACTCACTTATAAGATCCCTGAGCTAATGTGGGGAGAAGTCAGGAACCTTTGGAAGGCTTTGATTGAGCCATAGTTAAGATTCATGCTTAGCCAAGTTTCTTTTCTGGTTTAACCCTCTGACCCATGTCTGCTTCTTTTTCCATTCCTTTCACTTTCTTCACTGTTGTCCCTGGCACACTGCTCCTTAGCTTATTCTTTCATCTTTGTGGCTCCCTTCTATGGACCTGTTTCCACTTTGCTCTTTCTCTAAAGATCTCTTTTCTCCCAAAGTCATTTAGTTGGATCGTGATGAATCTGCTTTCATTTGAGTGTCTGTCTGGAAAGTCAAGTCGTCATGCACTTATTAAACATCTACCATATGCCAAACACTCTGCTAAACACTGGGGGATATAAAGAAAGGCAAAAGACAGTTCCTGCCCTCAAGGAGCTCCCAGGCTCATGGGAGAGATAGCATGCAAATAACTATATATAAACAAGATCCATACATGCATAGATATAAATTAGAAATAACTGCAGACAGAAGGCACCAGCATTAAGGGTGACTAGGAAAGGCTTCTTGTAGAAGATAGGAAGGCAGGAGATAACAACAACAAAAATGTACCTCTCAATCACTCAACCTATAAGCATTTTCCAAATGCCTATTGCATACCAGACACTGTGCTAAATAAATACTGGGGATACAAGTCCAAAGAATAAAATTACCCCTACTCTTAAGGACCTTACGTTCTAACCATTTGAGAAAACTTATATGAGTTTCAGGATAAACAAGGTAGACCTATCAATGGCTAGCCCCAAGCTAACTTCATTCTATTTTGGGGTTAGGGTTATTGTTGAAGTCTAAAAAATGCATTCCGTTAAACCATTCATAGAATTAGGTACAGAAGGATCCTCAGCTATCATCTAGTTCAAACTTTTCATCTTACAGATACAGAAACTGAGATTTAGAGGGAAGTTCCAAGCTCATGTTTCCAAGGCCTAATAGTGGGTAAGGCTAGGAACTGGACCTAGGATTTCATTGAAATGGGGGACTGCCAGGTGAGAAAACTCCTTCCACCCCACAAGTTGGCACCTTCTCTGCAACTTCTAACCTTAGAAAGTTGTATGTGTGTGGTTCATCCCTCATCCCTGAAGAAGACCAATGACATCAGCAGGGTGATGTCTTGACTTGCAAATGAATTTGGATTTAAATGAGGCAGAACTATGCAGAGTCATCAGCCTCACTGTTACTTAGAACACTAAGAAATAAAGTGACTTGCCTAGCATCACATAGTCAGTAGTTTGGTAGTCAGGTCTTGAACCCAAGTCTTTCTGGCTCTAAGGTTGGCTCTCTCTTTAAGAGATACTACTACTACTACTACTACTACTACTACTACTACTATTACTGCTGCTGCTGCTGCTACCACTACTACTACTACTACTACTACTACTACTACTACTACTACTATTACTACTACTATTACTACTACTACTAATAATAATGATAATAATAATAATAATAAACCATAATAACTGACATTTCTATAGCTAAGGTTGGCAAATTGGTATACTTATAATATCGCATTTGATCTTCATAAAATTCAATAAACTTTTCCAAGAATATGCTGTTCTACTAAAATGAAAACTCTTTGAAGGCAAGAATTTGATTTATATCAATGCCCAGTGCCCAGCAGCATCTGGCACATAGTAGACTGGCACATAGAAGGTTGGCACTTAGTGGACTGTCTGAAGGAATAAATGAAGAACACTCTTTCAGAGGCTGATTCCACATGAACCAGGAAGACCTGATCAACTTGACAAGATCACAAGGAGCTGAGCACTTGTTTGGGATGTTAGTCATAGTTCCCTATTGAGGGTGCAGGGCAAGCCTCATTGAGTAGGGTGTTGAGCACTGAAGTTGACAGCTTCATTAAGAAGATTGAGGGTACCTCCTGGGGTGCCAGCCCATTCATGCCCCATTGAAGATGTGTAGCTAACTCTCAGTGATGGAGAATGACTTAATTAGCCCAAGCCACAATAAATTAGAGCCACTCCTCTGTTCTAAGGCAAAGTAGTCTCCTACAAATATTGTTATCTCCATTTCACAGGTAAGAAAACTGACACTGGAAGAGGTTAAGTAACACTGCTATAGTCACAAAGGCAGAAGACTCAGAGATAGGATTTGAACCCAGGTGTCCCCTGACTCCAAGCCTAGTGTTTTCTCCATTGCACCATACTGACCAAAGAAGAAATCAGCTTATATTTATTAGAAACCAATTAGAGAGTAAAAAGAAAGTTTAATGACTATATCAAATATAAATGGTCTCTTTCTCTTTCTAATAACCACCTTAGGTTTACATGAGAATTAAGAAAAAAAGAGGAAGAAAATGGAGTAACTAATATTGGCCCCTGGGAAATGTTTAATCTCTGTTCACTGCTGTGAACCCCTAAAGAGCTGGCTAAGCGACTCACAAGAGGACCTGAGGACAATAGCTCCAGAACTGGAGGAGAACTGAGAGGTCATCTAGTCCCGTCCCACTCCTAATTTATAAATAATAAAATAGAGGGCTCTACTGGAAAAATAATTTGCCCAGGGTAACACAAGTGGCAAGTGTCAGAACCTAGATTTGAATCTTGGTCAAAAAAGTCATAGATTCAGAAATAAAAGGGACAACAAAGGTTCAATGCCCTCATTTTATAGGAGAGGAAACTACATCCAAGTCAAGTAAAGGGACCTGGCCAAGGCCACAGAGGTAATAAGTTGTCAGAGGTGATATTTGACACCAGCTCCTCTGTCTCCAAGTTTTACACTTTCTCCTGTATCAAATTTCTGCTTGATGTAGAAGAGATGAGTAAAATTGGGAAAAAAGATCAGGAAAGTGCAAAACTCATGTCTTTTGTCCAGTTCCTGCTTAGGTTGGAGATACACAGAAATCTGGGCAGACAAATTCTGCCTTAGACACTGGGGCCTCTTTATTTGTCTAAGTTCTGTTGCAAGGCAATAAGTGATTCACAGTCCCCCACTGGGGTACGAGACATCCTGACAGTTGGCAGAATCAGAGATTGGGAATAAGAATGGCTTTCTCCTCAGAAAAACTTGCCAGGGACATAGGAGTGATTGCACTAGGTGGTCAAATTGTATCCAGTGTCCTTGGGTCTGGTTTCAGTGCTGTGATAGCACAGCAGTGAAGATTTCTGACAGCACTTATTAACTAATGGGAAGGGAATATGTCACTTCCCCCAACTAGAGGCAGTAATGCAAAGACATTATACTGTACCTGCTAGTACAGGCTTGCACAACAGAAAGAAAAGGGGAGATAGTTATAATTAAGACAGGGCATGTCTTGATGAACATGCACATGATGGGAGGGAATCAATTTAAATTGAAACATTACAACTTAATGTTCTATGGATGGGGAAGTGGCAGAGAGAAGTATTCAGGTTTCTAATTCAGTACCCTTACCATTGCCCTGAGAGCGATGGGGAGCTGTTCAGCTCAGCCCAAGAAGGTACTTGCAAGGGCCAACATGTTTCCATGACAGGTCACTCAGATGCTGGAAAAAGCTTTTTTAAAAAAGTCCTCCACATTTCATAGAGATGAGAAGGGACCTCAGAAGTCATTCAATAAGCTCTGAGTTTCCAGGAGACTTGTATCAAAATATAAATACTCTTAGGAAAAGAAATCCATTAAGTCATTATTATCCACTAATATCTTCTTGTGAGTTTCTTTCATTAGAAGTGAAGCTAGCATTTTGCAGAACTCTAAAAGAAGAAGATGCACAACATGCAAATCTTGGTGGGGCACGTGGAAACAAAAAATGGCCAATTTTCTTCTTCTTCTCTATCAAGCAGGAATTTGATATAGGAGAAAGAGTACCAGGTTTGGAGACAGAGGATGTCATTGAGTGTCAATGGGTGGCCATTGATGGTTTCAAAGTGTCAGAAAGCATAAGGCTGTCAAAGAGAATTTATTAAGAATTTAGTATGTGCCAGGCTTTGTATAAAAGGAGAAAAACATGGTTCCTGTCTTCAAGGAGTTCACATTCTTTTTTTAAAAACTTTTATTTATTTTTAGTTTACATCATTCATTTCCGTGAGATTTTGAGTTACAAATTTTCTCCCCATCTTCCCCCTACCCACCACCCCAAAACAATGATCCCACTGTATACCCCCACCCCCAATCTGCTCTCTCCTATATCCTCCCCCATCACCCCTCTGACTTTCCGCTAGGGCAAGATGGATCTCCCTACCCCCAGTACCTGTATATCTTATTTCCCAGTTGCACATAAATAATAATAATGATAATAATATATATACATGTATATTTTTAACATTTGATTTTAGAACTTTAAATTCTAGATTCTTTTCCTTCCTCCTTCGTCACCCACCCTCACTGGAAAGACAAGCAATTCAATACAAACCGTACATGAGTAGTTACGCAGAACATCTCCACAATGGACATATTGTGAAAGATTGACTATATTTCCCACCTTCCTATTCTGCCCCCCATTTGTTCTATTCTCTGCTTTGTCCCTGTCCCTTTACAGAAACGTGTGCTTCTAACAATCCTCTCCTCCAACCTACCCTACCCTCCATCCTCCCCCCTCTCATCCCCTTCCCCTCTACTCTACTGTAGACCAAGATACCCAATTTAGAGTGTATGTCATTCCTACCCTAAGCCAAATTCAATGAGAGGAAGGTTAACCCATTCCCTTTTGCCTGCCTGTTCTTCCCTTTCATTGTAAGAGCTATCCCTTGCCTCTTCTATATGAGAGGATTAACCCCATTCTGTCTCCCATCTCCTCTCATTATATTCCTCTCTCATCTCTCAATTTTACCTTTTAAAATATTATCCCATCCTATTCAATTGATCCTGTGCCCTCTGTCTATGTACACATATATACACAAACTCACATATGTATTCCTACACATATATACCCTCCTACATAGACATATGTGTATATATACACACATACACACACACACACACACACACACACACACACACACATATATGTACATTTCTATTCCCTTCAACTATCCTCATATTGAGAAAAGTTTCGTAAGTTAAAATTATAGTTTTTCCATGTTGGCATGTAAATAGTTCAACTTTGATAAGTTCCTTATGAATTCTTTTCCATGTTTACCTTCTCATGCTTCTTGTATT
>CM053585.1:383510476-383547016 GCA_028646515.1 Pseudochirops corinnae
TTTTTCCGTGTGGGCATGTAAATAGTTCAACTTTGATAAGTTCCTTATGATTTCTTTTCCCTGTTTACCTTCACATGCTTCTTGTATTTGAATGTCAAACTTTCTATTCAGCTCTGGATTTTTCATCAAGAATGCTTGAAAGTCTTCCATCTCATTTGAATGACCATATTTTCCTCTGAAACAATGTACTCAGTTTTGCTGGGTAATTGATTCTTCATTTTAATCCTAGCTCCTTTGATCTCTGGAATATCATATTCCAGGCCCTTCGATCCCTTAATGTAGAAGCTGCTAGATTCTATGTTATCCTGATTGTGTTTCCACAATATTCAAATTGTTTCTTCTTGGCAGCTTACAACATTTTCTCCTTGATCTGGGAACTCCAGAACCTGGCTATACCATTTCTAGGAGTTTTCTTTTTGGGATCTTTTTCAAGAGGTGATTGGTGAATTAAGTTCTATTTTGCTCTCTGGTTCTAAGATATCAGGGCAATTTTCCTTGAGAATTTCTTGAAGGATGCTTTCTAGGTTTCTTTTTTTGATCATGGCCTTCAGGTAGTCCAATAAATTTTAAATTGTCTCTCCTGGATCTATTTTCTAGGTCAGTGTTTTTTTCAAGGAGATATTTCACATTGCCTTCCATTTTTTCATTTGTTTGGATCTGTTTAATAGTATCTTGATTTCTCATAAAGTCATTAGCTTCCATTTACTCCACTCTAATTCTGAAGGAATTATTCTCTTCAGTGAGCTTTTGAAATTCTTTTTCCATCTGGCAAATTTGGCTTTTTCAGGCATTGTTCTCCTCATTGGCTTTTTGGGGCCTCTTTTGCCATTTGAGTTAGTCTATTTTTCAAGGTGTTATTTTCTTCAGTCAGGTTGTTGACTCTCTTTTCATGATTTTCTTGCATCATTCTCATTTCTTTTCCCAATTTTTTCTCCACATCTCTTACTTGATTTTCAAAATTATTCTGGAGCCCCTCCATTGCCTGTAACCAGTTCATTATAGTATAGGAGTTCTGACTTCATTGTCTTCCTCCTGTTCCATTCTTTGATCCTTTTTGTCCCCCCAAAAGGAATCTAAAGTTGGATTGTTGTGCTTGCTTTGCTTCCTTTGCTTGCTCATGTTTCCACTCAATTACTTGATTTTTGAGCTCTTTTCCACAGTAGAACTCTGCTTCCAGAGTGGAGAGCTTTGTCCCAAATCACTGGGGTTTTTGCAGCTGTCAGAGCTATTAGGAAGGCACTGTATCTACAGCCCCCACCAGCTCTGGCTCACTGGTCACACACTTCAGGACTACCACCCAAAACCACAATCCAGATCCAGGCAGGTTAAAGCAAGAGCAATTACCCTCTGAATGTTTCCTTGGCCCCCCTATGATTTGCAGGCTGGGAGCTCTGAAGCAGCCACATGGAGGCAGCTGCATGGCTACTATACCTCCATCACTTCTAGCTCCAGGGACAGAGGCTGGACTGAGCCTCCATCCTCCTCAGTTCCAACACTGACCTTTTACTTTGTCTTTGGCATTTATGGGTTGATATTTCTGGCAACCACCACAGCTGATGGTGATCCACTCTCCTGAGGTCTGCTCCAGCCAGTGTTGGTTGGGGCTGCCTTGGGGCTAAAACCTTGGGCTCATGTAGGGCTGGGTTTAGCTCCCAGCATGCTACAATGGACCCTTCCTGCTGGCTTGCTGGGCTGCCTTCAGTGGGAGATTTGTTTCTCTCTGTCACTTTGTGGGTTCTGTAGCTCTAAAATTTGTTTAGAGTCATATTTTATAGGTATGTGAGGTGGTTATGGGGGGGAGCTCATGGAGTTTTTCTGCTTCTATGCCGCCATCTTGGCTCTGCCTCTAATGTTAATGAATGTATCAGTCTGAGTGTGTCACTCACATGCTCACAAAGCTGAAGTGGCTCACTATTGTCTCTTAGATAAAAGAGAACATTTCTTGTTTGATATTGAAAGCCCTTCAGATCTGGCTCTAGCCTACCTTTCTAAGGATCTCATGTTTCTTTTTTCATGTATATTTAATTCCTCCTACTCTTCCTCCTCCTCCAAACATCCATTGCCCTTTCTTCTAATTGATTTTGTTCTATTCTTGGAATAAATTGTATCCAGTACATTTTCCTCTCTGGCTGAGACCTTGCAAAGAGAAACAGTTAAAATGAGATGGGTATGGAAGCCATGGTGGTACAATTTGATCCAGATTACCCAAAGATGCTCAGACCTTATCTCAGACCTCACCTGTCCTGCTTCTCCACAGTCTCACAGCCTTGGTGGACTCCTTCCAAAGTTCTAACAGTCATAGGAAGACAATGGCTCACTTTGAATGTTGTCTACCCAAAGTGTACTGTGGAAAAAACCCTCAAATGCAGCCCTCCTGCACAATTGATATGATGTTAATGGATGCTTAATAATTAATGCTCCAACACACAGTTTTTCCCAGGGGTTGAAGCCAGCATTTAGATTTTGGAAAAGTCAGGGTATTGGTGGCTTAGACAAATGCAGAGGCATGTCCCTGGGCAGGGAAAAAATCTCACTTGCAATGTGCAGTCAGAATTCTAAGGAAGGACCATGGAGAAAAGTCAGTCTCTTGAGCAAACCTCACTTTTAGAGAATCAAAGCATATTAGTGTTAGAAGAACCTTTTTTGTCTTAAGAATCATTTTACTTATTTATACCATTAAAAAAGTTTGAATTCCAAATTCTCTCCCTCCTTTCCTTTAGCCCCTGAGAAGGCAAGCAATATGAAACCCATTATACATGTGAAATCATGCAAAACATATTTCTATATTAGCCATGCTGCCAAAAAAAGCTAGAAAAACAAAGTGAGAAAAATCTACTTCAGTTGCACTCAGAGTTCATCAGTTCTCTCTCTCTGGAGGTGGACAGCAATTTTCATCAGGAATCCTTTGGAATTGTCTTGCATTATTGTATCAATCAGAGTAGCTAAGTCTTTCACAGTTGATCAGCATTACAATATTGCTGTTACTGTGTACGATGATCACCTGGGTAGAAGAACCTTTAGAATAGAATTTTGGAACTGGGAAGGACTTGAGAATATAAAATAGTAAGACTGGGAGAGACTATAGATAACATCAGACCTGTGAGGGGCCTTAGAACATAGAATGTCTGCTGGGCCTGGTGATAAAAGCTTGTAATTCCAGCTCCTAAGGAGGCTGGATGGATCTCTTGAGCTCAGGAGCTCTGAGCTTCAGTGGGCTATGTTGGTTGGGTATTTGCATTAATTTTCAAATAAATGTGGTGAGCCCCAAGGTAGTAGAAGCCACCATGTTGGCTAAGAGAGAAGCAAGCTGTTTCAAGTTGGAAATAGGGACTGTGAAAGCTCCCTGGTTGATCAGTTGTGGGGTTGGGCTTATGAGTATTCTTGGAAATTTTGGGCGAGACGGAGAGACCAAAACTTTTTTTTTAAGGTGAAAACCAAAGCAAAACAAAAACATGGAGTGTCAGAGCTGGGGGGCAGGACATGTTGTGGAGCTTGTAACTGAGACTGCTAGATGTGTGAAGGTCCTCAAAGCATAGAATATCACAGCTAGGAGGGAATTTTGAATTCAAAGCATCACAAAATTTGAGAGTTGCCAGAGACTTCAGCAGCCATTGAATCCAGCCCATATATGAAAGGAATCCCTGCCTGACAAATGGATATTCAACTCGGACTCAAAGACCACCAACGTGGAGAACCCACCAACTCTACAGGAAAACCATTCCACTTTGGGACAATTCTAATTGTTGGTAAATTCTTCTGCTATCAAGATTAGATCAAGCTTTTTGAAGCTTTCATCTATTTTTCCTGGTCCTTTCTTCTGGGGCCAAGTATGGCAGGTTTAATCTCTTCAAAATATCATCAAATAGCAAAGTGTCACCTCCTGAATACTTGGCAATTTGGGGGCAGGGGGAGATTAGAAATGCGACTTAATTTGCATAGGGAACTCTCAGTACCGATGCAGGTTGGCAAATACTATGAAACTTGATAGTCTTAGAGATTTGCCTGGAGCAGATATAACTTACCCAGGGTTATACAACCAGTATATGTCATTGGCAAGATTTGAACTCAGGTGTTCCTGACCCCATAGTTGGCTCTTTGACCTTTCTTCCATCTTGCCTCTCAGAGCGAAGCTCAGGATAGCATGAAGGTCTTTTGGGCAACCATGACAAACTGTTGATTCATGCTAAGTTTGAAGGGCACTAAGACCTCCAGATCTTTTATTCCACAGAGATGACTTCCTAGTTATGCCTCATTCATCCTGTATTTAGGAAATGACTTTTGCTCCCAAATACAAAATGTTATGTTTATCTTATTGAATTTCATCTTTGATTTGTCTCAACTTTTTATCCTTTGAAAGCTGCCCTGAGCTGGACTTTCTCATCTGTGCTGGTCCTTGCTCAAAGCTTTGTATTATCTACATCCTTCATAATCATGGCGTCTGTGCCATTATCTAGGTCATTTGTCAACCAACCAACCAACCAACCAATCAAAAAGCATTTATTTTAAAGTTTTTCCTTGGTGCCAGATACTGGCTAGGTGTTGGGGATACAAAGGGAAAGATTCACTGCCCTCAGACTTTATGTTTTCTCACTTAATCCTTTACAGAAGCCCTATGAAGTATGTGTTGTTATTATTTCCATTTCACAGACAAGGAAATGGAAGCTGGATGAGGTTAAGTGACTTTAGAAGGATCACATAACTAGTAAGTGAGACAGAATTTGAACTCAAGTCTTCCTAACTTTAAATCTTGCCATCATCCACTGGGCCTAGCTTCCTCTGGCAGGAAGACCTGAGTTCAAATCTTGTCTTAGACACTTATTTACTGTATCGTGTCACTGTGGACAAATCACTTCACACTTTCAGCCTCAGTTTCCTCATCTGTAAAATGTTGATATTGAATCCAGCCCCCTAGGGGTTCTTATAACTCCAAATCTGTGGATCCCAGGATACTACCCACTTCAGAATGGGAAGGAGGTAAGCTTGACATGGTTTGTTCTTGATGAAGTCTTGCTGGCTCTTTGTTATCTATATTTCCTCAGAGGCTGACAAGCCATCTCTTTAACACTCAGAAGGACTGGGCTCATCGACTGACACAATTAAGAAAGAATTTTACTGTGACTTACTATAGTTTCTCCTCTGTGGACAAACGCAATCTACAAATAATTACCAGGAAATATAGTTTTGTTGTTGTTGTTCTGTCTTGCTGGACTTTTCATGACCCCATTTCAGGTTTTCTTCACAGAGATACTGAGTGGTTTGCCATTTCCTTCTCCAGTTCTTTATACAGATGAAGAAACTGAGGAAAACAGGGTTAAGTGACTTGTCCAGGGTCATACAACTAGTAAGTGTTTGAGATCAGATTTGAACTCTGGAAAAGGAGTCTTCTTCCTCTAGATCTGGCTTTCTATCCACTGCTCCATCTAGTGGCATAGATATAATTTTGTTTTGAAAAAAAAATTCAATTAACTACCTCTATTTTCTTTGTTTTATGCATTAAGAAAAAATAATGCACTGCATCAGTCAATACATCTTGGTCTTTGGTCCTTAGTATTCTTAAATCTTTTTAGTGGACCAAGTGGGTTCCAAAATGTTGCTCCAAGGAACAGAAGAGGTCAAATTCAGCTGTCCACGCTTTCAGATACCATCTTCTCCCTTCTTCTGAAAATCAGGAGAAACAATTTTCTCTAATGCTATGGCACTCCTCTCATTCTCAAGGGTCCTTGGAACCCTTTCAAGGGTCTTTGACAGTATCCTAGCAATCGTATTTACCACTTTATTGGCCAAATGAAGATGCAGTTTGTCCAGGTCAGGATACTTCCATTCACTGAGGACAGACATTGTACTTGAATGAGAGAGTGTGTTGTGGTGGGTAAAGTGGTGGACTAGGAATCAGGAAGACCTGAGTTCAAGGATTGCCTCCGACATGTGCCAGCCGGTAAGTTATTTGATTTCTCTGTGCCTCAGTTTCCTCATCTGTAAAATTAGCAAGACTGGATTAAACAACCTCTAACGTTCCTTCCAGTTCAAAATTTATGATCCTAGGACTGCCTCCTTACTTAGTTTGGGTCTCAGTTCCTTGCTAACCATTTTTGTTCTAGTCTTCTCAATCTGAAGACCTTTTTTTCCTCATCAGAACTTACATTTTCATCTGTTTTCTTCAGGTCATATATCCTAGGCAGATGTCATATAGGCATTGGGTTTAGGCCCTCGTCCTCCTTTGTGCTCACATGCTCTATGCCCTCAGTTGACTGAGCCATTTGTCACCTGTGAACCTGTTTCCTCTCCTGCTGACCTGGGAGTCTTGGATTGGATTGGGCTTCAGAAGACTGGGTTCAGATAGCAGCACTTACACATACTACTTATCAAGCCCTCAGGCTTCCTCATCTGCAAAATGAGAACATGGAATTAAATTACCTTTGAGGCTCTTTTCAGCTCAACATCTGGGGTCTCCAAGATCCTCTTCATCTCTAAACTTCTCCAAACACAGTGTTGGTGCACATTTCTAGAACACTTTAAGGTTTGCAAGGCACTTGATAAATATGATCTTGTCTGATCCTCAATAGTTCTGTAAGGGAGATGTTACTATTGTCCTCGTTTTATGACTGGGTAAACTGAGTCTGAGAGAGGTCAATTGAGGGTCACCTAGCTTTGAAAGTATATGAGGCAAACTTTGAACTCAAGTTCTGAAGACTCCAAGTCCAGCTCTGGGTCCACTCTGCCAAGCTGCTTCTCTGATTTTGAAAAAGACCTGGAATTCAAAGACCAAGGTATAGATAGAGCCCCCTTCCATGTGAGGCTCCCCTTTGTCTTTGCTAGGAGAGGATGGAGATAAGAGTTCGCAACTGGAATATTCAGGGACTTGTCGTCCTTACCAGATGAAAGCCTGAAAGTGAGTGGGTAGGAAAAGCCCAGGGAGCCAATTAGAAATTCTCTTAACACTAGTGGATAGAAGAAGAAGGGTGGAAGATGTGCCCAAGAGTTATTCTCTATTTGTGCCTGGCAAATTGCTTTTTTTTGGTTCAGAGGTTGGCTCTAATGAGAGACCTTTTTGACATGAAACAGCCAACTCCCCTTCCTCCCCATCATCAACTTGGTGCTCTGGTGATCCCTGAGGAGGCCTGCCTGTCCAATGGCAAGGAGAAAAGGACAAGTCTGAACGATTCTTCACACCCGTGCTCCCGTTACCATTGCTGCCAATTTTAAGAAGTCAGAGACCCGTGTGAACAGGAGGCAATTATTTCACAGATTTGGTGGTTGATAAGGAGATCCATTTTCTGCTATAAAGGTCAGAGGCTGGGTGGCTATAAGCTAGTGATGTGATGGGATGGGATGTCTTCATTGTTTGATATGGGGCTGCCAGAGCAGCCAATTAGGAACAGTCTCCTCCACCCCTCTCCAAGTTCAGAAAGTCATATTCCAAGACAAGGAGCCAGTTTTGATCTACTAGGCATTCATGATATGATAAACATTTATTTGGACTTTATGGTTAAATACTAGGCGCACCATGGAATGCAAAAGAGCACAAGAAGTTGACCAGCAATGGGAGAGACAATTCAACAACAGCATAGGGACAAGTCAAAGACAACACAGTATTCTGTTCCGTTCAATCAATAGGGATATGTATGTTAACCCATGCATGAGTACAACTCATGCTTATAATAGTCAACTAGTCAATACTTTTGCTACTTAAAAAAGTAAAATAAAATTTTAAATAAAACAATGAAAAGGGGACAGGTATAGCCCAGTGCCTACTCCTAGAGAACAGAAAATGAAAAGTTTAAAATAAAAAATAATACACAAATGATATGAAGAGGCGGGGCTTACATGATACCTAAGGTCCCTTTTGGCTCTAAATCTCTGCTGCTATGATCTTTCTGGGCCTTGGAGACTTTAAGAAGCCTAGTTTGACAGAAGTAAGGTTGAGGAGAAATTAGCCATGCTTTGATGCTGAAGGACTGGAGACATACCGAACCTCTTTGGGGATCCTCACTTGTCAATCAATCTCTTGGCATATAAATAGGTGATGTCAATAAAATAATTGCAAGGAGGCCTGTGGTTTCTGAAATAGTTTAAGTTAGCAAGCCCAGTCTGATCACTGCTTTGGAAAGGGGCTTGATTTGTCCTGGAGGAGAGACCATCCTTCAGTGACCTTACTGGCTCCGTTGTTAACTGCATCCCTCGGTTCACCAACACATGTCATGTTTCCACTCTTGGACATACATAATTTCTACCACTTTTCAGTCTTTTCATTTGTGTAGTAGGGAATCTTCCTTATGTCAGTTTCCATTTGTGTTAGCATTAGGTGGTACAGTGGATAGAGCGTCAGACTCAGGAAGATGAGAATTCCATTCCTGCCTCAAACCCTCACCAGCTATGTGACATAGCCTTTCTCACCCTTAATTTCAACACCTATAAAATAGGGATAACAATAGCACTTTCTTTGCAAAGGTATTGAAAGAATCACATGAAATACTATATATGATAATTTACACATTACCTTAAAGTGCTGTGTACATGTTGGCTCACATTACTGTAGGAGGCAAAAAGCAACAAAAGGAGAAAGCTACTCCATGTCTGCTACTGACTGGTTCTGGGCTGTTGTACAGGTTGCTTGCCTATCTACCTCATAAAAATAGAGGCCTTAGGGATAGAGACAACCACAGAGTGTTTAACTTAACCTCTTCTTTTATCACACAGAGAAAAGGGTAAACTGATGTTTACGTGGGAGTTGAACTATGTGTAATTTAATTCATTTCAGTTAAGTTCAACAAAGATTTGTTTAATGCATCCTAGGTGCAAGTCACTGTGCTAAGTAGTAGAGATATAAAGACAAAACACAAACAATTTCTACTTTCACCATATTGATATTCTACTTGAGGGAAACATATAATCTTCCCTCCCCTCCCCTCCCCTCCCCTCCTTTCCCCTCCCCTTTTCTTCCCTTCCCACCCTTCCCTTCCCTTCCCACTCTTCCCTTCCCACCCCTTCCTTTGCCTTCCCTTCCCTTCCCTTCCCACACCTTCCTTTTCCACCCCTTCTCTTCCCTTCCCACCCCTTCCCTTCCTACCCCTTCCCTTCTTACCCCTTCCCACCCCTTCCCTTCTTACCCCTTCCCACTCCTTCCCTTCCCACCCCTTCCCACCACATCATACCCAGTTCACTTCAATCCAATTCCATTCTGTTTCATCCCATATGATCCACCCATCCTGTTCAATCCAGTCCAAGGACTCTTTTATTAAATAATTCACTATGTTAGAGGAATTGTGCAAGGAGATATAAAGATAAAAAATTCATGCTTTCAAAGAGCTTGTATTCTACTGGGGGAATAAGGAGTGGGATACAATATGTAAGCAGATAAGTGTAAATAAGGTAAGTATATTTAAGGGTAGATGTCACTGAATTAGAAAATGGAAGACTATTAAATATGGTATTTTGCTATAAACATTGTCCCATAGGCTTTTCCCAAAATTCATCATAATATAAGGTGAGGGCATCTCTAGTCATCCTGATTTATGTCTTGCTGCTGGACCCAGATGACTCCAGAAAAGAAAAATAAGACTGGTGATTCTGCACAGCCCTCCCTTACTTAAATCCAATTCACTTGCAAGACATGGCATCACTTTCCTAATTCCATGGATTTCATTGAGAAGGAAGAACAAAAAACAATGACAGTACATAGGACTGGGGGAGACATTCAAAACAGATAATTCAAAACCACCTCTGTTCATTAAAGAGATAGCCAGGGTTTGGGACTGTGGACTTTGCCAAATGCAGAAGATTTACTGAGGCCTAGGGGGAAAAAATGCTGAATAGCAGGGAGCTACTGAATTGACTAATCAATTCCTCCATCCTGGCTTGAGGTAAGTGATGTGTCCTGATGCACTTGATGAGGGAGAACATGTTTCCTTATTCCCTTGGTGTGAACAAGATGCCCAGACACCTTTCTAAGTGCAATAGAAAATTTGTTGAAATTGACTGAGGAACTTGGTCACACCATCTGGGGTCTGTATAGAATAAAAATGATTGAGCCAATTCGAATTTGATAAGGAAAGAGGACAACATCCAGGATGGGATCAAAAAGAGCTTCTCATAGATGCATGACTTGAGCTTTGAATGAAACTAGGAATTCTAAGAGAAGAGTGTGGGGCAGGACTACATTCCAGATATAGGGGTTAGAATATGGAAATACATAGAGGCAGAGCATGAGAATGCATGAGTTCAGCAAATTCTTGGTGATTACCTGAGAAAAATAACTGTGAAGGGGAGCGATATGGAAGATGGTTGGCCAAGAAGATTAGAACCGGATTGTGGAAGGCCTCTAATGCCAAGAAGACTTTGACTTAATCTTCTGGAAACAACTGGGAGCCCCAGAAAGTTTCTGAGAGATGGAAGGGCATGGTCAGCTATGTGCTGTAGGAAGATCATTTTTGGCATCCGTGTAGAGGCAAATGAGAAAAGCAGCAGCGGAGAGACCATTTAGGGGGCTATTATAGACTCCAAGTGAGAGGTAATGAGGGCTGACCTAGGATGTGGCTGGATAGGTGAATAGAAAAGGTTAGATGTGAGAGACATTGGGAGGTAGCACCATCAAGTTTGAGAACCTGATTGGATGTGTATGTCTAGGGCTCCAAGGTTCTCTCCTATTCTATCTGGGATTTCTGTTATTGGTGTTCTTTCACTTTCTGAGTGTCCACATCCAGCCTCAATAGCCCCCAACATCCTAATTAATAGGTTGAATTTTGGAACAACCTTAAGCTTTCTCTGGGTTGGGGCCCCCATTAATCAGCAGAGCCCTGCAGAGGTCTCTGGCAACTCTGCTGCAGGCGCTATGCAGAATTCATCATCTCAACTCAAATGAGATGGCAAAAGGAACGCAGAATGTTTCGAGAGCTCTTATTACCCATTTGCTAATGCAGTCTGACTTCCTAGTAGGGGTCAGCACCACCATTCATTTCTTCCCTGGGTAGCTGGTCTGTTGTTGGGTGTTTGTTTCGAATACTGGTTTGGAGCTGAGCCAGCTGTGGGCTCTATTCTCCTGCCTTCCAATTAGGATGGGGAACAGTCAGGGATAAGATGGCATTTTACAGGCTGTCTGCTTGGAATTTTTGCACAGTGTTTGGGAAGGCAAGGTAACTTTTACAAGGCTATTATCTCAATCTGAACTAGGGAATGGCTAGCAATGATGTGAAGATATCAATAAGTCTAGGCCTGGAACTAGAAAATATTGACACTTGCTCTCATTCCCCTAAGTAATGAGTGATTGGAGGCAGTGTCATTCATGTAAGGAAAAGATCACTGGCTGAAGTCTAGAGCCATAGGAAAGACCTGGGCCCTCATCTCCAGGTCAAAACCTTTGCCACTTAGCACATATGATATTGGGCAAGCCAATTAACCTCTATGGGCATAATTTTCTTCAATTGTAAAATGGGGGGGGGGGGACAAACCTGAGGGTCTCTGAGCTCCTTTGATACCACAATTCTTCAACATCCCATTGATCATCAGTGAACAAACAGATGTGCTAGGAGTATCCTGGACTACCTTCATGATAAAGGTGGAAGGATCCTATTGAAATGAGACCTACAGAGAACTGACTTGCCCAGTTTTACAAAGCAAGTTGACATCAGAGTCTAGGCTAGATTCTAAGTCTTCTGATTCATGGAATTATGGAATTAAAAACTAGAAGATATCTTATGGTCTCACTTCCTAATTTTATGGATGGAGAAATTGAGTACTGAAGAGGATCTAAAGTCCAGAGAGAGTGACTTTCCTTTGGACACAACCTGTCAGGTGTAGGAATGAAACTTGAGTCCCAGACAGAAGAACTGAAGTCCAGAGAAGGCAAACCATTTGCCCAGGTGTCCCTATGTCTTCAGACCCTAATGGAAATGCTTATTCTGTCACATCATTTCTCTCTATATGAGAAACTGATTTCTAGGAAGAGAAAATGTGTTGCTTGGAGCTACAGCGTTCATGATAAATTGGGGCTTGAACCCAGGTCTTTGGACTCCAACGACTGTGACCATTCCACTCCTTCATGTTTCTTAGATGGGGCTGAAGAATTTAAATGAGAAAAGGGCCTTGTTCTAGGACACATTAATGTCACAGCTGGTTTTGGATACCAGGAAGAGACCTTTGGAGAAAGATGCTAACCTTTCCAATTCACATGACCCCCAAAGAGATACATAGGCTTCTTTCCATGCCAATATGTGAATGGAATTGCAGAAGAAAAGAACTTTATTTCCCTTGGAAAAACAACACCCGTCATGTTAGAAACAGTTTAGCAAAAGGACCTTGGAATAACAGGCATTTTTTTCTTTGCTGATCACAAACCCAGCAAGACCTTGAGTGTTTGTCACTCTTGTAATGAATGCCAAGTTTATTTTTCTCAGTTCAACCTACATTTAATTACTAGTATTTCATCAGCAGACATTGTAAACTGTCATATTTAATACTAAAGAAACAGATATCCTAGACCCCAGGAATTTGGGTTAATAAGATAGTTATTGTATGTGCTAACTGATTTAAACAAAATCAACCCAACAACACAAAACTGATGCCTTATTCATTATAAAGCTGTGAAGTCTTGGGCACATGGTTTGAATAATTTGTTGGTATTTAGTGCCATCTAATAGTTCAATTAATCAAAATTAAAGACACGTTTGAGGACCTTAATTGAATGAATTGTGTTTCAGTAGGTGGGCATTAACATATAATCCTTCCCTGAGCCCCTAGCCACAAGTGATCTTTCCCTCCACTGAACTAACATTAGTATTTTGTGCCTTTCTCTTACAGAAAACATACATTCTACCTTTTGTTATAGTTGTACTTACATGTGACTTCTCTCCCCTAATAATGCTGTGTGACCTATAGCCCAGAGTCCCTCAAACCTCTGGGTTCTCAAGGACTAATTCCTTTCTCAGTGGCTGATGGGAAAAGTCATTTTCCCTTTGTTTTATTGCTCCTACTCAGAGTTTATGCCAGGAATTCTCTAAATAAGCTTGTGTTTAGATTTCCACAAATGTGGAATAACAAGCTCTCCAGATCTTTCACAAGCAGTCAAATCAATAAATGCATACTGTGCACAGGATAGCCTTTATTTCATCCCACAGAAAACACAGAAGATTCACAGGAGTCCCTAAACAAATGTGGAAAATACTCACAGTAGTTCTCCTTATAAGGAACTAGAATCAAGGTGGCCCATGAGACAGTACTGTGGTATTCTGCTGAATCCCTAGCTCAGCCTGGGTAGAATTTGGGTTTCAGTTTTATCAGCTATAGAACCTGTCTAAGGCAAAGGTTCTAAATCATTTTTTGTGTGTGTCATTGACCCCTTTGGCAGTGTGTTGAAACTTATGAATCCCTTCTCAGATAAGAATCATGTTCTTAAATGCATAAAATAAAATGTCTTGGATTACAAAGGAAAACAATTTATAAAATTATAATAATCAAAATATTAAAATAAAAAAACAAATTCAATGGTACTAAGTTAAGAAATCTTGTTCTAGGGTATAGCTAAGAAGGATGACTAGAATCCCTTTTAGAAATGTACTGTGTTTCAAGCAGATCAGATATAGGACAGCTATTTATTTCCTCCACTATAAAAGTGGTCACATGCTGGCTCAGCAACACTCATGCTCACTGGAGTTACATGTCCAGAAAATTGGAAGGGTCCCTTGATTATCTCTGTCACATACAGGTGTAAGAGTTGTTCCAGCCTCTACCCCTAAATCCTGCTTCTGCTCCTCTTCCATTGGTGTGGTGACCACAATTAATTGATCCACTAAAGCAAAATGGTCTAGTTGTTGAACTGTTTCAATCGTGTCCAACTCTCCATGACCCTATTTTTTTTTTTTTAGTCAAAGATACTGGAGTGATTTGCCATTTCCTTCTTCAACTTATTTTACAGATGAGGAAACTGAGGCACACAAGGTCAAATGACTTGCCAAGAATCACACAGCTAGGCAGTGTCTGAGGATGGATTTGAACTCAGGTCTTCCTGATTCCAGTATTGATACTCTTTCCACTGTACCAATTAGATGCCCAAATGGTATAGCAGAGTGAACTTGATTGGAAATCAAAAGTTTCGTGTTTGAAATCATGGCTATGTCCTACTCATCCCTGGTCTTTTACTTCATCATCCATTAAATGAGAAAGTACCAAAATCTCTAAGAAAAGGTCCCTTCTAACCCAGAAGTTCTGTGATTATGATGATTTTGTCATAGAATGGCCAGCCACCCAGGGCACAAGGAAAGTTGCTAAGTTTTTTAAAAGGAAGGAAGGAAACAAGCACCTACTATGCACCAGACACTGTGCTAAGTGCAAATATTTTCTCATTTGATCTTCCCATCAACTCTGGAAGTAAGTGCCATTATCAATCCTATTTTGTTGAGGAAACTGAGTCAGATGTGAGTTAAGTGACTTTTCCAGGGTCATGCACCAATCAGTATTTGAGGCCAGATTTGTAGTAGTAGCCAGATTTCTAACTCAAGGGTCAGTGCTCTATCCACTGCACAACCTACTAGTGATTGCTAGTGGCTGTATACTGGGTTTGCTCGTTTGGGACAGAGGCCCTCCAACCTATCAAGGCCAGGGTGGAGGTTGGATCATCCACCCAGTGACCACAATGATGCAACTTTTCCCTGCCTCACAGCTCAGGTGAGTGTCTGGGTGAAAGAGACTAGAGGAAAACCAAATTCATATTAAAATGAAACTATCCACTTTGTCAATGAGCAGTGCTCTGCTTTCTGATCTCATTCACGGCAGTAAGATTTTATATAAAGGAATCTTGAGTTTTAAATGAGGTGCCAGGTGTAATTTGGTACTGCAGGTGTGATGAGTGGGCCTTCCTTTCAGGGAGCCAGCAGAAGCATGGCCCTGCAGTCTCTCAGCTTCTGACTAAGGCTATGCTGGCTGCCTCTCAGACCCACGGCAGCTTGAAGAGAGCACTGATTAGGTGGACCCAACGTGGCTCTGACTCTCCTGGACCTACATGGATGGATATGGTCTGGAAGGTCTGTGTGATCCTCAGCAGATTATCTAAACTCTCTTTGCCTCAGTTTCTCAATCTATAAAATGGAAAGGTTAGACTTAATGACCTTTTAGGTCCTTTCTAGCTCCAGATCTATGATTTTATGGTCTTTCGCAGATGCTTTCTGGATTGTTTAGAAACTAAGAAAGAAACAGAGATTTCCATCAGGGGTGTCACCATTGGTGTGGTAATTATTACCAAATTACATTAATAGTAATTATTATGAATATTACAATAGTATTATGTAGAAACAGTATACATTAATATTATTATAATAGTGTTAATTATAGTAATCATAGCTAATATTAATAGAGTATTTAAAAGGTTTACAAAAAGCTTTGCATTTACTTTGTCACAAAAATCATGTGAAGTTGGGGCTATTATTGTTTCTATTTTACAGATGTGGAAACTGAGGCTGAGAGAGGTTTATCTAGGGCCGTACTGATAGCAAGCCAGATAATTCTAGAACTAGAAAGGCCCTCAGAGGCCAGCTAGTCCCTTCATTTTGCAGATGGCCCAGGGAAATTAAATTACTTGCCCAAAAGCTGGTAGGCGGCGCCATAGTATCCAGAGCACTGGGCCCAGAGTCAGAAAGCTCTTCATTCAAATTCAGCCTCAGAGACTTACTGGCTGTGTGATCTTGAGCAAGTCACTTAGCCTTTGTCCACCTCAGTTTTTGGATAATAGTGCCTGCCTCCCAAGATTTTGGGAAGATCAAATGAGACCATATTTGTAAAGTGCTTTGTCCAGTGCTTGGCCCATAGTGTGTGCTTAATAAATATCTGTTTCTTTACTTCCCAAGGTTTTATATACAGAATACTCAAAGGAATTTTGGAGCACCTTGTATAGAGAGCAGTAAAGATGGGATTTGAACCAGATCTTTTGACTCCAGGCTCAGTGCTTTCTCTTTTGGGCCACACTGCCTCCTTTCTGAAGGAAGATTTGAACTCTGCTCTTGCTGAGCTCCAAGTGCTTTATAGAGATTTACAGTTTACAAAACAACTCTGTGAGACAGGGAGTGAAATTTTTTTTAATAAATATCCCTCTGAAGACCAACTTATTATCCATGTTGGTGTGGGAGGAGTGATGGCCAAATTAATATTATTAGTCCAACTCTCCAATAATTTTGGACTGGACTTATGATTATCATAGAGGGTGTTCCAAAAGTCTTAATGCCTTGTTAAATTAGTCAGTGTCAAATGATTAAAGCTTAAAACTGAACTAGGACATTTGGAACACCCTGCATCCATCCTACAGATGAGATAATTGGAAGCTCTGAGGGATCAGATCATAATATTGTAGATTTACGGTTGAAATAGAACTTGGATACCATCAGGTACAATCTTCTCATTTTACAAATGACTTGACTGTGGCTGAGGGAAGTTGAATGACTTGCCCAGGGTCATACAACTAGTCAATATCTAAGACAAGTTTCACCTTTGGCTCTTCATGAGTCCCAAATTCTATCTACTGCACCACAATGTAAAAATATCAGAGCTTTAGGAGTTAGAGAGCCTGGGATCACATTTTGGTTCTGCCACTTACTCCTTGTGTGACTGGGCAAATCCCTTGGTCAATTTCCCCATGTACCAAATGAAGAGGTCAGACTACACACTCCTCAAGGTTCCTCTTGGCTCTAAGAGACTTTGTCCCCATGACAAAGAAACACAGACAAATCCCCTGTCCCTTCCAGGGACCATTCTACTCATTGGCCTAGCCCTGGGCAGTGAAAACAGGGTCTAGACTTGGGACAGATCTCTACGTTTGTATCCAATAAATATTTACGAAGCACCTACTCTGTGCCAGGGACTGTGATACATGGTGGGATATGAAGATAACAGTCACTAGTCCCCTTATAAATTCTGGACTTTCTTATCCCAACTGCTGGTCACACTGATGTGTTGGGTCCCCAGATGCCTGGCTAGCTACATCTTCCCCTCCTGGTTCAAGGAGTAGGACCTCCTTAGGAGCCATGGGGTTTTTCCTAATGCTACAGGTTCCAATGCATTCTTCCCAAGATCAATTATTAGCTATAGTTTGTATCTCCCCTATATCATTTATTGACTCAGTGACTAATACCCAGATATCAATTTTACTAATTAGCATCAATTAGATTTTTATAAAGGGATATTTACTGAGGAGATATAGCACGAGCAGAAGTAAAAATGTTTCTCTGAACCAGGGGTACACTCTTTCTTTTGCCACCTTCTTCTCTAGGGAAATTAGGCTCAAATTGGAAGCAGTTGCTACAAAGTATTTGTTTATTCCCACCAAGTTCACTCCCCAAATGTAACATAGTCAATGGACAAAGTCACTCTTCTTACTTCCAAAAATGTATCTTATCTGTAAGGTTGACAGTGGATCTTGGAGGTCATTCCTTTCTGGGCTTGGGCTAGAAAACTCTGGGGTATATTCTCTTCTGACCTTGCAAAGCTCAAAAGTTAGTAGCTGTGGCCATTACCCCTTCCCACGAGAACAGGAAAAGAGAAAATCCAAAGAGGCAAAAGGGAGAGTTGTCGTGTGTTTATGGCCACCTTTGGGCCCTGATGGAGAAGGATTCTTAGTGCTGGCATTGCTTTCTCTTGCCAACTGGAGGTTTACAGCAGTCATTGTTGATTCAGTCACCACCAGGGAAGACAGAGAGAGGTCGAGTGACTCAAACCTTTTGTATGAACACTTAGTTCCAACTCAGCATACCGAGAAAAAGAGCCTCTTCACCATACAGCAAACAGATGGGGCAGAGAGAGTGCCTGTGATGAGCCAGAGCAGCAAGCATACTTAGAAGCAGGTTCACCGAGCATCCATGTGATCTCAGGACTGGTCTCTCATTGGCCCGTTCCTTGTTATTTCTCAATCAGCTAACCAATAAACATTTAATTAAGCACCTACTGTGTGCCAGGCACATAGCCCTAGGGATATGAAGAGGCAAAATACAGTCCCTGCCCCAAGGAGCTTACAATCCAATGCGGGAGACACAAGGCACTTGCATTCTCCTTGTGGAAACATGAACACAGAGGGCTCTTTTCCTCCACCAACTCCTTCATTCCTCATGGATGAGAGAATGGGGGCCCAGCCCTTGGAGCTGAATGAGGGGCCTTGGTCTCTGGGGGCATGTGATGCTCACCCAAGAGTCTCTCTCAGTTGATCTTCTTTCTAAGAACGATTGCTGGGCTACCACACACAAGGCTATGCTTAATGACTTCCTAATGTCCCCATTAGAGAAGGCCTGCTTTTTCAAAGGGTATATAGCTTAGCTATTACTGCTCACTCTAGGGTGACACTTGGCAAACACGTTATAAAGCCTGAAGGCAATTTTGATTTTTAAATTATAAAACAAATCATCCTGGGTTAGATGTTTTGGTTGTTGTTGCGTTTTGTCTCTCTTCCTCCCCCCTTAGCTGAAAACTTGAACAGTGGCTTCCTGGTTTGGGATCATTTATTACTTGGCTCTGCTCCTGCCAAGATTTTATTTGTTTTGTAAAATGACACCTTGAGACAAATCATAAGGACAGCCAGGCCAGGCTGGGGCTTCCTGGGGCCTTGGGGACAAGCTGATTTCCAGATTTGTGGGGTTGCTTTGCTGAAACAGTCAGAAATTCAGCCCCTGGAAGTTGCTATGTTTTGATTGCTGGATTGATTACCTAGTCATAGGATCAGACTGTGAAAGGAGGAGGATTCATAAACAGCCTTCATACAAATGGAATGCTCTCCTTCTTCATTTCCATTGCTTGGAAAATTCCTAGCTCCCTGTGAGATTCATTCATCTGTTCACTCATTCATTCATTGAATCATTCATTCAAAAGTTCATTATTCATTCAACAAACATTTATGAAGTGCCTACTATGTACCAAACATTGTGTTATGAACTGTGGATACAAAGAAAAACTATCCCAATCCTTGTCCTCAAAGAGGAACCGGCAGAGAAGAGAAGTAAATACAAAATCTATGTAAGGTATGTATCCTTCCCACAATCCTCTAGAACTTAGTGTTCTTTCTCATTGCAGGCTGTCATGTCAATTTTTATGTTTACATTTTAAAAAAATTCAGTAAATTATAAACTCCTATATGGCAAGCCTTTCTCTTCATAGCCCTCGATCCTAACCCAGTGCCTTGACCATAAGTTCACCCATCTAGAAGCAGCAGGGATCTCGAGTTCATCTAGCCTAACACCTACCATTTTACAGCAAGGGAAACTGAGGTACATGAAAGTTAAGTGACTTAGCCAAGGTACTGTAAGTGCCTTGTTTTCTGGGTTGATTATGCTTTTTAACTTCCTTTATACTTCAGAAAAGACAGAAGCCAGTGCAGCTGGAGTTAGCTACAGATTATGGAAGCCTTGCTCCATGTGAAGCTCTAGTTTATTTGTTATTGGAGATTCCAGAGGAAATTAGGCAGTCCCTTCCCTCAGGTAGCTTGTCTTTCATTTGAGAAGGCCACCAATTTATGCCAATGATTGTGAAGTGTAGCTCTCTGAAGTGATGCCTTGTTACAACTTCTAATAACATCTTAGACCCTGTAGGACAGAACCTATACCTAGAATAGAATAGAACCCATCACTTCTAATAATAACTGCTGTTTCTCTGGCACACTGTGATTTGTGAAATATTTCACATACATCATCTCATACAAATTTCAAAACAACCTTGTAATGCAGGCACTAGAAGCATTATTATTCCCATTTAATAGATGCAGAGTCTGAAGGTCATGTAGTTTATGTGATTTGTTCAGGCTCACACAGTTAGTAATTGTCAGCAATCCTGCCTTTATGTCCAGCTCACCATCCACTATATTATACTGCCTTAGGGTTGAGAACATTGTGTGGTCAAGAACACTGACGGAACTCATTTGTTCCCCATGTCCTCCAAAGTCACTCTTCAGTTTCATTCTCTACTCCTCAGGCCAATTCTTTCTCAATATCAAGTCCTGTTTCTTCCTCATTAGAGGTAAAGCTGGGATCTCAGGTCATCAAGTCTCTGACAATGTAAGTCAAACAGTTATTAAATGTCTTGTATATGCAAGACATCATGTTAGCTGCTGGGAATATGGAAACCGAAGTAAAACAATTCCTGTCCTTAAGGAACTTAACATTCTACTAGGGAATGCAAGATTTAATTTGAGGAGGAAGACATTATTTATAAGTGGGGGACAAAGAAATGCTTCTTAAAGAAGGTGGTACTTGAAATGAGCTGTGAACAAATCTGAGGCATCAAAAGGTGGTGGAGAGAAAAGAGAGTGTTTCAGACAGGGCAAAGGCCCTGAGGTGGATGAAAGAATTGCAAATGCGAGAGTAAAAAGTGAGCTAGTTGACTATGGGAAAGAGAAATAAAAAATAAATTTGGAAAGGTAGACTAAACCTAGTACCAGACATCTAAAGGACTGGATTATCCAGAATCACAGGATATTGGAATCAGAAAGAGTGGTTTAAGAGTTCAATTCATGGAGTTTGGGATAATGGTGAGCTCTGAACTGAGAGTGCTTCTGGGGATGGTTGGGAGAGAATGGAGGGGAGATCGTAAGAGTGGAAGAGACTGATGAATCAGGAAGTCAAAGTGTTCAAACATCAGTACACATGAATATTGAACTCATAGAGGATGATGGCAAGGGTTGGAACAGAGAGGAAGACTGTGAATTAGGGAAAGAAGGGAGAGTGACCTAGAGGTAAATAAATGTGAGTAATAAGAAAATGGACTGAATGAGTGATTATCTTAGTCTATGTCTCCACAGAGAGCATGTCTGGACTCCCAGGGGAGAGAAGTTACAGGCAGATAGATTTAAATGTAAGATAAGGTACAACTTAACAATTGGAACTGTCCAGTAGTGTAATGGATTTCCATCCTATGGTCTATATTCTGTATTCTTTTTCCTCCCAGGTCTGATATCCTATACATCTGAGGGGGTAAGGTCTAATGAATGGAATGTGGACTTTGAGTCAGTAAAAACTAGTTTAGATGCTGCCTTTAACATTAGCTAGCTGTGTGAGCATGGGCAAGAAATTTAATTCCTTGTAGCTTCAGTTTTCTCGTCTAGAAAATGGGAATAATACTACCTGTTGTTCTTATTTCATAGGGTTGTTGTGTGGTACCTCCATATTGTGTGGCTAGATGACATAGTAGATAAATCTTTGGGCCTAGAGTCAGGAAGATTTATCTTCTTGAGTTCAAATCCTACCTCAGACACTTGCTAGCTGTGTGACCCTGGGTGAGTCACTTCACCCTGTTTGCCTCAGTTTCCTCTTATGTAAACTAACCTAGAGAAGTAAATAGCAAACCAAGCCAGTAATTTGCCAAGAAAACCCCAAATGGGGTCACAGTGACTGAACTACGGAACATCAACAACAATAACAAACTCTATCCTAGAGAAAGAGTCTCTGTTTTTAAAAAGCAACAAAATGAATAGAGATTGGAATTCACAAACTCTAGACCAATGAGCTTGGCCTCCATGTCTAGGAAAGTCTCAATAACTGGAGAAATACTCATGGTAGGCACTGTGCCAATATGATAAAAAATGACAGCACTATATAACTTAATTAGCTTATTCAATGCCATACCAATCAAATTGCCAAAAGGTAACTTTCTAGGGCTTGAAAATAATAATAAAATTCATTTGGAGATGCAAAAAGTTCAGAATCTCAAGAGAAATAATGATTACAATGTGGTTCTAGCAGTGTCAGGTCTCAGACTCTACTATGAAACAATAATGATCAGAACTAGTTCATATGTTTAAAAAAATAGACAAGTTCATCAGTGGGAAAAATCACAAACACATGACAAAGAAGCATTTATTAAGGTACTACTATGTATTAGGCACTGTACTAAGAGAGCCAAAAACTGTTCCTACCCTCTTTGAGCTCACAATATAATGGAGGAAACACTGAGAAAATAGCTATGTACAAACAAGATATATAAAGTATGATTCAGACTTGATCTCAGAGGAAAATGTTAAGGGGGAGTGGGAAAGACTTTTTGCAGAAGGTAGGCTTTTAGTTAATACTTGAAGGAAGTCAGGCAATCCAGCAAGTGGAGACAAGGAGGGAGAAAATAGCAGGTATGAAATGCCGGGATTTGGGAGTTGGAACCTAGAGTTACTAGGTCTTAGAGTATGTAGATGAAAGTGGAGGAATACTGTAAAAGGGGGGGACAAGTTCTAGATGACTTTGAATGCCAAACAAAGGATTTTATAGTTGATCCTGGTGGTGATAGGAGCCATTGAGATTTATTGAATATGGGAGATAAGAGTCAGATCTGAACTTTATAAGATCACTTTGTTAGTTGAGTGGAGGATGGACTGGAGTGGGGGGACACTTGAATCAGGGAGACCAAGCCAATAGGCTATGAAACCATCCAGGTGTGTGGTGATCTGGGTCACTGATAAAGTACTGACAGTATCAGAGGAGAAAACGGGATGGATGAAAGAGTTGTTGTAAAGGTAGAATCAATGTTATTTGGTAACAGATTGGACATTGGAGGGGGTATGTGTGAGAGAGAGTGAGGAGTCTGTGATAACACCTAGGTTGTGATTCTGGGTGATTGGGAAGATGGTGGTGCCCTCTACAATAATACAGAAGTTAGGAAGGAGGAAAGATTTTAGGAGGATGATAATGCATTCAGTTTTGGACATTTATTAAAAAGTCTGTGGGATATTTAGTTCAAGAAGTCCAATAGGCAGTTGTAGATGTGAGACTGGAGGTCAG
The DNA here is from genome assembly GCA_028646515.1 of Pseudochirops corinnae. Lineage (NCBI taxonomy): Eukaryota > Metazoa > Chordata > Mammalia > Diprotodontia > Pseudocheiridae > Pseudochirops > Pseudochirops corinnae. The sequence goes on from CM053585.1 coordinate 383,533,195, forward strand.
GAAAAGAGTTAGGAATGGCTGAATGACTTTGAGAGTTATCTACATAGAGATTATAATTGAATCTGTGGGAGCAAAGATCACCAAGTGAAATAGTAGAGAGGGAAAAGGGAAGAGGTCCCAAGGGCTAACAAATCAAGCATAGTGCTTGATAAACCCAAGGACCAACTCTACTAAGAGTAGAAAACTATTTGACAAAAACTGCTGAGAAAATTGAAAAACAGTAAGTCAGGGGTTAGATTTAGACCAGTGCCTCACACTCTATACCACAATAAGTTCTAAATGCATATATGATATTGTTATGAAATTTGATGTCATAAACAAAAAAATCCCTATTATTTGGAAGAGGATTATTTTTAGTTATGGATAGGGAAAGCATTCCTGACCAACCAATTGAAAAGCAGAAAAAATAACAGGAGAGAAAAATAGATAATTTTGAATGTACACAGTTGAAAAATTTTTGCACAAACAAAATCAATGCAGCCAAGAATAGATAGAAGAAATTAACTAAAGTCTGTTGTTCAAGATCTATAAGAAATTGATTTAAATATTTAAGAAAAAAATCATAAAACTAACAAATAGTAAAATGATATTAAAGTTTTCAAAAAAGGAAAAACAAGTTATCAGTAATCACTAATAATGAGAAAGGTACATATTATAACAACAAATTTCTATTTTATACCCATCAGGTTGTCGAAGATGGCAAAAATGGAATTCACAGGTTTTGGAGGAGATGTGGAAGGACAAGGCAGAGTGATGCACTATTAGTGGAGTTGTGAATTGGCCCAGTCATTCTGTAAAGCAATTTAAAACTACATCTCCAAACTAATTCAACTGTGATATAGCAGTTTGTTATAGCAGTTTCAAAATTAGGAATATATCCTAATGAAATAAAAGCAAATAGGAAAGGGCCTCTATGTAGAAACTGTTCACAGTTACATTTTTAAGTCTTGGAACTAAGGTAGAGGTGGTATTCACCAATTAGGGAATGGATGAACAAATTAAAAATGCAAGTAAATATTACTACTTTGAAGAAATGATGAAAGGGATGGTTTCAGAGAAATATATGAAACTTTTAAGAACTGTTACAAAGTAAGGTAAACAGAAAAAAACCAGGAGAATTTACATGACTTTAACATAAAAAAAAAAAACAATTTTGAAAAACTTAAAAAATCTGATTAATTTAGTGAACAACCATGGCATCTGAGGAATGAAGATAAATCACTTTCCCCAACTCCTGATAGAGAGGTCATGACCTACACACATTTTGAACATGGCCAGTATGAGAAATTATTTTAGCTGCTTGACTGTTGCCTTGTTACAAGGGACGTTAGTGGGTTGGGGTTGGTTAATGATAATGACTCCTAAAAATTGTTAGGGGAGAAGAAAAAAAAGCATCAGTGAAGCATTTAAATAAAATTCCCAAAAGAGATCAGGAAGTGTTTCAGTGGCCTGCATAGACAAGTGAGAGATTATTAGAACTAATGTATTAAATTGAGCATATACTTTCAAAAACCAAGTTGTATGTAATAAGATTGGTGGTGTGATATACAATCCTCTTTTTTCTGTTCTTCTTCGTGCTTTAATTGAAATATCTATGCCTTTTGGTATTTGCAAGTTCACAAAAAAGGAAAATAGTTAAAAATAATTCCTAGGATCCTAGTGGCACCTCATAAATAATAGTACTAGTTTTATGCACACAGATGAGACTGAACAGCCAAATATTCTTTCAAGTGTCTTCATGTGGTTTGGTCTTTATATCCCTCAACATTGTGGCCACACTCTCCTCTGGATGCCCTAGCTTATCAACACACTTCTCTTTTTCTCTGCTCAATTTACTTAGGCTTTGAATTTTAGCTTTGGGAAAGTTTTTTTTTTTTTTTTTTTTTTTTTGGCTATTAATTCTGACCTGTTTAGCTATTGGGGAAGTATTCAATTACCAAGTCATATTGTCTCAATTGTAGATACATTTCCTTGTCAGGAAGATTTGAGCCTTTCAACCAATATACTATCAAGTGGAAAATCCACTTTCAGCAAAGAGACAGGAATGCTTTGGCTAGTTTGACAGAGACATTAACCAAATGGCGAGATTCAGCCAGATAGATTTTGCACCTTATAGTATTGCTTTTCACTGAAGGAAAAAAAGATTTCCCCTTGAAGAAAATATGCATTCCCTATCTCTGATGAGATCCTTTGCAGACACAATCTTTCTCTGTTCTTCTGCCTCTTATCTCATTTCTTAGTTCATTGTGTGTAAAAAGTACTAGACTGCTTATCAAATCCAACTGTTTTGTGAACTTTTGAAGCTTCAGAAATTGATTTGCTGGAGGTGAAGACTTAGGGGTTACCCGGGCTCCCTAGAGAATCAGTCTCCCATTTGGAAGGGATATGTAAGGTCATTTTAATTCAATCATGGACTTGTAGGATAAATCCTTTCAGTAACTTTCTCAGTAACTAGTCATCCACTGCCTATCTCCCCTTCCCCTTTCTCTACTTCCTTATTTCTGCCCTCTCCCTCTTCTCTTCTCTTTTTCTCCCATCCTCTCATCCCTATGGATAAAAACCTCCTAACTTTCTAAGACCACACATTCTATTGCTGGACAGTGACTTGGAATAAAAGTACTGTATCTGTCTGTCTCTCTATCTATCTCTATATCTAGATATGGATAGATAGATATATACACATATGTACACACATCTATGTATATGTGAATTACATTACAGAATCACAGAATCTCAGCTGGAAGAGATCTCAGAGGTTTACTTAGTATCATAGATATAGAGCTCAAAGGAGTTGTAGGGTCCAACTAGTCCAAGTCCTTTGTTTTATAAATGAGGAGCCTGAGATACACACAGGGAAGGGACAAGTTCAAGGTCAAGTGGTTGAACCAGGATAAGAACCCAGGGCCCCTAATGAAAGAGCCAGATCTCTTTCCACTATATCATTCTGCTTCCATTTCATTCAATTCACATCTGAACAAGGGTTCTCCCCTCCACCCCCACCACATACTTGACAAGTAATTAGAGAGTTTTATCTTGAATTTAAAGCATTTATCATCTCTGGGTCTCAGTTTATAAACTGTAAAATCTGTAAAATGAGATTGAACTAGATATCTTCTAAAGTCCCTTTCATCTCTGAATCTGTGAGGAAGAATCAATGATTCCAGTCAATCCAATAAACATTTATTAAGGGCCTAATATGTGCCAGGCACTGTGCTAAGTGCTAGAGAGACAGTTAAAAAAAGAAAGACAATCTCTGCCTTCAAGAAGCTTACAATTAAATGGGAAGAGACAACACACAAAAGGAGTCAGGAAAGTGGATGGGGATGGGGGATACTAGGAGGTAGCCAGCACACGGGCTTCTTATTTCTTGAAGTTGAGACCAGAAGGGGTAGCAGTTGCAGAGTGGAATGATTCTTTCCTAAGGTACCTCAGTTCCCTTTCAGACAGCTCTGATTGTTTACCAGTTTTCTCTGACATGAAACCTCCATTTATTTCTTTGTAATTTCCACCTGCTGTTCCTTGTTCTGCCCTTTGGGGACAAGCAGAACAAGTCTAAGAACTCTTCCATATGACAGCTCTTCAAATACTGGGAGATAGCTTTCATGTTTACCATCTTTTATTCAAAATGGCTAAATGTCCTTTCTTTCACCACCTCCTGTGGCACCATCTCTGGAGTCATCACCCTCTTTGACACCCTCTTCTGAATGCCCTCCAGCTTAGTGATGAATTTCTTCAAATACGTGGCTAAGACTGAGCACCATATTCCATATGTGACCAGAAACATCAGAGTATTGTGGGGCTATCATATCCCCAGGCCCTGGCATTATGTCTTTCTTAGGAATTAGGTACATTCTTATTCTGAGAGAAATTCTTTCTTCCTATACCCATTTCTCCTACTTTTGTCTTCTGGGGAAAGGTAGAACAAGTGGAATCCTTCTTCAACATAATAGTCCTTCAGGCAATTGAAAACAATGATGATGTTTGACTAAGAGGTATCTTCTTTGGGCTCAACAGCATCATAAGGGACTCTTCCGTGAATAGAGATGGATAGGTCATGCTTGTCAAAAGAACAATTGGCTAGCTAAGGAATGGCAATGTCTGTTGTCCTTGACTAAGGTGGTCAGGCACTCTACTCCTGTTCCCTTTGTTCCCTTCTCTGAGCAGCTTCTCTGGTCTACTGATCCTTCCTAATCCTCATCAGCACTGGAGGTAATGGGGAGGGCAGCAACTCATTTTTATTTTCTGTCATTTTCCTTGCCATGGTGCCTTGCATATAGTAGGTATGCAATGCTCATTGGATTGGATCTATTGTTATCTTGTGTCTTCTATAGATTCCTGTCTGTGTACATACAATCTCCTTAAAGGCAAGGACCATTTCCTTCTTGTCTTTGAATCTCCAGTGGCCAGCATAGCGCTCAGCACACAGTAGGCACTTAATGAGTGCTTGTTGAGTTAGATTGGATTTATTATCTTTGATCTATTTTGTGTATTTGATCTAAACCTGTCAGAAACAAAAACCTTTTTTTTTTTTTTTGATCCTATGAGTCTAGAACAGTTCCTGGCACATGGAAAGTGCTTAATAAATGGTTACTGGTTAATTGATGGACTTTGTACTCCTTTCCCTATCCTTTTACTTACAGCTTGATTAAAGTGAATCTTAAAAAATAGTATGGCTTCCTAACCTGGTGCTATTTATTTTTCAGTGGAGCAGTGACACTGGACTTGGAGTCAGGGAGATCTGATTCAAATTCTGCCTCTGAAACTTACTAGTTAGGTGATCCTGGGCAAATCATTTCACATCTCTAGCCTCAGTTTCCTCATTTGCAAAATGAGAAGGTTGAATCAGATATCACCTAAAATCCCTTCAATCTAAACTTGTGAACTTATCATTGTTCAGGATAATATGATCATAGATTTAGAATTGTAAGGAACCTAAGAGTCTAATGAGTCCAGCACTCTCATTTTATAGCTACAGAAACAGGCCCAGAAAGGACAAGCAACTTTTTCAGAGTCACACTCCTAGTTAGTGTAACAGGTGGGATTTAAACCCATATCTTTCTTACTCTAAGCCCATTTCTTTATACCATGCTTCTCTCAACTCTGCCTTTCAGATCCCTCTCTGGATGACTTTTTGACAACACAGTAGTAATTTGTAGCCTGAGGGAAGGAAGAAACATGGCAAAGCTGAATGTAGATAAAAGATTAAGGTTTGATCCAAATTCCAAATATTGATACTAGCAAGTGCAAAACTGACATGAATATCTACAGATTTCCAGATGTCCAAGGGCTAGCACAATTTCTTTATTCCTTGGTTGTTGTGTAGGGAAGAAAAGAGGTAGATAAAAGTCTAGATACTTGTACTTGATTGATTGCTGAGATCAGTGCTATGCATTGGGAAGACTGATTTGACAGCATGAATGGGAGAGGAGAGTGAGCCCCACCAGACCCATCCCCTGCCTCTGCTCTGTCCCACTAGAATATCTTTTTCATCCTCATTCCCAGTTGGACAAACATTTCCATGGGAAGGACCCAAGAGTAGCTACTCCATTCCTTTTCTTGAACCAACTCTCCTTATCACAACAGTCTTGGGCCAGTGCCTTTCCAGTCCCTAGTTTCAAAGAGAACATGGCTACTGAAATGGCTTTGATGAGGAGGGAATCACCAACTACAGTACTTCTAGTTAGATGGCAGACCAGCATCCTTCTGCTGGACCTTCCCGTGTACATTGTCTCCTGTTATTAGTCCTCGAGTGCCAAGGTTGTCTCACTCTTTTATTTGTATCCTGCTTGGCACTCTACCTTTCCAGTCTTTTTACACCTTACTCCCCACTATGAACAGTTCTCTGCTGCTTGTATTAATTTTGGCCTAACAATTAACACCAAGAAAACACAGGTGCTTTATCAACCACCACCATACCATCCATATGTGGAACTATTGGTTACAACAAATAGAGAAGTTTTGAATACTGTGGATAAGTTCACTTACCTTGGCAATGTACTTTTCAGGTATGTACACGTTGATAATGAGGTTGACACATGAATTGTCAGAGCTAGTTCAGTGTTTAGGGGCTCTGAAGAAAAGTATGGAAGAGAAGAGGTTTGATTTGATTGACTACCACATTGAAGGTCCACAGAGCCATTGTGCTGACCTCATTGTTGTATGCCTGTGAAACCTGGACAGTCTACCAGCACCATGCCAAGAAAGAGAATCACTTCCATTTGAATTGTCTTAGGAAGATTCTGGAGATCACCTGGTAGGATAAAGTACCAGACACTGAGGTCCTTACTTGAACTAAATTGCCAAGCATTCAGACTCTGCTTCAGAGAGCACAACTCTGATGGGCTGGCCGGATTGTTCAAAAGCAAAATATGTGCTTGCCAAAAAGACTATTTTATGGAGAACTCGCACATGGTGGTCAGAAGAATCAATACAAGGTCACTCTCAAGGTCTCTCTCAAGAACTTTGGGATTGATTGTGTGACATGGAAGACACTGACACAAGACTGCTCAGCATGGTGTGTCCACATCAGAGAAGGTGCTGTGCTCTATGAGCAAAGCAGAATTGAAGTAACTCAAAGGAAATGCAGGATATGCAAATTTAGAGACTCCACCCCAAATGTTCATGCAGACTATTCATGCCCAATCTGTGGTAGAGTATTTCAAGCTTGTGTTGGCCTGATCAGCCACAGCTGGACTCATTGAAACTTGTCTCTATCACAGTGATGTCATTTTGGTCCTCTTCTGAAGGACAACAGCTAACTTTTTGATCCAGTGGCATGAGCCTCCTGGCAGTTCCATAAGCAAGACACTCCACCTCTTGCATCTGGGCATTCTCTCTGGCTCTCCCCTCATGCCTGGAACACTTTCCTTCTTCATCTCTACATCTTGACTTCACTGGCTTTCTTTAAGTTCCAACTAATAGTTCATCTTCTACAGGAGGTCTTTCCTAACTCCTCTTAATTCTGGTGCCTTTCCTCTGCTACTTATTTCCTATTTAACCTGTATATAGTTTTGTTTTCACATTGTTGTATGTTGTCTCCTCCATGAGATGGAGAGTGCCTTCAGGGCAGGGATGGTCTTAGCCTCTTTTTGCATCCCTGGCTTTCGGCATAGGACATGGTACAATAGGAAGTGCTTAATACATGTTTGTTGACTAACAGGTAAACCATGAGTGGGTTATTTTTGCTTTCATTCACTTATGCATTAATTACTTCCCTCCTTTCAATTATTCTTGGGTGCAGAGCAGAGGAATTAGGAATAAGGAGAGTAGGGCACAGAATAATCCAAATGGGAAGTGATGAGGGCCCAAATTAGGATTGTGGTTATGAAAATGGAAAGGACGTGGTGGATGCAAGAGAATAATGAGTGAAGAAATAGCAAGACTTCGTAGCTGACATTATAGGATCTCAGAGTTGGGAGAGATATTGGTGATCACATCCAGTCCAATCCATATATGAACAGAAATACTCTAACCGTATTTCAATGTCAATGATTTCTATTGTAATCCTCTGTAGATTATTTTATGCATTTAAAATCCTAATTTTGATTTGTAGGTTTCTGTAGGTTTCAGGGGAAGCTAGATGGTATATTATATAGAGTGCTGGGCATAGAGTCAGGAAGACTCATCTTCTTGAGGTCAAATCAACAGGAAGCATTTATTCATTTCTAACAGGAAATCTTGCTCTTTGTCACTTAGTTCTGGCCTTTGAGATGGGAGAGTCTTTGAATATGGAAAGGTAACTTTCTTGTCTTGCCCCATCCCCCATCTTCCCTTCTCCAGGCTAAAACATGCCCACATTGTCATGTGGTATGGTTTTGAGTCCCTTCTCTCACAATTGGAGTCACTTTCCTCTGGATGGCCTCCAGTGGAGTCCTCAACTGAATGAGTGTTCCAGCCAAGGCTGTTGGCACTGAAAGATCTCATAGCATCTAAGTGCAATCAACTGCCGTTTCACTTTTATATTGGTTTCCCCAACACATGGCATAATACCTGGCACACAGTAGTATGTGTAGTAAATGCTTGTTGGTTATTTTCATTTACTTAGCACAATGCTTGGCATACAGTAGGTGTATAATAAATGCTCATCAAATGATTCATTCATGTGATCATAGGATTATAAAAGGAGAGATGGAAGGGACCTAGAAACCCTCGGTCCAATCTCATCATTCTACAGATGAGGGAACCTAGACATGGAGAGAGTAGATGATTTGTCAAACAGCCAGATTTGAACCCTGATATTCTTGGCCCCTAGTCAAGCATACAATCCACTCCTTCATGCTTTTGTCTTTCTTTATTTTGGATGCCATGATTCTACCAAGGAAGTAAGTCTCTTGTCAACAGATCATAGGAAAGGAAGAACATCAGAAGCCATTAATCTCATTCCCTCATTTAATGCATGAAAAAGCTCAGACTAAGACAGGTGAATGACTTGCCCAAGGTGATGAGGGAGTAAGTGACAGAGCCAGTGGGCCTGTGTCCTATATTCTCAGACTCCAAAGTTACCTCTCTTTCCTCCTCACTATCACAGTACCTTTTGTGGCTTTCTCATCATATTGCCTATTGAGCTGATAGTCACCAAACCCCTCCAGCCTTTTCTCTTGGAATTTTCTCAGGATTTTAGATGGATTTTTCTCATGAAAAAGATATGGGGGTTTGGGAGGGAGCCAATATGGTGGAGTGAAAGCAGGAACTCATCTGAGCTACTTTGTGAATTCTGTCAGTAACCTCTAAAAAGTGAATCTGAATGGATTTTAGAATGACAGAATCCATTGAGAGACAGAGAATGGCAAATTCCCAGTCCAGGAAAGTGCCCACATAGGACTGGGCAGGGGGAGCACAGAGCACATGGGGGCTGCACCAGCATGGGCCAGAGACCAGACCAGAGTGAGAGTGAGCCCTGGCCCATGGATTCACTACAGCAGGGGCAATTCACAAACCTCTCATAGTCCAACGGAGGATCTGTCAGAGCTGGGTAAGAGAAAGCATAGGGCTTGTGGCAGCAATAGCAGCTTCTCCTGGGGCTATCAGCCCACAACCTGGATGTTTAAAAATCACCTACCTGAACTTCCAGGAGCCAAGATGGTAGAGTAACCCTAGCTGCTCTAATCCCCCTCCCTGATCCTGAAAACTCAGAGCCCCAGTATAAAATCTTGAAGTAGTGGAACCAGTGGCAGGCTTTGGAGTCCTAGAGGAAGGGTGTGACTGAGGCTGTGTTGAGCCTGAAGCAAATGGTGGGAGGTGTCCCAACAAACCCCATCTCACCTAGACCACCCCTCCCCCACACCTTACTCTATGAGCCTCAGGGTAACCCAGGGGAAACACTGAAAGTCCTGGCCTTGGTCTCAGTCTAGATACCCAGAGGCTGCAGCACAGAAAGTCAACAAACAGGCCCCTAGCTCCCAGCTTGAGAAGCATGAGTCAGAGCCCTCTGTACCCCAGAAGCAGAAATCCACTTTAAAATCCGGGAAATAGGCAATCACAATGGGCTGGAAGCAACTTGGAAAGGGAAGACCAAAGACTATCGAATTGTATTACTGTGAATGAGAAGAATCACTTTCAGGAGACACCATCTACTCTATATCTACACCTGAGAACACAGAAGGAAATCTGAATAGGTCTCAAGCCCAAAAAGCATTCTTGGAAGAGCTCAAAAAAGAGTTTAAAAGCCAAATTAGAGAGGTAGAACATAAACTGACCAATTCTTTTAGAATTACATTGGCCAGAACAGAAAAAAGAATCTCACTGAAGAAAACCCTTAAAAAGCAAAATTTGTGAACTAGAACAGGATGGCCAAAATCTAACTGGAGAAAATACCTCCCTAAAAATGAAATCTGAACATATTGAAAAGGAGCTTCAAAAACTAACCAAGGAAAATAATTCACTAAAAATCAGAATCAGTCAAGTTGAAGCTAATGACTCTATGATGCATCAAGAATCAGTCAAACAAAACATAAAAACTGAAAAATTAGAAGAAAATATTTCATTGGAGAAACAACTGATCTGGAGAACAGATCCAGGAGAGATAAAATAAGAATTATTGGTCTACTGGAAAGCCATGAGTAAAAAAAAAACAGCCTGGACAACATTCTCCAAGAGATTGTCAAAGAAAACTGTCCTGAGCTCCTAGAATCAGAGGGTAAAATAGTTATCGAAAGAATTCACCTGACACCTCCTGAAAGAGATCCCAAATTGAAAACTCCAAGAAATATCATAGCCAAATTCCAAAAATCATCAGGTCAAGGAGAAAATGCTGCAAGCAGCCAGAAAGAAACAATTCAAGTATTGTGGAACTACAGTCAGGATCACAGGATTCTAGGTCCTCTAGAAGCTTTTCATTGAAAGATTGGAGAGATTGGAATATGATATTTTGTAAGGCAAAAGATCTTGGACCACAACCAAGGATCAACTATCAAGCAAAACTGAGCATAATATTTCAGGCAAGGAGATGGTCATTCAATGAAATAAGGGACTTCCAGACTTTCCTGATGAAAAAGCCTGAGTTCAACGGAAAATTTGATCTCCAAATATGAGACTCAAGAGAGACATAAAAAGGTAAACAAGGAAAACACACACACACACACACCTATACACATGCATACACACACACATACACACACGTAACTTGTGATTCTACAAGAGCAAACTGTTTACATCCCTATAGGGAAGCTGATCCCTGTCAATATTGAGAATTTTATAATTATTGTGACATTTAAAAGGAATATACATAGATAGAGGGTGTGGGTATAAATGAACTAATCTGATGATAAAACATCTTATTAAGGGGTGCAAATGGATTATAATAGGAGAAAAGGAAAGGAGGAGGCAGAAAAGGGGAAATTATACCACACATAGAGGCATAAAAACATACCATAGTAGAGGCAAAGAAGGGAGGGAGATGAACATTATGTGAACTTTACTCTCATTGGTTTTGGTTCAAGGAGGGATTAACAAAATCAGGTAAGTTTAGGATTCGAATGTGAAAAGACACAAAAACTCATTATAGTATAGGGAAAGGAGAGAGGGAGAGGAGCAGTGGATGAAATTTACTCTCATCAGTTTGGGTTCAAGGAGGGAACAACATATTTTGTTAAGTATAAAAAGCTATTGTGCCCTACAGGCAGTAAGATGGGGAAGGGGGAAAGGGGGGAGTTGTTAGGAGGGAGAGAAGAAGTAGTAATGGGGAAGGGTAGGTAAAGGGAGGGGAGTGCATAGGAAGGGAATACTGAGGGAGGTGGTGGTCAAAAGGAAAACTCTTAAGGGGGGAAGGGAGAAGGGAGAAATAAAAGCATAAACAGGGAAGAGAATAGGATGGAGAGAAAAACACAGTTAGCAATCATAACTGTGAATGTGAATGGGATGAACTCTCCCATAAAGTGGAGGTGGATAGCGGAATGGATTAAACACCCTAATCCAACAATATGCTGTCTACAAGAAACACATCTGAAATGGGGAGATACACACAGGGTAAAGGTAAAAGGCTGGAGTAAAATATATTATGCTTCAGCTAAAGTAAAAAAAAAAATCAGGGGTAGCAATCCTTATCTCAGATAAAGCAAAAGCAAAAATAGATCTAATTAAAACAGATAAGGAAGGAAACTATAGCCTGCTAAAAGGCACCATCGAGAATGAAGCAATATCATTATTAAACACATATACACCAAGCAGTATATCATATAAATTCCTAGAAGAGAATTTAAGGGAATTAGAGGAAGAAATAGATAGCAAAACTATACTAGTGTGGGACCTCAATCTCCCCCTCTCTGAACTTGATAAATCTAACCTCAAAATAAACAAGAAAGAAGTTAAGAAGGTGAATAGAATTTTAGAGAGGCTAGATATGATAGACCTCTGGAGAAAATTGAATGGGGAGTACATGGCACATACACAAAAACTGACCATGTACCAGGGCATAAAAACCTCACAATTCACTTCAGAAAGGCAGAAATATTAAATGAATCCTTTTCAGATCATGACGCAAAAAAAATTATGTGCCATAAAGGGCCGCAGAAAAATAGACTAAAAACTAATTGGAAAGTAAATAATTCAATGCTAAAGAATGTGTGGACCAAACAAGAAATTATAGAAACAATCAGTAACTTCATTCAAGAGAATGACAATAATGAGACAACATAACAAAACTTGTGGAATGCAGCAAAGGCAGTTCTTAGTTGGGAAGTTTTGTAGCTCTGAATGCATACATGAATAAAATAGAGAAAATGGAGGTCAATGCAACTGAAAAAAGCTTGAAAAAGAACAAATTCAAAATTCCCAATCAAATACTAAGTTAGAAATACTGAAAACCAAAGGAGAGATTAGTACAATTGAAATTAAGAAAACCATTGAATTAATAAATAAACCTAAGAACTGGTTTTATGGGAAAAAAAACCCAATAAAATTGATAAACCTTTAGTCAGTGTGATAAAAAAGAAGAAAACCAAATTATGAGTATCAAAAATGAAAAGGGTCAATCTACCTCCAATGAAAAGGAAATAAAAAAAAAATTAGGAATTATTTTGCCCAATTGTATGCACATAAATTTCACAATCTTAGTGAAATAGATGAATATTTACAAAAATATAAATTTCCCAGATTAACTGAAGAGGAAGTAAATTACTTAAATAAACCCATCTCAAAAAAAGAAATTGAACAAGCCATCAATGAACTCCCTAGGAAAAAACTTCCAGGGCCCGATGGATTTACTAGCAAATTCTATCAAACATTTAAAGAACAATCGATTCCAGTACTTTACAAACTAGTTAGAAAAATTGAAGAAGAAGTCCTACCAAATTCTTTTTATGACATGAATTTGGTACTGATACCTAAATCGGGAAGAGACAAAATGGAGAAAGAAAATTATAGACCAATTTCCCTCATGAATATAGATGCAAAAATTCTAAATAAAATATTAGCAAAAAGACTGCAGCAAATCATCGTGAGAATAATACACTTTGATCAGGTAGAATTTATTCCAGGGATGCAAGGATGGTTCAATATTAGGAAAACCATCAGTATAAGTGATCACATCAACAACAAAACTAGCAGAAACCATTATGATTATCTCAGTAGATGCAGAAAAGGCTTTTGACAAAATACAACACCCATTCCTATTAAAAACACTAGAAAGTATAGGAATAAATGGAGTCTTCCCTAAAACAATAAGTAGCATCTATCTAAAACTATCGGCAAGTATTATATGTAATGGGGATAAGCTAGAAGCATCTCCAATAATATCAGGAGTGAAACAAGGATGTCCACTATCATCCCTCTTATTCAGCTTGGTACTAGAAATGTTAGCAGTAGCAATAAGAGAAGAAAAAGAAATTGAAGGAATCAAATTTGGCAACGAAGAGACTAAGCTATCACTCTTTGCAGATGATTTGATTGTATACTTAAAGAATCCTAGAGAATCAAATAAAAAGCCACTTGAGATAATAAATAAATTTGGCAAAGTTGCAGGATATAAAATAAACCCACATATATCTTTAGCATTCCTATATATTTCTAACAAACTCCAACAGCAAGAGATAGAAAGAGAAATTCCATTTAAAGTTACTGTAGACATTATAAAATATTTGGGAATCTACCTGCCAAAACAAACTCAAGACCTATATGAACACAATTACAAAACACTTTTCACACAAATAAATTCAGATCTAACTAATTGGAAAAAACATCAGTTGCTCATGGCTAGGACAAGCTAATATAATAAAAACAACAATTTTACGGAAATTAAATTATATATTTAGTGCCATGCTAATAAATCTACCAAAAAATTATTTTACACAGCTAGAAAAAATAGTAACAAAATTCATTTAGAAGAACA
>CM053585.1:383547116-383567539 GCA_028646515.1 Pseudochirops corinnae
TGGGTACAAAAGACTCCGTAGTCAATGATTATAGTAATATACTATTTGATAAGCCCAAAGACTCCAGTTTTGGGGATAAGAACTCACTATTTGACAAAAACTGCTGGGAAAATTGGAATATAGTATGGCAGAAACTGGGCAAAGTCAAGGCTAAAGGGATGCACGATCTAGGTATAAAGGCTGATACTGTAAGTAATCTGGGAAAGCAAGGAATAGTTTACCTGTCAGATTTATGGAGTAGGGAAGACTTTATGACCAAAGAAGAGTTGGAGAACATTATAAAATGCAATATGGATAACCTTGATTGCATTAAATTGAAAAATTTCTGTACAAACAAAGCCAATGTAACCAAGATTAAGAGAGAAGTGGAAATTGGGAAAGAATTTTTATAACCAGTGTATCTGATAAAGGCCTCATTTCTAAAATATACAGAGAATTGAGTCAAATATATAAGAATATAAGTCATTCCCCAATTGATGAATGGTCAAATGATATGGACAGGCAGTTTTCAGGGGAAGAAATTAAAGATATCTAAAAGCATATGAAAAAATGCTCTAAACCATTATTGATTAGGGAAATACAAATCAAAACAACTCTGAGGTACCACATCTTATCAGTCAGATTGGCTAAGATGACAAAACAAGAAAATGATAAATGCTGGAGAAGATGTGGAAAAACTGGAGCACTAATGCATTGTTGGTGGAGTTGTGAACTGATTCAACCATTCTGGAGAACAATTTGGAATTATGCCCAAAGGGATATAAAAAATACCCTTTGACACAGCAATACCACTTCTAAGGCTGTATCCCAAAGAGATCGTAGAAGTGGGAGAAAGACTTGTATGTACAAGAATATTTATAGCGGATCTTTTTGTGGTGTAAAGAATTGGAAATCAAGGGGATGTCCATCAATCATGGAATGGCTAAACAAGTTGTGGTATATGAACGTAATGGAATACTATTGTACTCTAAGAAATGAGGAGCAGATGGACTTCATAATAACCTGGAGAGACATATATAAACAGATGCTAAGTGAGAAGAGCAGAACCAGGAGAAATTTGTACACAATTACAGATATAACATATGTGTGACAACTAACTTTGATAGACTGGGGTCCTCTCAGCAATGCAAGGGTATAAGACAATTCCCAAAGACTCATGAGGGAAAGAGATATCCATATCCAGAGAAAGAACTACAGAGTCTGATTGTAGATTGAAGGAAACTACTTGCTCTCTCTCTTTTTCTTATTTTGTTTTGTTTCCTCTTTCTCACTGTTCACCCCTTTAGTTATAAAGTTCACCCTTTACAACCTGACTAATGTTTAATGAGAAGGCATTTGTAGATCCTATATTTGATTGTATGCTGCTGTGAAGGGGAAAGGGGGGGGAAAAGGGGGAAGGAGAGGGAGGAGGAGAAAGTTTGAAACTCAAGGGATTATAGAACTGAATGTTGTAAACTAAAAGTAAATAAATAAATAAAAAAGATATAAGGGTTTGACTAGCTCTAATGATTTCCTTGGAGCTGAGGTCTCAAAAAAAATCCCTAAAAAAAGCATGAATTGCAGATGTTGATTTTTTTTTCTCTATGTGCTCAGCTTCTGTTCTGTTAAAAAAATCCTTTGGGATAGATCTTGAAATGCACTATTAAAAATGACAATATTTTTATTTAATGAATTTCCATTGTGCCCATGTATAATAAAATGTCCTTTTCATTCTGGTGGCACACTGAATAATGGTGAGAATACACTACATGGTGGTTAAGTTTGGCTCACTCATGGTTTATTACTTTTGGACATTCTTCTCAGGGAATTGAGTATAGGTTTAGAGTGGTGTGTCTATCATACTGAAGTCACAAAGCAATCTCTCAGGTGGAGGTGTCCTTTTAGATTCACACTTCACGACCAGTTCTTTTGGTTGTTTCTTACCCATTGCTAGCTGGATGATGCTCCCAGCACCTCTCCCCTCACAACATTGGCCCTGGCTGTTTCAAGGGTCTTAGAGACTCCTTTGGATTGATAAATATTTTGACTCAACCAAGTTGGGCATTTTGATCTATGGTTTAAACCATTCCAGTTTACCCATTTTGTTCCTGTTCCAAGTCTTTGATGAACTACCTGTGTTTGCCCAATCTCCATAGTGGGTGGGGACTCATGGATGTTCACAGTGGTTTCCTCTTCCCCATTTTCTCCTCCCTCTTTTGAGAAGTAACAGGGTAGAGTGGAAAGAGTATGGAATTTGGGGTCTAGTAAGACCTTTGAGAGAGATATAAATTCTACAATGTGTATTATCTCTCCCGTAGTGTGGGCCCAGTACCCGGCCCACAGGAGGCACGTAAGAAATATTTGTTGCTTGCTTGAATGACCTAGATTCCACCATTTATTAGCTCTGAGACCAAGGGAAGATACCTCACCTATCCAATCTTCAGCTTCCGCATCAATAAAGTGAGGATTGAAACACCTCTCTTCTTCTCTATATCATCTTTCCTATTATATGTCTCATCAAACATGATAATATGTGTAAAGCACTTTATAAACCACAAAATGCTAGATAATGGCATCTATTTGAGGGGGAAAATAAAGTTAAGGAGCCAAAGGAACCCTAATCTCTGAGAAAACAAAAACTATTGTTTTCAATAAGAAATTCAGGTTTGAAGAGAGGCAGCAAAACCTGATAGGGAGAAACAGTTGCAAGGCAATTTTCCTCCTGGCCAACAAAGTGTAAAAATTGCAGTCAGGTATTAGCAAAGGCTAGAGGAGAGAGGCAGGAAATAACTGTGAAGTGGCTAAGTCTCTCCTATTCCTACCACACTCCTTTTAGAACTCTCTTGCTGTTACATGTTTTTTTAAAAGGAAGAATATGAGAATCAAGGGTTACATGAAGGAAGGAAGGAAGGAAAAAAGAAAAAGAAAGAAAGGAACAAAAGAAGTGAAAAAAAGAAAGGAAAGAAGGAAGAAAGAGAAAGAAGGGAAGAAAGGAAGAACAAACTATTTGAGACATCATCCAGTCCAACTATCATACCAGGGCAAGAATGACCTTTATACTGGGTAGAATATAAACTTCTTTAGTGCAGGGGGTGTCTAATTTTTATCTTTATATCCATAATGCCTGGAACAGAGGGGTCAATTAGCTAGTCTTTATTAGGTACATACTGTGTGATGGACCTTCAGCTAGGAGCTGGTAGATACAAATACAAAGAGTCTCTACTTGCATGGAGTTTACATTCTAATGTGGGGGAGGGGGTGTACCAAATATATATACATATACATATATATGTATATATATACATATATATACATATATATACATGCATACATATATACACATATGCATATGTGTATAAACAAATATTAACAATAGTTATTTTATATAACAATCAATAGTAATTTTATCCTAAAGGCAATAGGAAGCCACTGGACTTGACTGAATGAGGGATCTATTCATTCTGATATGTGCTTAAGGAAAATTAGCTTGACAACAGTCACTAGGAGAGCCTAGAGTGGGGAGAAATTTGAGGCAGCCTGATCAATTAGGAGATTGGTACAGTAATCTAAGGGATAAGGGATGAGAATCTGCAAAGGTGGTGCCTTTGAGAGTGGTCTTTGAGAAGGACTCAGATTGAAGATGATAGGAAGGTAGAAATGGCAGTTTGGTTGCTGTGTAGGGTGGGTGATAGGATAGTGATGAGTAAGGTCAATTCTAAGAACCTGAGAGACTGGGATGGGGGTGGTACTTTCAACAGAAAAAGGGAAATTTGGAAGAGGAGATGGGTTAGGAGGAAATAGAATGAGTTTACTTTGGGAAATACTGAGTTTAAGATTCTCAGCCATGCTTGTAAAGAGAGAAGGCCAAGGGTTCAAGATCACTTATGTAGAGTTAAATTCCTCCTCACTTCTGATACTTGAAAACTCCTCCCCCCACATCTCCGTTCCTTCAAAGCACAGATAAAATGCTTCTTATTATCCTTAAGATTCACCTTATCCTCACCTTCTTCCTTTACTAGTACCCTCCCTGGGAACAAGCTACTTAACCACTAATGCTAGACCTGTTTCCTCTTCTCTAAAAGGAGAGGATGGAATTCAATGGCCTCAGAAGTTCTTTCTCGCTATATTTCCTGTCATTTCTCTACCCTTTCCCCCCAGTACTATGTAAATTTCTTGAGGGCAGACATTACTTCATTTTCTCTTTGTCTCCCCAGTCCTTAGCACAGAGCCAACAAATGCTTGTTGCATGGGTGGATGGAGGGATAGATGGATGAATAAGGGACCTTAGCAGAAACTTTGTGTTCTTAGTTGGGTAACCTGCTTTATTTTGGATTCTTTAATATTGTTAGTTTCTTCAGTGAGATTTTTTTTTTCCAGTTTGGTCACTGTAGATTTAAATTTATCTCCCACCTCTCTAATTTGGTTTTTAAAATCTTTCTTGAGCTCCTCCAAGAATGCTTTTTGGCCTTGAGACCAATTCACATTTCCTTCTGTGGTCTCTAGTGTGAGTATAGAGTCCATGTTGTCTTCTGAATTTGGTTGTTCTTGTTCACTATAAAAAGATTTTATGGTTCTAGACCTCACAGATTCCTTCTTTCCCATTGTGATTGCCTATGTCTTGGATTTTTAGAGAGGACATCTGTTTCTGGGGTGCAGATGTATTGTGCTTCTCAGGCTGGGAGGTAGGGGTTTGGTTGTTAACTTTGTGGACTGTAGCCTCTGAGTGTCTAAACTGAGGCCAAGGCCAGGACTCTCAGTGTTTCTCCTGAGTTACCCTGAAGCTCACAGAGTAACCTACTGGGGAGGGGTGATCTGGCCACTACAGGTTTCTACCTCTGTGTCTCTGCACTACAGCTCAGGCAGGCTCAGCAGCTGGAGGCCAACAGGGTTGGTGTCTTCGGATTCCCCAAGTGGTGCTAAGGCACACCTGGGCTTGTGTTGTTAGTGTTTGCTGGCTCCACCCTCCTAGACTTAGACTCCATACTGCCTCACTTCCCCCTTCCTCAGTGGCTCCCAAGCCTGAGGCTGTTTCCACTAATTCAGGATTTTACTCTTGGTGGGACATTTATCTCTGGGTTTTCTGGGTCAGGGAGGGGGGGATCAGAGAAACTAGGTTCTATTCTGTCATTTTGACTTGTGGAAGTTCGAGTATGTAATTTTTAAACATCCAGGCTGTGGGCTGGTAGCTCCAGGAGAAGCTGCTGTCCCTGCTACAGGCCCTGTGTTTTCTCTTACCCAGCTCCTATGATCCTCTGTCCTGTGGTGAGATGGCTATAAATTGCCCTTGAGGTGGGTGAGTCTGCTGGCTGGGGCTCCTTCTCACTCAGCTGTAATCTGCTCTCAGATCCCTGCTGGTGCAGCCCCTGTGTGCTCAGCATTCCCCCTGTCCAGACCTATGTGGACACTTTTCTGGGCTGGGAATCCATCATGCTCTGTCTCCCAATGGGGGCTGTCACTCTAAAATCCATTCAAATTCACTTCTTAAAGTTTAGCGACAGAATTATTAAAGGAGCTTAGAAAAGTTACTGCTTCCTTTCTGCCATCTTAGCTCCACCCCCTAATATTGTTAGTTTCAGTGTGAAATTGTGTTATGAAGTGTTTTGAATCCAAATTATAATTTGACTTGTGTAATTGCTGAGTCAGGAAAGGAATAGCCAAATTTTATAATTGAATTAATTTTGAGAAATACATACCCAAACCTCCTGAAACAATAGAATTTAAATGGATTTAGACTGTGTTTAGCTTATGCAGAACATTGGGAAGCCAAGAAAGTGATGTTACTGTTTACCACTGATATGACCTTGGACTAATCACTTAATCTCCTTGGGTCTTTTTAATTTCTTCATCTATAAATTGAGGGGGGTTAACAAGATGATCTCATTGGTTCCTACCAACCTTTAACTTGGGGACAACAAACTTGGTTTTATAATACTTGTGTGTGTCTGTATTTATCTATATGTGTGTATGTATGTGTGTATACACACATCTGACTATATTTCAAAGTAATTAGCTTCCTTTGTGTTCCTATGTATTTTCTTAGGTGTTAAAATATAGGATTCTGTATTTTAGACTGCTCAAGGGGTTTAAGACACTAAAAAAATACAAAGATCCCCTGGACTAACCATTAACCTTAGATCCCAAAGTTCTGTTCATGAGGGCAGAAAGGTGGTGCACCTTTTTGACAAAACCCACCAAGATTGTGCTTGAGTGGATAGGCCCATTGCTTGTTCCCATGCCCATGTCCATCCCAAGGTGTTTTTTTTTTTTTTACAAGCTTAGAGATTATCTGGAAAAGAACAGACACAGATGAGATTTGATTTGTTTTGTTTTGTTTTTCACTGAATCTAGTTTACATGGGTGGAAAAACACAGCTGAGTCTCTGACTCTGTTTCAGGCTTTATCCCTATTTTGGGTGTCTGCAGAAAGGAAGACAATATGAGTGCAGGGAAAGTGCTATCTGCCTTCCCTACCTGCGATGGTCAAAGCAGGATCATATTATCTGATTTCCAGGAAAAAGAAACTTCTACAGAATGACAGAACTTAACACATGTAGCATGTATCTACCACATAGTAGGCAAACTGAGTCAGTATAAGTTTTTTTTTCCATGAAATATTACAAGGAAGTCAAGTGCTTCCCCTTTAAGGGAAGCTATTTGGCTGTCTCAAGTTCAATGGTGAAAAGAAAGAGGGAACCAAATCTAATTGGTCAGGCGTGCATGACAGAGCAGCATACTGGAGTTGCTACATCATCAAGGCTCCTCTCTGATTGTGCCCGGCTGCAGACTTTAATTAACTTCCCTGACTGAACCTCACCGTTGCTAATGAAGCGATTAATTCCTAGAGCAAGGGCACATTCTTGTCAGTGCCTTCATGGGATTCTAGCATCCCATAAAACCCTGACTCCCCATCACTGAACTGATAGCTCCAACTTTATTTTTAACTGCATCTCCCTCTCCTTTGCTTTCAGGGCAAAGCCTATCCTGAGTTCCTGGGAGCTGGGAAGGGTCCAGGACTCTAACCTGGTGATTTACCAGGGACCACATCGAGAAATAAGCTGTCACAGGCTTTTGGGCACCCTAGAGGCCCATGTGGTGTAGTGGGATGGGTTTGGGAGTTGAGAGACCTAGGTTGTAACCCAGAAATAGAATCTAATCACTTCTTAGCATCTCTAGCTTCTGTTAAGCCTCAGATCAAATGCCATTTCCTATGGAATACCTGTCCTG
This sequence comes from Pseudochirops corinnae, assembly GCA_028646515.1. NCBI lineage: Eukaryota > Metazoa > Chordata > Mammalia > Diprotodontia > Pseudocheiridae > Pseudochirops > Pseudochirops corinnae. The sequence continues at coordinate 383,554,319 of CM053585.1, forward strand.
ATACCCTTCTAGTTACTTGTACCATCCCCACTCCTACAATGACTTATTTAGTATGTATTTTGCACTTAATTGTGCATATGCTATTCCTCACCAACAGAATATAAGTTCCTTCAGGGCATGGATCATTTCTGTCTTTGTATATCCCTTGTGTAGCCCAATACCAGGAACATAGTAGGTACCTAAGAAGCACTTTTTAACAGAATGAATATGCTCTCAAATGTTTTATACTGAGCATGGCTTTGAATGAATGTGTTATTTTGACTCTTATAAATACCCAAATTAACTATAAAGGACATATGAAAAAGACTCTGTCTGCATCCCTAGAGAGAACTGATAAACAGAAGTATGTACAGAATGATTTTACCCATATATACCTATTTGTGTCAAATGGGAATAATCTCCAGGATGGGGGGTGAGAAGGGAAGAAAAAAAGAAATTTATGTGATAATTTTGTTGTATATTTGGAAGGAATAGCAAAAGTAGATTTGCAGTTTCATGTGTAAACATATTTTTTATTGTACTATGTTATGGAAATGCTTGCTTTATTCCATACCTTAAAATAAAATTTAATAATAAAAAATGAATATATGAATGATTGAATGCGCTGGAATGGATCTCAAAAGGCCTCTAGTCTAGGTACCATGCTCTGATATTTCCAGCCAATGTTCAACTAGTCTTCATTTGTAAGCTTTTTGTGAGAGGAAAACTATAATTTCCTACCATTTCCCATTTTCTTTTTGGATAGCTCTATTAGGAAATCATTCCTTTCATTACACATGCAACCTAGGCTTGTCTGAACATGCCTGCCTAACATGGAGGCTGCTATATCCTTCCCCATGCAAGTAGGGGATAGCTTTTGATTGGATGTGTGTATCTTTAAAGCTGGTTAGCCTGAGTTTTCATTCTTTTCTCTTTGTCTGCTGCCGTTTGTTGCTGCTCTCTCCTGCTATGAGGATACCATGTACCAAACCAATGAGAGGGGAAGGACTTCCTTTCCCTAATCCCTCTTTAACCTAGTTCTCAGAAATGGGCCTGGAGGGTGCTTCTGTCCTGTGTTGTTTCTCTTAGTTTAAGTGCCAGAGGTAATTCTTATGAGACCTAGAGTTCAAACCATGCTGGTCTTGGAGCCAGCACTGCAGGTGGGCTGGTGCAGTCAGCCAACTAGGCAAGATAGCCTGAGAAGCTAGAGTTGCTGGGTCTTGAGCCCAAAGGAGCTTTTGAACTCAGAACTGGGACTGTACTTTATAGGAATTGAGCTAATCTATGAAATGAATCCCTTTTCTCTCCCTAGAGACTGAGGCGGTGGATTATGCCATGGTGGATTACACCTTTTATGTGGTGGGAGAAGTTCTTATATTTGAGATTATACTTTTTGAAACAAATATTTCTCTGTGTAAAAGCAATTTGATTGTTAGTAGCTAATAGACCTGGAGTATTATGGGAGGCCTCCTATAGTTGAGAGAACATCACTGGGGGCTAGAGCCCATATTAGAGAATCCAGACACCCCTCTGTCCCCATAAAGGCACCAGAGAACCCTGGGCAAACAGTGAAATTTAACCTACCTGGCCTACAAAGCAGTGAGGGCCATGGCAGGCAGTTTTATATGTGTTACATACAAATCCAAAATGTGCAGAGAATATATACAAATAGATAATATCAAAAGTCATTCCCTGGTGATAAGGGCCAAAGAATATGAAATAATCAGGTTATAAAAAATAGAAAGATTGAATGAAAAAAACCCCATGTTTATTAAGTGCTTAATATGTGTCTGTCACTGTTCTAAGGGCTTGGTGTACAAACACCAAACAGATATTTGTTTCCTTCATGGAGTTTACATTTTAATGTAAGGGACAGCACATATGGGAGTAGCCATCGGGGAAGAATGAAGTTATATGAATGGGAAGCAGAGTCACAGACTGCCCTTGCAAAGTACAGATGACTTCAGGAAAACATTCTCTAAATCCCAAAGAGTAAGAGAAGTGCAATTTAAGAGAACTGAGGCTTCATCTGCCACCCTGCAAACGGGCTTCCCTATCCTGGTGCTTCATGCAGAGCAAGGTACAAAGATGTAAGAGGTATAGGTCCTGTCTTCAAGGAACTCACAGTCAAGTTTGGATGTATGATAGATGTCCCAGTAACTTTCCTCTAGTACAAAAGAGAGATTTAAACAGAAGGGCAGTTGAGGTCCATGGGGCATCTCCTGGAATCCTGGGTGGAGGTGGCAAAGCTGGGAAGTTAGGCAGCTTTTGTTGTCAGTGAATTCCACCTCCACTCCTGGGCCCTTCTCGGGTCTGCCTTCTCACCCCAGGCATAGAAGGGCTCTTCCATTTACTGCCAGAGGAGAGAGAAGGCACACAGAAGAGACCACTGATGACTGAGCATCAATTAGTTTCACCTGTTCTCTCTCCAGTCAATTTGCATTTTCAAAGCTGCCTCCACAAACCCTAGTGGAAGCTCAGGAACCTTTGATCTTGGGGATGGGGAGAGGAGAAGGCAGAAGGTGATATTTGAAGGCAGAGGGAGCCTTCTCCTCACTTTACAATGCAGGTGGCTACATCCTGTACTAGCACTAATTGTTGAAGCTGCTCCTAGGTGCTATTCAACTGCTTGGGCAAAGAAAGTCAGGGCTTCCTCCTTGTCTTTTTCCCTCCCTCCCTCCCCACTGAGGAAGTTCTGGGGATCCTTGAATTGGATATTAATGGGGGTCATCTGTCATTCCATAAAACCATAGACTCTAGGACAAGGCTTCAGCTGCTCTGATTTCAGAATTACAAAAATGCACTTACTGAATGAAACACTATTCCTTATTTTATAAATAGCAAAACTGAGGCTTGCAGAGGGTAAGAGGGATAACACTGGCCTATGTAAGGAATCACATTATTTTTTAAGAACCAGGGAAATCAATCTGTGAGGATAGGGATGGGTACCCAAGTTTCACCAATCCTTCAGTCAAAAAGCACTTATTAAGTGTCAGACACTGTCATAGCCATAGGGGATACAAAGACAAAAATAAAAGTTGGAGAGCAGAAAAACTCGAAACAAGCAAGTACAAGATAATGGAAGGAAGGGAAATGCTTTGTCTTTTGGGGGTGAATAGGAAAGGCTCAGAACTAGAGGTGGTAGCTGTTTGAGCCTCAAAGAAAGGTGAAGATTTGACATCTGCAGCTAGCTACCCATGCTGGGATGATGTAGTGACTTTGTCTATTCAGTGGGTAGCACCACGGACAGAGCTCATTATTTGGCATTAGATCTCAGTTCAGATCTTGACTCAGGTACCTCCATTTCCCTTCTATTGGCCTATTTCCTTAATCTAGGGCTTATTCTGTAAAATGATATGATGGAACTGGATGATTTCTAGCCTAAACAATTTAAAAATACAATTAAATTCTTATAGACCACAAGCCTTCCAGCTCTAACATTCTATGAGCCCCTGAGTTTCTGCATCTGCAAAATGGGCATAATGATACTACCATAACGTACCATAACGTGATAACCTTCCTTGGGATCATAAATTTAGAGCTTAAAGGGACATTAGAGACCATCAAGTCCACTTTCTTTATTTTACAAATGAAGGAACTGAGGAAGAAAGATCTTAAGTGCTTTAGGAGAATAATATTGCAAATCTAAAGTTTGAAGGGTACCAGAGGTCATCTAATGAAACCTCCTTATTTTAACAATGGGGATATCAAAGCCCTAGGAGATTAAATGACTTGCCTAGGATCACACAGCTGGAATATGAAGTGAGACATGGATTGATTTCTTCCTCATTACAAGTTCAGTGCCTTAACCACTATTTGATATTCCCTCCATTATCTCACCTGGTGACTGCTTCATGGATGTTTATAGGTGATCTGAGCTTCATAGGTCCAACCTAGCAGGAAAAGCTCAAGCCTGGGTCTAAGAACCACATGTCTTTTCAGAAGCAGCTTAGCTAAGTTTCAGGACTTACTATTGTTGTACCCAAACCCAAATCTCTGGTCACTACACACCACCTGACTCGTGGCCCACCATTAAGCCCCTTTTATATTTCTGTTTTTCTCTATTATTGCTTGAAACTGCTTAATGCATGTCTGGGAGTATTGCTCAAGGCATTCCCTGACTCTGTCTCCCCTAGTCAGCATTTCATATTTTCTCCTTGAATCATTATAGTGTACCAGACTCATTATGGTGCAAGGATCTTATCTGAGTACCATCCTGTCCTGCCTCTCTGACCAAGCAGGGCCTTCACCTCCTTTGCCCGGAACATGACCCCAACCAGTCCTGGGGGAATACCAGCCCCCTCTGACTACAACCTGGGGAATTCCAGTTCCCCTCATCCTATGACTCTCCACCCTGTGCCCTCCACCCAGTTCGAGGAAAGACCCCTTGTACCCTTGTACCATACTCCCGAGTCATGTGCCATACTCCCCTGAGTCATATAGATTTAACCATTGACTGTTCTTTGCTTCTGTACATCATAGCTTCTGCTAGCTCCCCTCCCTATTATAATTTTGTGGTTTTTAGCCTATATAAACCAAGATCTGAATTTCTAAAAATTACTGCTCATTTGAGTGCTGATCACTCAGGTAGTCGTGCACTTAAATCAATAAATCCACATCTAAATTTATCTTGAACCCAAGTCTCAGCTCATTCTTATTTCTCTACACAGCACTATTAGGATGTTGACTGCTAGGTTATTTTGGGGATGGGTAGGTAGATAGATGGGTGGTGAGTGGGAGAGTGATTCACAAAAGATCATCTACTCATGGTTTGAGGGGCTGCAATGTGCTTTGGTGGGTGGAGTATATACCTCACATAACTAATAGATTCCCAAATTTATAACTAGGAGGGATCTTACAAGTCACCCTGTTTCATTTCTTCATTTTTTAGAGGAAATAACTCAGCCCAAGGCATGTCATAGCATCTAGAGCCAGAGGGGACCTGAGAGGCCATTAAGTCCCCTCATTTTGCAGAAGAGACATAGAGAAGGGAAGTCTCATAAATGGAAGGGATGAGATTTGAACCCAGATTTTCTGACTCCCAATTCAGTGCATTTCCATTATGCTACTTTGTGACCAAGAATTCGTACCACGGAGGGCTGCAGGAACAAGAATTCTTTGTAATTATTGGGCCAGAGAAAGTGAGCCATTATCTTTCTCCTCTGTGGCTTGGGAAATTTGATGAGTGGGGCCCTTTCTGAACAGGTAACTCATTCTACTTTCTAGTCTAATAGATGCCTAATGCAGCTTTTATGTTGAAAAAGACTCCATTACTTTTCAAATTAGGTACCTAAAATGAATTGTATCCCCACTGACTGACTCCTCATTTCTAGTAATAATTCTGGGTTCTGGGCTTTGTTTTGTTTTGGTGTGGGAAATTCTTCAGTTTTGATTCCTGCTTAGGACATAGGCAATAGGTTAATTTATCTACTAAAAGTTTAAAGATTTATGGGATCATTGTACCTCCAATAAGTGTATTCTCCAGACACCCCTACTGACTTCCCTTCCTCTTATATGAGATGAAAATACTATATCTTGTCATCCGTGTTTGCAGGGCAAAGGTAAAGAAATCAATGGGACTTAAATGAATGTTTGGTTAATAACAGAGCATACATGTTAGTGGGGGAATGACAGAGGGATTAGCACCTCCAGGGTACACAGGGAGGCAAGAAGCAGAGGAATAAGTCTCCTCAGCCAGGGAAGCCAGGGAATAGGGCACTATGGTGGAATGTGGCTTTATCATCTGGTTATCTGTGTCTGAGTCTCAGCTCTGCCTTTGCAAGATCTGTGATGCTGAGTGAATTTTTCTTTTCTTTATATGATCTTGGATAAGTCACTTAAACTCCATGGGCCTCAGTTTTCTCATCTGAAAATGAAGAAGTTGGACTGGAAGGCCTCAAAGTTTCCATCTAGTTTCAAAGCTGTGATCCTTTGATCTTCTCTAGGTCTCACTTTCCCAACCTGGAAAGTGTCATGTAGTGAAAAGATGGTTTTGAGGTCCAGTTCATAAACCATGAGAAACTTCTTCATCTAAACTTTGGGTCTCTATCACTAACCTCTCTGTTTCTCCATGTGGGAAAGGTAATGTAATAGAAAGAACATGGACCCTGGAATAAGATCCCTTGGCTTTGATTCTGGGTTCTGTCACTTGAAAACTTGGTAACCTTAGATAAGTCACTTATCATAGACCTCAGTTTCTTCTTTTGGGAAGGGTGATGGAGTAGAATAAATGCTCACCTTAGAATCAAACCTCTTGAGTTTGAGTCCCAAGTCTGTCAGTTACAGGCTGTGTGAGTTTGGGTAAGTCATTTTCCTTTTCCAAAGTTTAACTTCACAATCTAGGAAATGTGTACATTGGAAAGACTATTGGAGTCAGAAGCTCTAGGTTAAAGAGTCAGCTCTGCTCCTTGCTGGTTGTTCGTATGACCTTGGACAAGCCTCGTTCCTTTCCTTGAGCCTCGGTTTCCTCTCATGTAAAATAAGGGGATTGGACTATATAATAATTTATATATGCACTGTGAAGTTTACAAAGCACTTTCCCTATGACAACCTTGTGCAGCAGAGAGTATAGGCATTATTATCCCAATTTTGTAGATTAGGAATATGAATATCTCTAAGGTCATTTCTACTTCTAACAATCCACATATGACTTGTTTTCCTATAGGCTAACAATAAAGAAATTTTAAAAACTAATTAATTATAGTTTTAATTTTTGTTTTGTTTTTAGATTGCTTATATTTCCTCCTGTATCTTTCTCCTGTGTCTTCTCAGGCAGCCATCTTTTATAGCAAATAATTTTTAAAAGTAGGTAAAAAAAAATCAACAATGTTGATCAACAAATTGACAAAATTTGACATCATATGTAATCTATCAAACTCTTGGATTCCACTCTTTGCCAAGGAGTGTGGGAATATGTCATCTCATGTTTCTTCTTTGGAACCAAGCTTGGATATCCCAATATTCTTTTTTTGTTTTGAAGTTGTTGTACTTTTTCATGTATATTGTTGTAGACATTGCATATATACATTTTTCTTATCTCTACTTATTTCTCTTTGTGGTTGCTTCATGTAAGTCTTTCCATGATTCTCTGTGGTCATCATGCCCACACAGCACAATATCATGCCATTACCTTCTTGTACCACACCTTGTCCAGTCATTCCCCATTCCAGGGATGTTGACATTGTTTCCTGTTCTTTGTTACCACAAAATGCACTGCTAGAAATATTTTGCATATCTTGTATATGGAGCCCTTCTTTTTGTCACTCTCTTTCTTGGGGGAATATACTTAGCAATGGGATCTCTGGATCCATTGACATGGACAGTCTGGTCATTTTCTTGGAATAATTCCATTTTTTTTTTGAGAACAGTTGTACCGATTCATATCTCTGTCAACAACCCATCAATGTCCATAGCTCTTCCAATACTGACTACTCAAAAAGGAAAGGAATAAGGATGGAACTGGTAATTTTATTAGTACTGGAAGGTCACAGGGAGGAAATTTTTCTACTAATAAAGATCAGTACCCACTCTGCAATTCATAGTATTAGAGAGTGGCCTAGAGCACTGAGAGATTAATAAGTGACTTGCCCCTGTTTACACAGCTAGCATGTGTCAGAAGCAAAACTTCAGACCAGACCTTCCTGGCTTTGAGGCCAAATTCATGACACCATGCTGTTGCCTGTTCTCCCATAGAGATTGTAAATTTCTTGCAGGCTGGAACTACCTATCATGGCTCTTAAAACCCACATAGTGATTTTTACATGTTTGCAAAAAGAGTTGCTAGATTGTATAATTGAATTAACTGTCTCTTATATGTTGGTATTTCCTTCAGGCACCCCTGTGCTATGCATATAGCATCATAGGTTTTTAGCTATATGACAGACTAGCAGGTGGTCAGTGAATACATGCTGAATTGAAACTGAACTGTGGAAGAACCTTGAATGTTTGGTCATCTATGGACCATTTATGACCTTCCAGCTAGTCTTCTCCAACAGCACTGTCCAAGTATAGACTATTAAAGCTATCTCTACTCCAGGTTTCTAATGCTCCCTTCTCCTGGAATTGTGATTTCACTGGTTCCCACAGCACATAATGAAGTCCCACCAAATTTCAGCAATTACCTTCTAATGTTCATTGGCCTGAGTGTTGGGGATGGGAGTTAAATGATGCATAAAATCAATCTGGGCTACCAAGCAGTGAAAAGTGGATTTTTCCAATGCCACTTGAGCAGGGAGCCAAACTACCTCCAGTGAGCCATTGTACCAGGTGGAGCCTTCCTTTGGATTGGAGATCACTTCTTTAGAAGTGGTGGCTGGAAGTTACAACCCATTCTGATACTCAGATGCAGAGGAAATAAGTTCCAGAAAGCTTTGGGATTGCTGGATGTTTGAGCATATGTTATCTGAGTCCTTTGCATAGCCATTCAGAGTCAGTGAAATATGGTGGGAAAGAAAAATCTGAAATAAACAGACCTTTAGCCTTGCCTGGGTCATCAACTAACTGGGTGATCATTTACAAGTTAATTTTTCTGGGTCTTAGATTCCCTCATCTTGAAGCAGAAAGAGTGCTATACTTAGAGTTGGTTCTGTCACTTAGTAGTTCTGTGTCCATAAACAAAATTACTTCTCCTCTCTGAACCTCATTTTCTTCAAATATAAAATGATGAGGTTAGACTAAATGACTTGTGAGGTTCCCTCTGGTCTCTGACATCCTAGAATTCTATCTATACTATGAAGGGATCCGACGAGATGACTCCCCATGATTCCATGTTATGCCTGCTTCCCAGGAAGTGGTTCCAAATCCAATCCTTAATGGACCCATGACTGTCTTTTTGGAAGCATGGTGAAGTGGAAAGAGCATTGGAATTGGAGTCAAAAGACCTGGGTTCAAACTCTGTCTCTCACATTCACTCAGTTACATCACCTGTAAATAAAATTATTAGACTGGATGGCCTCTGAAGTCCCTTTGAGTTCTAGAAGCCAGTTGAGGCAGCTAAGTGCAATGGTGTATAGTCTATTCAGTGTGGAATTAGGAAGTCTTGAGTTCAAATTTGGCCTCAGACATTTATTAGCTATGTGAACCTGTATGAATCATTTAGCTTCTCTTAGCCTCAGTTTCCTCATTTGTAAAATGGGAATGATAATACTATCTACCTCACAGGATTGTTGTGAGAATCTAAAGACATGCCATATGTAAAATGCTTTGAAAACCTTAAAGCACTTTGTAAATGCCAAATATCATGATTATACCTAGTATCCTATGGCCATAAGCCACTTTAATTCTCTTGGTATCACTTTCTCATTGATAAACTGTATTTTTCCCCTCCAACAAAGTTATTTTTATTGGATATAGCCCATCAAAAACAAAATGTCTGTCAATAGTGAGAATAGAAAGAAAAGCTAAAATTACACCTTCCTTCTTCCAAGTCTGTAGCATATAAAGTGGAATCATAACTTGTGGCTAAATACAGACTTTTCTAGACTGTCAGAGGGTTACATTCACCAAATATAAGTCATTGTCATAGTTGTCATCATCAATGATCATAGCTGTCATTGTCATCGCCCTCCTTGTTGTCATTGTCATCATCATCATTGTCATCATCATCATCTTAGCACATTAGTCTTGAGTTCTGCTGGTCATTCAGAGAATGAACACCCTCCTTCTTCTCAGCAAGGCTCCCCTCCAGCCTCCTTATTAGTGGATTTTGATTCACCATTGCTTCCCAGACATTGTGACCTTTGAGGTCTATTGCAGTTCTAGATCTATGATCCTATGACCTCTCTGGGTCTCAGTTTCTTCATCTGTTAGGTCAAGGAGTTGGACTCAGCCTTTGAGGAATATTTTACCTCTAGAACTAGATTTTATGACCTAAAACTTGGAACTAGAAGGCTGCATAGCAGGTACCAATATTAGCACTTATTAGCTGTGAGATTATGGGCAAGATGAGTCTTCTGAACCTTAAATTTCCTCCTTTGAATTCAGAAATAGCCCTTTCACCTCTTGCCTCCTCAGGGCTATTGCAAAGAAAGTGGCTCTCAGATCTTTTTTTTTTATATCTTATTTTTTGCTTTTTGGAGGGGGGAAGGTAGGGCAATTGGGGTTAAGTGACTTGCCCAAGGTCACATGGCTAGTTTTTCTGTTAAGTGTCTGGGGTCAGATTTGAACTCAGGTCCTCCTGACTCCAGGGCCTGCACTCTATTCACTGTGCCACCTAGCTGCCCCCTGGCTCTCAGATCTTGAAGAACTAAAAACAACGTGGGACATTGTCATACATTTAGGAAAAAAACACTTACTGTTATGTTCTATAGGTAAAATCACAAACTACCCCTTCTGATGCAAGGGGAGGCATTTGCCCAATGTACCTTATTATTCACTCACTCACTCAGTAGCAGCTAAGAAGCATTCACTGAGAGCTGGCAAGGAACAATACAAAGAGCTAGGCCTTGGGAGAGGAATCAAATAAAATTGATGGTGAGATGTAATGCCTGGCCTGCTGTCACTTACAATCTAGTAGGGTGCCCAGACACTAACAGAGATGGCTATGGTACATAGTGCTACTTGTCAGAGAAGGGTTATGTGAGTTATAGGGGTGGAGTTAATCTTTATTGTTGGGAAAGATAACTCCTATTCACATACTGGTCACATTCCTGGCATCCCTCATAGGGAGAGCTATGGAATCATGTCTTCTAGCCCACTATGAATAGGCAAATTCTAAACTTTGGTTTCTCCAACAGTAAAACATTTATTTTAAGAGTTATGAAAATTTCTTAGCCAACAATATCCCTCTTATTCACCTGCCATATTTTTGGAAATTCTCACCATTGGGAATAATTTTTTGGGATAGAGACTTTTCCAGTCAAGGTCATGTTGAAGATGGATGACTTACCTTGAAGGATTGAACTTTTAGTAACAGAAGTCATAGATTCATAGTGAGAGCTAGAAAAGAGATTCAATAGCATCTTTTCCCACCCCAGACATCTGACAGATGAATCAGATTCAGAGCAGGCAAGTGATATGCCCAAGGTTATATAGAAAATTAATGGCACTCATTGGCTACACAAGTTGGGATTAGTTTTTCAGCCTAGCCCTTATAGACAGCAAAGGCCTGAGGAAATTGAACCTTGTACAGAGGTGGGTTTTGATGGGGCTGAAAGAAATCAACAAAGACGTTGAAGAACTGATCTCTGATGATTCAGTTAAGTCAGGGTAGGGTTGGGGAAAGCACCCTGATAACATAAGAAACTAGAGCTTTGAAGACCCAGGCTATACATGATACATACTCATTTCCTTCTAAGTATATCCCTGCTTTGAAATCTCCAGTTTTCTTACTTCTGCCTTAGCCTTCTTAAATTCTGCCGTTTGAGAAATCATGGCTCCTGGTCTTTTTTGTACCTTCATTTGTATCCTTTTTTGGGAACTACCCTTTTTCTTCTAGAAGGAGGAATGTTCCCTCAGTGACTCCTCCTATCTGGGTTGTCCCCATGAATATATGGTATTACCTCTATGCAGGGGACATGGTATGAATCAATATATCAATGTGAGTTATAATTTCTATCATAGCTCTTATAATTTACAAACTATTTTCCTTATAAACACCCCTGGAGGTGAGAAATATGGTTACCATATATCCTCGTTAGAGATGAGGAAACTGAGGCTCAGATAGTGTGGTATGAAGGAATGAGCATTGGATTTAGAGTCAGAAGGCAGGATCAAAATCTCAGTTCTACCACTCACTAGTCATATAGTCTCAGCAAAAATCACTTCTGCTCTCTGGGGTTCAGTTTCCTCATTTGCAAAATATAGGTGTTGTTCAGACTTGATTTTTTCAAAGATCGCTACACCTTTAGTTTGTATCTAAGATCATATTGTTAGACAGAATGGGAAACCAGGATCCCATCACAGATTTTCTGACTTCAGGGCCCACAGTGCTCTTTCCACTATGCCAGGTTGTCTAATTCAATGTATTCGCAAATAATATTTTTAAAGGGATAAAAAAGTGGTGCATTTTGTTCTCACGTTGCACTAAAAGCTTTCTCCTTCCTTTAGCAGGCTTGTTTAACGTGATGGGCAGAATGAAAGCTTCATAAATCATAAACAGGCAGAAATCGAAGTCAAAGCAAGGCAGGATGGGATGTAGAATTGAGTCTCTCTAGTGGGGTGGGTGTTCTGGCTCCTTGAACTTGTGGGAGGCAGAAGAAGTGTCTGCTCAGAATCCAGGCCCTAAACAGAAACAATGAGGCTGTGGAAAATAGAAAAGAATTGGAAATAAAATAAGTTCCCATCTTTGGGGAAATGGCTGAAAAAAAGAATCTTATGATTTGTGAATGTAGTGGGACATTGTGTTTTAGGAAATTATGAGAATGAGTTCAGAGAAAAATAGGAGGATGTGTATGAACTGATGCAGAAACCAGTGGAACAAAAATAACAATGTGCATGATGATTTCAGCAACCTAAATGAAAAGACCACTAAAAAGAAGTTTCGCTTTAGGTAATGGAAAAACCCTTCTTTTATGAAAAGGATGAAACACACTTTCCTGCCCATGTAAGATAGGGGGTGTGTGTGTGTGTGTGTGTGTGTGTGTGTGTGTGTGTGTGTGTGTGTGTGGAGGTGAGGCACTAGCAGAGAATGTTCTATATGCAATCAGATGCTGTACTGAGTGCTTTTGCTACTTTGATGTTTTTGTTACAAAGGTGATGGTTCTGGTTTGGATTTCATTCTGAAGGAATAGAGGGTTTCCCGCAAAAATAAATTTGATATGAAGACACAAGGTACCAATAAAATGCATATATTTAAATGACAGTTAAGTGAAATGGAGATGAAGAGAAGGTGAAGTATACCACAGCAGGATCCCTTGATGTGTGTGTGTGTGCCCATGCAGACACAAGCACACACACATGCACACACACACACACACACACATTTGGTGTCAAGTTCTGCCTCTGTTTCTTACTACCAGTGTAATTTGTGTGAAATGCCTTTTCTTTTTACATTTCTGTTTCCTCAACTGCTTAAAAAAAACAAGGCTCAGGCATAGACCATCATCTAACACCATACACCAAAGTCAAGTCTAAATGAGTACATGATCTAGGTATAAAGGCTGACACTGTAAGTAATCTGGGGAAGCAAGGAATAGTTTACCTGTCAGATGTATGGAGTAGGGAAGACTTTATGACCAAAGAAGAGTTTGGAGAGCATTATAAAATGCAAAATGGATAATCTTGATTACATTAAATTGAAAAGTT
>CM053585.1:383568039-383614959 GCA_028646515.1 Pseudochirops corinnae
ATATCTCTAAGCATATGGAAAAGTGCTCTAAATCACTATTGATTCAAGAAATGCAAATCAAAACAACTTTGAGGTACCACATCTCACCAGTCAAACTGGCTAAGATGACAAAACAGGAAAATTACAAGTGCTAGAGAGGATGTGGAAAAACTGGAACACTAATGCATTGTTGGTGGAGCTGTGAACTGATACAACCATTCTGGAGAGCAATCTGGAACTATGCCCAAAGAGCTATAAATAATTGCTTACCCTTTGACCCAGTAATACCACTTCTAGGGTTGTATCCCAAAGAGATCATCAAAGTGGGAAAAGGACCCATATGTACAAAAATATTTATTGCAGCTCTCTTTGTGGTGGCAAAAAACTGGAAATTTAGGGGATGCCCATCAATTGGGAATGGCTAAACAAGTTGTAGTATATGAATGTAATGGAATACTATTGTGCTATAAGAAATGGGAAGGAGATGGACTTCATATTTACCTGTACACAATCACAGACACATCATATGCGTGATGACCAACCTTGATAAACTGGACTCTTCTCAGCAATGCACAGCTATAAGACAACTCTACAAGTCTCAGGATGGAAGGAGATATCTACATTCAGAGAAAGATCTAGAAAGAACAGAGTTTAAATGGAGACCGAAGCAATCTACATGCTATCGTTCTTTTTCATGTTTCGTTCTCTTTCTTTTTTCCCATTGTTCACTCCATTGGTTACAACCCTTCTATAACGAGACTATTGTACAATGTGAAAGTATTTGCAGATGCTATACATGATTGCACACTACCATGGGGAGGAGGGTATGGGAGGAGAGAAAATTTGAAACCCAAGTGATTGTGGAACTGAATCTTGTAAACTGAAAGTAAATAAACAAGTCAATGAAAAAACAAACAAAAAAACCAAGGCTCAGTTAGAAGAATGCTAAGGCTCCTAGTTTTGACATTCTATTTTCTAAAAACCTTCCAAGCTTTTATCCTGAGCAATATTTCAAGTTCCCTTTATGCTCTGAAATAAATGACATTTTGTATTCTAAGGTAGCTCCCAGTTCCAACATTCCCTGTTCTTATGTCCTTCCCAGTTCTGATGTTTTCTAAGGTTCCTCAAAGCTCTTACATTCCATGTTCTAAGGTTCCTCTAACCTCTATGTTCTAAAGTTCCCTCTATGTCTGATATTCCATGTTTTAGGGGCTCTTTCAGCTCTGACATTCTCTGTTCTAAGGCCCTGCCTTGGTCTGACATTTCCTGTTCTAAGTTCCCTTCCAGTCCTGACATTTCCTATTCTAAGCTTCCTTCCAGTTTTGATGCTCTCTGTTCTAAACTCCCTACAAGTTCTGATGTTTCCTGTACTAAGGCCTATCCAAATGCTCATGCTCCATGATTTTAGGATTTATACAGAAAAAAAAATTATTCCTGAGAGATGGTGGTGGGGTCCTCTGCAGGCTCCACCATCCTAAAGCCCTTCATGATAGAAAAGCAGTACTGTCTTCTTCCTCCCCCCCCCCCCCATATTTTTCATCATGAGGCAGCAAAATCACAAAACTGATCTTCTAGACCTTCTTTCATCTGGAATTCAGTGAGGTTGACAGGGTTTGGATCACAACTTGTTATGAGTGTTAGGAGATGCCCATTCAGGTTGAACAAGATGACCTTCACCTCTCTAAATCTGGGATCCTGAGTACTTTTATCTGGAAAATTTGTTTTATCTCAAAGTTAGACCAAGTCAGAGATGTCAAGCTCAAATACAGAATAGAGCTCTGAGGGCCACATACTGACTTAGCAAACTAGAAAGTAATATTATCTATGTTATATTTTATTTTTATGTATTTTGTTAAACATTCCCCAATTATATTTTAATCTGGTTTGGGCCATACTTGGGAGCTGCCTGTGAGTTTGACATGTCCCTTGTAATGCTGAATCTTTGTTTCAAGTGTTTATCTCAACCCTTATCTTATCTAGGCAGCCTTCCTCCACTGCTTTAGCCCCTTCTAATATCTCCCTCCTCTAACCACCAATGGCAGGTACTGTCTCTATTGCATGATTCTGCACTTGGTTATGAACTGTCTTATCTTATACCTTAATTGCTTAATATGTATTTGTCTTCTCTTCACAACAATACTGTGAGATCCCCAAGGACAGGGACCAGGCCTTGTACTTCTCTTCAATCTTGCCCTTTTTCCCTAGCAACATCAACAAATGTGTATGAAGTGCCTACTCTGTTCAAACACTATGCTATGTATTGGGACAAAAAGACAAAAATAAAACCAACCCTGCCCTCTGGGAGGTTGCAGTCTAACCCAATGATAATGAGAACACAGTTAATGCTCAGAATAGTGTGATGGTTGCTCATGACTGACTTCAGAACATTGAGAACATAGAATGTCATGGCTAGAAGGGATCCTAATATTCATTTAATCCAACCCTCTCATTTTACATATAGAGTAATGCAGACAATCCAAGTAATTAGCTCCAAATCAAACAGCTAGTAATAAATAAGTAGAATGAAGGTTTAAATCCAGGCTTTCTGATTCCAAATCCAATATAATTTTCACTACAACATGCTGACTTCCCAGTCTTTTAGACTGTGTGCTCTATGAGGGCAGAGATAGAAATTTGTTTATCTTTCTATTGCCCACTACACTGAGCACAGGTTTGGATTCACTTAGCATTTACCAACTGGGGAGAAATAATCTTCAGGGGAGGCCATATAAAAACAGAAATAGTACTGAGGAATCCAGATGGGATATTGAGCTGTGCCATTGGCAGTAGGTGTGGTGAATATTGGCAGTGAGTGAGGAAACTGTGGAAAAAACACTGAACCAGGAGTTAGGAGACTGAGTATTAGTTCTGAATGTGCCTCTAATTTAATGTGACCCATAACAAATTATTGTCCCCCCTCTTCTGGATTTCAGTTTCTCTACCTATAAAATGAAGTGGGTTTGAATTAGATCATCTTAAGGTCCCTTCCTATGTTAACATCCTATATCTCAAAGCAATTCCCAGAACTAATATTCTATGTTCTAAGAGTCTTTCCAGTTCTGGCAGTCTATAGTATCAGATAATTCCCAGAACTGATATTCTGTGTTCTAGGAGTCTTTCCAGTTAGAACAGTTTGTAATATAAGGTGATTCTGAGAACTGGTAGTTTGTTTCAAGGTCCTTACCAGTTTTATTACTCTATACCATAAAGGTAACTTTCCCAAGTATGTCAGTCTATGACTAAGGAAGAGTTATTGATGCCCAATAGCAGAGACCATATCAAGTGATAAAATGTCAGGGCCCATCTATCTACCAATTACTTAAAGATAGTCAGAATCCCCAGAAGTAATTAGTACTCATTTTATCATGGGTGAGTTGGCAGATGGCTCAAGGGCTTCAGAGTGAGGGAAATAAAGGAAATATTGTAAGAGTATTAGGAAGGAAATGGGAAGGAGGAGAAAAATGCCTGCAGACTAGTAAATTATCTTTTATTGATTAGGTAATTTCCAGGAGGAGATAAATTATGGTCAGGTTTTAGAAGAGAGAGATGTAGATTGGAATATGGGCAGTAAGAACCAAGCACATGGAAAATGTCTTATCCAGTTTTACGTTGTTCTTTACTAATCTGCCCCAGTAATTCTTCTAGCCCAGAGCTCCCCAAGGTGATTATGCTCAGCTTTTTCACTGCAGAGACATAACTGCATTAGAATAATAGAATAGACTCTCTAAGAATATAAGAGCTGGAAGGGATGAATAATGTCAGAGCTGGAAGGGATTTTGGAACATAGAATTTCAGAGTCAGGAACATAGAATACCAGAGCTGAGAAGGACCTTAGAATGGATATTTGAGTTAAAACTTAAAATACAGAATGCTATATTAAAAAAGACAATAGACATGGTATGTATGGATTGGGAGATCATCTGGTTTGATTGTCGTTTTGGAGAGGAAGAAATTCAGTCTCAAAATACAGATGAGATTTGGTAAAATCCCAATGGCTGGTGGATCTGGGACTAAAACCTAATTCTTCTTTCCTGCGTAGTGGCTTTTGTATGATATCATAAGTCCTTATTCCAATATGAATTTACTTTTCCATTTTCTCCCTATCTCACTGTTAATATGCATTTCAGTTAAGGCTTCCCTGAAGGCTTCTCTAATGAGTTATCATGACTTAGAGCCAAGGCCACCATAATAAAACATTTATTTGTATTCCATTTTATTTTTTTTACAAAGCACTTTGCATGTATTATCCGTATGTATTGATCCTATACGATGAAGAAATTAGTGGAGGTATTGTTTTCTCCCCTTTATAGATGAAAGGACTGAGAAGAAGGGAGGTTAAAGAACTCTCCCAGGGGTGCAGAACTTATAAATAGCCATGCTGATATTTAAAACCAGATCTTGCAGCTATGAACCCAATATTCTGTGTGTAGACTGCCACAAAGGAAATGTATTCTCCAAGGAACAAAGAAAATTTCTGCGTCCTCTCATGGGAGCAACACACATGTCATGTGAGACAGAGTCTACAGTTATCAAATTAATTTGAATGAGGATTTCCAGAAAGCTTAGCTCCAATTCATTTATTTATTTGATGGAACTGCAAGCTGAGTAACTCTTCAAATAATATTGTAATTTTTTTTTTTTACCAATTACATGTAAAGATAATTTTAACATTCATTTAAAATTTTTTCAATTTATTTAACATTAATTTTTAAACATTTTGTATTCCAAGCTTTTTTTGTCCTTCCCTCAAATCACCCCCATCCCAAACAGTAAGCAATTTGATATAGGTTATATATATGCAATCATGTAAAACATTTCTATATTAGCCATGTTGTGAAAGAAGAAACAGATCAAAAGAAAAGACCATGAAAAAAATAAAGTGAAATTGTCTTGAATCATTGCATTGCTGAGAATAGCTAAGTCATTTATAGATAATTGTTGTTATTACTTTGCTATTTTTGCTATGTTAATCATTGCTATTTTCTCCTGGTTCTGCTCACTTAACTTTTCATCAGTTCATGTGAGTCTTTCCAGGTTTTTCAAGCAGTGAGAAGCTTTGAGAGAAGCTGGCTTCCAGTGGAAGGAGCTTACCATCAAGATACAAGTGATTCTTTGACCTCCTTGTTGAGGCTTTATCATTGCAGTTGTGACATTGTTGCAAGTTGGAGATGTAGGGGTTTTTCTTGGTGAATTGGCCACAGCTTCATCGCGGAGGCATTTGTTTGCCCCCTTAACTACAATGCATGGGCATTCAGTACCCTGGACAGAGATACACTATTCTTTGGAGTTCAGTACCACAGATAGCTACTGGTTGCTGTGGTTTGATAACTTCTACTGACAGTATAGAGAGCACTCATTGATCTTGTAATCAAGTCTGGGCAACACACTGAATAACATTGTGACATTGGACAAATGATTTCTCTACTGTCTCTACTATTTCTCTACTACAATCTCTTCATCCGTGAAATGAGGAAATTGGACTCACTGATCTCCATGGTCTCTTCTAGCTCTTATATTCTAGGTACCCATTGGGCTTCACTCAGACACATGAGTTACTGGCAAAGGTTAATTTTTTGGGGGGAAGAGGAGTTGTTTTTATTTGTTTTGTTACCAAAGGATCAGAACTAGAGGGAATGAACCCTAAGATTCTTGCCTAGCTGCTGATTTGAGGAAAACCATTTTGCCTTGATGAATCTGTTTCTTCATCTGGAAAATAGATAAAATGAGATGAACTTTCTCTTCAAAGCCTGTCAGTGCTCTGAGGACAAAAAACATGTCACTGAGTTATGCATGGTGCCTTTTCTTGATTGTAATGGTAGAAAGAGGCAGCATGAATGATTGGCATGTGCAGACTCAATCATCCATTCACTCATTCAGTCAACATGTAGGTATGCATATGCCAAATCCTATGCTGAACACTGAGTCAAGAGAAAGATGAGATAGGAACCCTGCCCTCCCTGAGCTCATAGTCCAGATGGAAACAATATTATCAATTAGATCCCTGTATATTAGGGTTTAACAATGACATATATATACACACACACACACACACACACACACACACACACACACACATATATACACATATATATACACACACACACACACATATATATATATATATGAACATGTGTAATGGCAAGCACAGAAGTAGTTAACACCTTGTTTCAGTTCAAGTTTCTTTTGAGCCTTGTATCAAATCTGTTAAGAAGCAGAATGTGTGAACCCCACAACTTGTGAACCCTAGAACTCATGAAGTCCTGCAACAGGAAAGGGAGGAGATAATGACCATATTTAAGGAGAAGCCTAGGTTAGAGACAGCGGAACTGAAAAGAGGACTCTTGTGGTGGCAAGAGTCAAGAAGGAGAACACTTTTGGTATCCCAGAACTCTGTTTGTCTGCTCTGTGTTGATGTTTTTTTGTGATACTTTGTACAGAAGCCCTTACTGGAAGCCCTGAAAAAGGATTTTCTGTTTGTATGTTTACAAAAGTCCTGGAGGAGGGTTTTGGGGGTCCTGGGACTTTACTGATGATTGGTGCTGACCTCTTGAACCTTGTTTGTGGGTCTGTGTTGATTTCTATGTTGATGATTTGTGTTGAGTTCTCAGACCTTGTTGGTGGGTCTGAGTGGATTTCACTGTCAGATAGTGAACTGATGATTGTGCCAGCAATGTGTATAAATATTATTGTGGCTCTGTCAAGCTTTGTCTTCCCAGAAACAGGAACTGTGAAGGACTTGAGGTAGACTAGACCCTGTGAACTTCAATATGGAATGAGAACTGGATGAAGAACTGGACAAGGAGCTGGACAAGGAACTGGGAGCTGCCTGCTTTTGAACCCAGTTGACAGTTGAAGCTGAGAGCCAGCCTCGAGTCAAACTGAAAGAAGACTTTACTTGGATACTATGTACTAACTGAGCAGATTATGATTTACTGTGACCTAGGGATGGAGAATTTTGACTTTTGTACTTTGTGATTGAATTAAGGATTTTGTGATTGACTAAGTGAATGTACTTTGTTTAAAACTAGGTGACCACTTTGGTGAAAATTATGTGGCCATTTTTAGTGATAAGTTGTTGAATTGTGACATGGTGAATGCTGTATTTTGATTTTCTGTGATAAGATGTAACATTGTGAATGTTGTATTTTGATTTTCTTTGAATGTTTTGCTCCGATTTGTTATTGAATAGAGAACTCACTCTACTATGTAATCAGAACCTTGAAAGCTCTTCACAGTAGCAGTCCTCTGGAAAGCTGCTTGTGTGTGGCTTTACACCATGGTGGCCCACACTTTGCAAAGCAGTTCACATGCATGATCTAATTTGATCTTTACTAAGGTCCTGGGAGGTAAGTATTGTAGATCTTAGTGTGGTAGCATGTGAAAAAGCAAAATTTAGAGCAAATATACCCAGGTTTGAATAATGAATAATTTTTAAAGTGGCTCCCTCTGGACACTTTCCTAAGGACAAGTCACCAAAGTTTCCTAGGACTCAGTTTCCACATCATTAAATGAAAGTTATTAGACTTGATGAGGTCTGTGTACCTTCTAGTTCTGTATCTATAATCTACTTTTTTTTTTTGCAGGAAGGACCTTAGACTCAAATTGGTACTAAACACTGTATTTGCAATGGCATTTTGAAGTGCAGTTATCTTTAGCCCCATATTAAAGATGAATAAGCTGAGGATTAAAGATACAGTGTGACTTGGCCAAGGGCACAAGGCTATTTAGTGGCAGCATTTGGCCTCAGCCTGCACCTGACTCCAAATGCAGGGCTCTTTCCACATCTCCACATCGCTTTGGAAGATAAAATTCAAACTCATAGCAAGTTTAAGAGTGACATAAGCCTTGAGAAGAATACAAGATTCAAAGAGCTATCCAAAGACAACATGTCACTAACAAAGGAACAACACAGATGCTAAGGGCCATAGATAGTCCAGAGAAAGGAGGGAGCACAATGGCTGACAGGTATCAAGGAAGGTTTACTGGAAGAAATGGGTTTTAAGTGTAATTTTTCTGAGGGTTACTGACTAAATGAGAAGGAAATTTCAGAGAATAATGTGAACAAAGGTATGGAGGTGGGAAAAGTATGTAGTGCATTTGAAGTAAGATGATAGGTTCAACCTTGCTAGAGTGGAAATATACAATGGATAGTGAGAAATAAGACTGGAAAGGTAGGATGGACTGAATTTGTGGTGACCTTTCTAACAAATAAGGGGGTATGGGCTTTATCCTGAAGCAATGGGAAGGCTGCCTTTTCTCTACAGTATGATCATCTTTCTAGATTGAACCATTGGTCTCAGCATTGCAAATGGATCAGCTTCAGCCATTACTCTTTTGTTATTCTTTGTTTTTTTTTCTGGCTGGATATAATAGTGAACAATGAGAAAGGGAGTGTGACACAGAGGGATGCACACTGACTCTGGTATCTGATATCTGGTGTCTGAGGACCAGGTTCAAATTCTACGTCTGCTGTTTACTATCTGTATGATCTTGCCGCTTATCTCTCCAGGACCCAGTTTATTCAGTAAAATGAGGACATTGAACTAGATAATCTAGGAGACACGCTCTAGCTTCAGGCAGTTCATCTTAGGGCCCAAATAACCACAGAGAAGCATGGAAGTGAGAGCACCAGCTCCTGAGTGAACAGGGCTGTGTCTCTGTGAATTGGTATTATCAGCCCTAAGTCCTGTTAAGAACCTTACAGACTGTGTGACCATGGGCAAGATGCTTAAATTCTCTGAACTTCGTCTGTCACATAAGAACGAAAATGATTGCACTGGCTGAATGTGATTCAGAGCACAGCTCTCCTAGGCAATGAGCTCAGGACTCAGCATTCCTATGAAATGAGAACATTGAGGCCCAGAATATAATAGAGAGGAGACTGAAAGAAGATCTAGCTGTGACACAGTAAGTATCTGTGAACCCTGGCCACATCACTTCAATTTGCTGGCTCTTTGCTTTCTCAGCTATAAAACACACACATACACACATGCACATATACATACATACATACATACATACACACATCCCTTCCAGTCCCAAATCCTGTCCCTTTGCCAGAGTCATAGTCAGTCAGCCGTCTGCGATCCTTGTAGGACAAACACTATGTAAATTCAAACTTGTTTTTTTTCTCTTTCCAAAGGAAATGAATGGCCTATTTAATTTCTTCTCAAACAGAAGTCTACTCCCTAATTTCTCTAAACCTTTTTACTACTGTTGTAAAAATTTCAGGCTCTTTGATTTGCAAATATTAATTTGACTAATGAGTCCTGAAGACCATCTGATCACATTTTCCATTTTTTATTACAATGTAGAAATTTCAGGCATATTTGAGGAATAACTGGAAGAAAAAGACACAACAAAAATGTCTTTGGGGATTAAAAAAACTGAACACCATCTTATCTGGTCCTTTGTTTGTGATTCAGGGACAGTAGGGGATGGTGGTAGAGGAGAGAGTTGACTGGGGAGTTGTCAGGGCTCGAAAGCCCTGCCCTAAGGGGCAGAATGTGCTTACCCTTTCAAAGGAGATGACTCAGGATGTTTTTAAGAGGTTTTATTAAAGTTGGACTCTCAGCCCCCGCCACTCGAAGGCTTGGATCCTTTTATCTACCCCAGATCCACACCCCACACGTGACACTGACACAGCGCAGCTGATTGGGATTAAGAGGGGGAGGTAAATTGTAATTACAAAGGCATGAAGACCCCAAGGTGTGGAGACATCCATCGGGAACCTCAGGCATCCCAGCAAGAAAGTTCTGAGCAACTGCAACATCCCCTGGCCAGGGATGGGGCAATACGCTCTAACCTCCACGTGACCCAACTCATTCCCGGGCCTCAAACACATCCCTGTGTCTCCACATTACCATTTGCAATCTGGCACTTATTTGTGACCCTTACAGGAAGTTGGTTTAAAGATACTTTTCTTTGTTTTTATTTTATTTTTTGCTTTTTGGAGGGAGGAAGGAAGGACAACTGGGATTAAGTGACTTGCTCAAGGTCACATGACTAATAAGTGCTAAGTGTTTGAGGCCGATTTTGAACTCAGGTCCTTCTGACTCCAGAGCTGATACTCCACTCACTGCACCACCTAGCCTCCCATTTAGTTTAAAGATGGAATGGAATAACCAAGTGAAAGTATTATACATTTATTTCAATATTTATAGTTTTTAACAGACATTGTCTCATTTTTATTTTTTAAAAAAGAGGAGAGGTGTATAGAGCTGATCTCAGAGGCAGGGAGAGCTGAATTCAAGTCCTACCTTTGATACATACTAGTTGCGTGATGCCAGACATACCACTTAACCTTCTCAGTGCTCCAAGTACTCTCTAAGACTGTACATGGCATAAAAGGTGACTACTTGCATTGGCAGAGGAAATTCCTTTATCCAGTAGCTCCTTATATCAGAAGTCAAGTCCCTATGATGGGGGAGGAGGGAAAGAGAGAAGAAGGGAGGGAGGTAGAGAGGAGGAGAGAGATGGGGAGAAAATAGAGGGAAAGAAAGAAAGAGGAGGGAGGGAGAACAGAGGGAAGGGGAGAGAGAGGATAGAGAAAGGAGAGAATAGAGGGAAAGGGAGCTGGGTAGAAGAGAAAGAAACGAGGGAGGGAGGGAGAAAGAGAGAGACAGAGATAGAGAAAATGAATAGTGGGAGAGGGAGGGGCAGAATGGAGTGCATGCTTTAGAGAGTCAAGAAGAACTGAGTTCCAATTTTACTTCTGAAATTTAAGCGTTGTCTTACGCTCGTCAAGTCACTGAAACTATGAGTCTCATGCAGTTCTGAAGTGCAGAGACCAAGAATTCCCCAAGTTAATGAAAACCCCCTACTCTTTTCGGTAATTCCTTGTGTATTTTATTTCGATAATGAGAAGCAGTAGTAAGAAGAGAATGAGAAGTTTTTGGTTCAGGTCCTGGCTCTGACATTCATTGACTTTGTGAGACACTTCCTCTGTCTCAGTCTTTGAATCTCATCTATAAAATGGAGATAAAAACAGTTCCCCAAAAAAGGCTTGCTGTGGATACCCAATGAGAACAATGACTATTGATGGGGTATGACGGAAAGAGCTGGGGATTTGGAGCCGGACAAAATGGAGTAGAATCCTCATTCTGCCATTTGCTGTGTGGTGTTGGGTGAATCACCTCCTTTCTCTGTGACTCAGTTTCTTCATCTATAAAATAAAGGCATTGGACTGGGTCATCTGTCAGGTCTCGCCATTTCTAATTCCTATTCCATTCCGAATTCCAGTTTTCTTTTTCTCTTATGCCAGCTAGAGAGACTTTGGAGACTCTTCTTAAGAGGGACTTAGAGCAGTTCCCAATTAACTCATCATGTTTCCCCATTCTGTCTCTCCATTGAGTCACAACGTAGCTGAAACATCTTCAGAAATACCGCGGGGGAATGGAGAGATTTTCTTTTTGCTTCTCTAAACAAATCCTCCTCCCTAAATTTGTTACAGCTATATAGCAGGGTTCTGAAAATATTGGGTTGGGACTCTGGAGATCTGGGTACTAGTCCCCTGCTTGGTTATCAACTCATTGTGTATACCTAGGTAAGTAATTTTTCCTTCTGTGCCCCAGTTTCTGTATCTGTGAAATGAGGGTCATTGGATCAGATAATCTTTTAGAGTCCTTCCAACACTAACATCCTATAAGAATGTGGCTATAAGTCTGATATCTCAGTTTAATTGTTGGATTTGGGTAGGACACCTAAGAGAGGTTAATCTGAGAGTTAAACCATGAGAGCCTGGGGCCAGTATTTAAAGGTTCTAGGTACTTTTAGATGGACTTCTCAGGTGTTTTCAGTTCAGATCCTGGAGTCTTCACCCCCAATATTTACCTTCTTTCTTTTCCCTTCCAGTCCTAACCATTATGTTCTCGAGACAATTTAGCAATCTGACTTTGATAGCTGCATCATTGCCTGGACCCCCAAGTCCTCAGCATTCTGTACCAGGGATGTGCTAGTAAATGTTTAACAACTGGATCTCTGATTTTATTTTTCCTGAAGAGTTAAAAGAATGTGATGCATTAAAGTGACATCCAGGTAATTTGAAATTCCTCATCAATACTGTATCCTTTTTCTTTTCTAGACTTTTGACCTGTTTTATTTGTACTCAAGATATACTTACACTTAATCTGCATAATTAACATTTTCTAAATAATTTTCTCAAGTCTAGGTAATCAACAAAAGAATAAATCAAGCTCTCATATGTAGCATTTGCCAATTTTTGACGTGTAAATGCTCAGAGGGAAAATTTAACAATCAGCTCAAAATGACTTTAGCATATGGTCCTACTTAAAATCCTGAATAAAAACCTTATTAACATTACACAGAAAGGATGCTTAAGGCCTATCATTTAGTCCACACACCCCCTTTTTTCGCAAAGGAAACTGAAGCCCAGAGAGGTTGTTACTCTTCCAAGGTCATAAAGCAAATCAATGGGAAAACAGAGATTATAATTCAATTCTTTTAACTTTCTACCTAGTGATTTCCCCACCTTCTTTGAACTAATGGTTCAAACACAGCCTCTTGGGTTATATCTCAGAGTTGAGCTGTCTGGCCCATCACCCAGGATTCGTGGTGAGTGTATGATAGTAAGCTCTGGGTGATTAATAAGAGAATAGCCATTTAATAATTTTCCTCAGCTTCTTATTCTTTTCTGTAGCCCCCTCTTTTCCCTCACAGCCCAGTGGACCTTCCTTCCCCAGATGGCTTTATCTGAGCAGCTGTCTTCCTTAGACTTTTTATGATGACTCCAAAGTCCTTGTACTGAGAGGCTGTCACTGATTTGTATCACTACAGAATAGTTAAGAGTTTCCACCTAGTACACTCCTCCAAGCACTTATCAATGTCAGCTCTCACCAGCTGTTGCATGGGGGTAATTAGCCATTCTCATTGAGTCCACACAGTCCTTCTATCTTCAACAATTCCCTCTCAGCCACATGTGAAGCCTCCAACTGAGCTATACTCTGAGAACTAGACTTTAAAGAGAATCACAAAAGGAGCAACAGGAGCAGGGCATGTGCTCTCTCTCTCTCTCTCTCTCTCTCTCTCTCTCTCTCTCTCTCTCTCTCTTTCTGTCTGTCTCTGTCTCTCTGTCTCTGTCTCTATCTCTGTCTCTGTCTCTCTCTCCCTGTATAGTTAGTCTTGAACACTAGACACAAAGGCCTTTCTTGTGATTAAGGATATACAAAACCAATTCTTTTTAAGTAGTATTTTAAAAATTATCTTTCTCAATTACATGACAAGACAATTTTTAACATTCATTTTTACAAGATTTTGAGTTCCAAATTTTTCTCCCTTCCTCCCCTTCCCTCCCCCCTTCCAAAAATTATAGGCAATTTGTTATAGGTTATGCATGTGCTATCATAAAAAATATATTTCCATGCTAGTCACAGTTGTGAAAGAAGAAACAGATCATAAGGGGGGAAAACACACAAAAAAATAAAGTAAGTGAAAGAAAATATGCTTTCTATCTGTGTTCAGAGTCCATCTGTTCTTTATCTGGATGTAGGTAGCATTTTCCTTTGTGAGTCCTCTGTACTTGGTTCATTGTGTTGCTGAGAAGAGCTGAGTTATTTACAGTTGGGTCATCACACAGTGTTGCTGATACTGTGTACAATGTTTTCCTGGTTCTGCTCATTTCACTTTGCATGAGTTTGCAAAAGTCTTTCTGGGTTTTTCTGAAATCTGAATGCTTATCATTTCTTACTGCACAATAGTATTCCATTACATTCATATACCACAGCTTGTTCAGCCATTCTCCAATTGAAGGGCATCCCCTAAATTTCCAATGTTTTGCTGCCATGAAAATGGTTGCTATAGATAATTTTGTGATGTAGGTCCTTTTCCCTTTCTTATGATCTCTTTGGAATATAGACCTAGCAGTGGGATTGCCAGATACAGTTTGGTTGCCCTTTGGGTATAGTTCCAAATTGCTCTCCAGAATTGTTGGATCAGTCAAAACTTCATCAACAGTACATTAGTGTTCCGATTTTCCCACATCCTCTCCAACATTTATCATTTTCCTCTTTTTTTTGGTGATATTAGCCAATCTGATAGTTGTAAGATGATACCTCAGAGTTGTTTTAATTTGTATTTTTCTAATAAAAATTGTTTTAGAACGATTCTTCATATGCCTGTAGATAGCTTTGATTTTTTTAATTTTTTAAAAGATATTTTATTTATTTATTTATTTGCTTTTTGGAGGGCAATTGAGGTTAAGTGACTTGCCCAAAGTCACATGGCTAATAAGTGAGTCAAGTGTCTGAGGCCGGATTTGAACTCAGGTCCTCCTGACTCCAGGGATGGTGCTCTACTCACTGTGCCACCTACATGCCCCAGCTTTATTTTTTTTCTACCTGAAAACCATCTGTTCATATCCTTTGACCATTTATCAATTGGGGAATGGCTTGTATTCTCATAAATTTGACTTAGTTCTCAATATATTTGAGAAATGAGGCCTTTATTAGAAATACTGACTGTTAAGATTGTTTCAGCATAATAGATTCTGCTCCAGCCACATACCTTTACTCTGTATGTATCTGCTTCAAGTATGTTTCTTATAAATAAAATATTGCAGGATTCTGGTTTTTGATTCATTCTTCTATCCACATCCATTTTATGGGTGAGTTCATCCCATTCATATTCACAGTTATGATTACTGTGTATTTCCCTCCATCCTATTTTTCCTTCCTATTTGTGGTATGTCTCCTTTCATACTTTCCTTCTTCACCAATATTTTGCTTTTATCTACCATCCCCCCTGATCTGCTCTCCCTTCTGTCATTCTCCTCCCTCACCTTTACTTAATCTCCTCCCCTCCTACTTCCCTGTTGGGTAAGATAGATTTCTATGTTCAGTTGATTGTGTGTATTATTCCCTTTTTTGAGCAAATACTGATGAGAGTAAGGTTCAAGTGATGCCCATTGCTCATCCTCCCATCTTCCCCTCCATTAAGTCTTTCATGACTCTTCATATGAAATAATTTACCCCATTCTACCTCTCCCTTCCTTTTGCACCCTTAATTATTTTATATCATTTCTTCAAATTCACCTTATACTTGTACCCTCTGTCTTTGTGTATTCCTTCTATTAGGGATACAATTTTTAATTATTATAATTATCATCTCTTCTAGGGATATAAACAATTTAACTCTCTTGTATCCGTTATGTTTTTTTTTCCCCTTTTTACCTGCTTATGCTTCTCTCAGGTCTTGATATTGGAGATCAAATTTTTTATTTAGTTCTATTCACCTTATGAAAGGAAAATGACCATTTCCCCCTTGATGTATTATGATTAATTATTCTGGGTAAGTGATCCTTGGTTGTATTCCTAGCTCCTTGGCCTTACAGAATATCATATTCCATGACCTCTGATCTTTTGATGTTGCAACTGCTAAGACCTGTGTAATCCTGATTGTGGCTTCCCAATGTCTGAATTGTTTCTTTCTGACCACTTGCAGTATTTTTTCTTGATGCGATAGTTCTAAAATTTGGTCGTGATGTTCCTTGGAGTTTTTATTTTGGGATCTCTTTCCTGAAGTGATCAGGAAAGTTTTTTTTTTTCCATGCTTGTTTTACCCTCTGGTTTCAGACATCAGGGCTTCTAGATATTCCTTGATAACTTCTTGAAAGATGTTGTCTAGGTTCTCCTTTTGATTATGGTTTTTAGGTAGTTCAATGATTTTGATATTGTCTCTTGTGGATTTATTTACCAAGTCAGTTGTTTTTCCCATGAGGCATGTTATGTTTTCTTCTGTTTCTTTCATTTTTAAAAATTTGTTTGATTGATTCTTGATGTCTCATAGAGTTATTATCTTCCACTTGTCCAATTCTACTTTTGAAGAGTTGTTTTCCTCAGTTAGCTTTTGTATCTCCTTTTCTATTTGGCCAATTCTACTTTTTAAGCAATTATTTTCTTTTTCCAAGCTGTTTGACTCTTTTTTTTATAATTCTTTTGCATCATTCTCATTACTTTTCCCAATTTTTCTTCTGCCTCTCTTATATGATTTTTTCTTATACAATTTTAAAGATCCTTTCTGAGCTCTTTCATGAATTATTTCTGGGCTTGAGACCACTTCCCATTTTACTTTGGGATTTTGCCCACAGGTACTTTGGCATTGTTGTCCTCTTCTGAGTTGGTGTCTTGATCTTCTCTGCCACCATAATAACTATCTATGGTTGGATTCTTTTTATTGTTGTTTTTGCTAATCTTTATTGACCTTTTCCCTTACTTTTAAATTTAAACTCAGCTCCCAGAGTGGAAGGGGCATTGTCTCAGGCTTCTTGTGTCAGGGACTGCAGGTTTTAACTGTTTACCTGATGCTGCACTGATGTTGTCTTGAGGCCCACAGGGGACCCTTGTGCTGTGCGGAAGTGGTGGGGTGGACACTGACAGGCAATGCTGGAGGCTGTAGGGCTCTGGCAGTTTTTCTGGTTGTTATGTGCTGAAACCAGTGGGGGTATTTATGCATTTCCCCAGGGATACATTGAGGCATGTGGCAGTCTGGCCACTGGCAGCTGCCTGTCTGTCCAAGGCTATTCTGAAGCATGTGGCAGTTCTCAGAGCTGAAGTCTGTCTGTTCCCCTGGCTATGCTGAGGCATGTGTGGGATCCTGGTGTTGGTGTTTACTTGCTCCACTGCCTTGGAGCTCAGGATCTTCCATTGGTTTACTGAGGTGAAATTTGCTGCTGGCTTGCTGAGATAGCAGTCTTCCAAGTTTCTTGGACTCAAAGATTATTTCACTCCATCTTTTTGTTCTACTGTTCCAGGATTTGTTTTGGAGAACTATTTTATGATTGTTTGGAGATGAATAGAAGAGACTTATGGGGATTCACTGCTTACTCCACCATCTTGGCTCCTGGACACAAAAAACAGTTCTGAAAAGGAAAATAGAAAAGTTTTTAATATAAAGGATTGCTCCAAATCATTGAGAGAATTGTAGATCAAACCAAGGGTGAAGCTTCATTTCTCAACTATCAAAATTGCTTAAGATGGGAACAGTGACTGAGGGGCTGTAGAACAATGGGTATAATAATGTACTCTTGATGGAATTGAATTGAATCTGACTATTGTGGAAATTAGGTTTTTAAACTATCTCTAACCCAGTGATTCAGAAATCCCAGCTAGGACATACCCCTATCCCATCTGGGTGAGTATCAGGGATAAAGCTCAAGGTGCTGGACACACCAAAATATTTATAACAGTACTTTTGTTTTGGTATTGTGTGGGATGAAAAACCCCATTCAAAGTTTAATCAAGAACATGGAGATTTTTCAGGATAAAAACAGGAAATTTTTATTCTCTTCCTCCAGGAGAAGAGGGCAGTCCTCTCCATGATGGATCAGGGAAGGGAGGCCGTGTTACAAAAGACAGAACAAGAATTTATACCCTAAAGCAGTCAAGCTCCCTCATCTCAGCTGTCTCTTCTCCCATTGGCTAAGAGGTGGACTCAAGTCTTGGTATAGAAAATCTTCCCCAGTGGCAAATAACAGGGAAGCCCGCCACTATCCCTCAGTGGATGGGAGGCGGGATTATAAAGAACAAGGAAATAAAGGACAGCCAATTCAAATGTACCTATCCTTATTTGGCAAACGGCAAAGTGAAGAAGGGAGGGGCTAAGAGCTTAATGCTGATTGATAGCAAGGGAAAGGGGGAAGGGTCATGAAGCAAGGGAGGGGGAGGGAAAAAGGTTACCAGCAAGGTTGGAGGTCAATAACTCTTAAAGGGCCTAACACTGATGTGGCAGTAGTAAAGAAGGGGGAGAGGGGGGTGAAGCCAACAGTCAAAACTGACATCAAATTCTAGGACACATTCTAAGAAGTTTTCAAGTTTTCACTCTCCAGACAGTATCACTAAAGAATTGGAAACAAAGATGCTTCTTACTGATTGGAGAAGGGCTAAAAAACCATTATGATGCATTAAGATGATATTCAGTTAATTTGAAATCCCCCATCAGTACTGTATCCTTTCTTTCTTTTTTTGGCAAGCTTGTGACTTGAACCCATGACCTCTCTGGTTAATGGATTTGCACACATGAATTTAACTTATTATACAAGACTACTCCACACCTCCCTCTTACCTCTTCAGCTTCTTTTGAATAAGGTATTATTTTCAGAATAATATTCTAGTTATTGTTCTCATCTTATCCTGTGTTTGATTTCAAGATTCAGTTTACCTTTTCCTATTAAAATATCTTATTTGCCAGGTTTGATAATTCAAGGAACAACATGGATGATTTGTGATTGGAGAGTGTGCCACCCCACTCCTGTGGGATTATATCAGAAAATATCTTAGCTGTTCTCCATCTCTGGAAACTTGTACATGGTGGGGGCTGGGAGGAAGGACAAGAGCAAACACTTAGATCAGTGGTTCTCAACCTTCCTAATGCCGGGACCCTTTAATAGTCGTATGTGGGTGTGTCTGCATGTGGGTGGACCTGCCTGGAGACAGATAAGAGGAGGTTCCTAAGACCATCGGAAATATGTGTTTTCTGATGGTCTTAGGCTACCCCTGTGACCCCTGTGAAAGGGTCCTTTCACCCCAAAGGGGTTGTGACCCACAGGTTGAGAACTGCTGACTTAGATCCTTTGACTTTCTTTGGTGTGAATTCCATTCAAGTCTCCCACACCATTCCAGTTATTCTCCTTGAAATCAATAGGGTTAGTCTATAAACGTGTATTAATTACCTACTATGTGCCAGACTATGGGATAAGTGCTGGGAACACAAATGCAAATACAAACAAAGACAGTCATTGTCCTCCAGGAGCTTACACTCTAATGGGTAGGACAATATGCAAAAGGAGACTGAAAAGTGAAGTAGAAAGGGCACCAGAAGGTACTTGGCATAGGGCTATGTTGTTCTTGGAGAAAAATCTAGAATTAGCTGGAAAAGTTGGAGTTCATTATGAAGGGAGTTTAGGGGAAGAGTTTATTGCTCTTGTATTCCTCCTATCAGAGGTGAGGGACAACTTTGGGTGCTGGAAACATTGAGTATCAAAACTGAATCAGCCTCCATAATGATGAGATTTCAACCTATCCTGGGAGACACCCGACATTTGTGGGGTCAAAACGGAGCAGAGAAGCTAATGGGAAATGAGAATTAGCTGGAAAAATAGTGAGACTTCCTTAAAGGGAGACTTTGGAAGGAGGCAATTGCCCAATCCACTTCAATTTTTTAGTATGCTCTTCAAATGAGACACCCAGGACCAATTATGGTTTTGTAGATGCCATCATAGCTTCCTGTGATTTTACAGATAGTGTAGTACAAAAGATGGAATATGTGATTAGACAAATAAAAATGGAAGGTGGTCAAACAAGCATTGTATTTGAACCAGTGGATGTGGGTTTGAATCCCAGCATGCCACTTAATATCTCTGTGACCTTGGATGTGGGTTTGAATCCCAGCATGCCACTTAATATCTCTGTGACCTTGTGCAAAGTCACTTAACCTCTCTAAGCCCTAGTTTCTTTATTAAACGAGAAAGTTGGACTTCATGACAATAGTAACAGTTAACATTTATACAGTGCCTTAAAGTTTGCAAAATTTTTCACATATGCTATTTCATTAGCATATGTGACAGTAACTGAGGAAGGTGCTATTATTATGCTGATTTTACAGCTGGTGAAACTGTGCCTTACAGAGGGAGGGAGATATGATTATTATTCCCATTTAACAGATGAGGAAACTGAGGCATATAGAGGTCAAGCAATATGTCCAGGATCACACAGCAAGTTAAGTATCTGAGGGAGAATTTGAACTTCATTCTTGACTCTAGCTCTAGCACTCTTTCTGTATTAACATCTAGCTACTGCTGACTTCTGAAATATTCTATTACATTTTGGTGAGGCACTTTTTTGGTTTTGTTTTGATTGGGCCTGTGATTTCATCGATGTATGGGACTCTGGGCAAGGAAACTCCTATCAATTGAAGATCAATGCCAATCATCTTATTTGCAAATTATAAATCTTAGAGCCCCCATAGGGCACTGGAAGACAGTGACTTGCTGAGGATTACACCAACAGTATGTATCAGATATGATACTTGAAACCAGGTCTTTGGAGCCCGAAGGCCAGCTCCAAATCCACCAAGCCATGTTAGCACTGACTATATTCTAATTTATCTCATGCATGATAATTTAATGGAGGCACAAAAGATAATGAGATTCCATGAGGGTTGGTTGGATTCCAATACCTAGGGTGTTTTCTTCTCCACCTTGGGTCTTTGCTTGCTGTCACTTTGGGAGCTAGCCAGCTGTAATAGCTCTATAGAAGCTAATGAAGTGAGGCTGGCCTTATGCACTCTGCAAAAATCCATATAACTTAAGCAAGGAGATGGGGTCCGTGAGTTGAGTGGATTCCACAAGCAGTCCAGAGACTGCTGCCGTTATCTCGGTCCCAATGAGAATGATAATGGGCAAAACTCCCCATTCTCCACCTTGGCTGGACCCTCCTGAGCAGATGACATCACATACTTCCTTCGGTGCTTTAAGGTTTACAAAGCAGTGTCTTTAGCTCTGCATCCTCAGAACGCCATCCCATCTCGATTCTTCTCTCAGAATCCACAGTTCCCTCCAGAGCTTAGTTCAAATGCCCCCTCCCGTGTGAAGCTTTTCTGATGCCTCAGCTGCTAGTGTTCCCCACCCCAATTATTCTGCATCTATTTTGTGACTATTTTAGCACTTGTGTTTGTGTACTATTATTCTTTTTTTGTATTTGTATACCATTTATAACTGCATACTATTATATTTTATACTATTTAATATTCATATTGGTACATTATTATTCTTAATGCAGCCATGCTCTCTCTCCATAATAAATGCTCATTTTTCAAGTATTTTTATTCTCCTTTTAAGATGATGAAACTGAGGTTCTGAGAGGTTAATATTAAAAATCACCAAATGACCAAAAAGGATCTACTATGGACTAGTTGGGGGAGTGGATAGAGGCTGGATTTAGAGTCAGGGAGCCCTGAGTTCAAATCCTCCTTTTTCTAGAAGTGCAATCATAGGAAAATCACTTAACCACATGGAGCCTCAGGATGTCCTTGATGCAAATAAATTAGAATCAGGTTGCATTCTTCACTGGTACACAGAAATCAAACACCAAAGACAGCACAGTCAATTTTCAGTTATGGACATATGAGGCAAGTCATTCATCTTGTGAATTAAATCACAAATCCTTAGTATACTGATCTATGTATGAGGCTATCTGGGAAGTTAAGTGACTTCTCCATGGCTATTCAGCAAAAATACATTCCAGGATATGAACCCTGGTCTTCTGACCTTAAGTTCAATATATGTGCCCCCATTCCTTTCCTGAACCTTTGGTATGAAGTCCAACTCTTTTACTTAATAGCTGTGTGACTTGGGAAAATGACTTAATCTGTGTGAACTTTGGTTTCCATATTTGTAAAATTGGGGATGGGGTGGATCAGATGACCATTTGAGCTGTTTCTATCTCTAAATCCTACATACTCAATACCTTGACTACTGACAATGTATCCTCCAGTGCTCCTATAAAAAGTCACTTAAACTTTTTGGGCCTTGGTTTGCTTATCTGTAAAATTGTCAAGTTGAACTCAATCAATCTGTGTATGATACTTATACTGTCTCCTGTTCCTCATTGTTTTTGTGCTCTCTGTCTCTGATCCTTCAGCTGAGCATATGATACTTCCAGAAATCAACTCTGGCTCTTTAAAATCAATATGATGTTTCAGTTCCTGCTCCTGGGCTCAGTCTCTTCCTATTTCCTGGCTTGAGAAACTCTGGAGTTAGCTATGAAAGAATATCAGTCCTGTCCCATGGTCAGTCCTATCCTTGGTTCTGCTAGGTAGAGCTGGAAAGAAAAGAACAGTCTTTTCTCTTTCTCTGGGTCTTGGTCCCCATTCTGTAATTAGCTCCCAGGTAGAATTCTGTTGTAGGATCTCTTCCCTGGTTGTATCATCTCCTTAACAGGCCTCTTTGATGGACCCTATCACAGACCTTTTGATCATCTTGATACAGAGTAGGCAGCTATCTGCCTTCATCCCTGAGATGCCTACTTCTTTCAAATGATGCTAATCATCTATAGAAGTCTGAATTTGACTTCAGTGAAGGTCATGTCTGTTTGTTCTCCCAATGTTTTTGGAATGATTCTCTCCTCTCTTCCCCCTGGAACATACATAAAAGCCTCATTTATCTCTGGATTCCAAGGATCACACTTAGCTTACAAAAAAAGATGCTGGCATACCAGGGTTGAGCTCTTAAGGAGGGAAGGAAGAAGTATAATGGCTTGGAGCCTACTGGAAGTCATTCCTTTGGTATGTGAGTGATTTTCAGTCTGTGAGCACTGCAGTAATTTCTCTTTTGTAGATATGTTGATCATTGAGCTTGCTGATTGAATTGAGTCAATGTTTCAGTATTATGCTAAAGAGTGTGACCTTCCTATTTTAACAATTCTGCCCATGTGAGTTGAATACTTCCATGAAAAGAAGCCAAGTGACATTGGGTATATGTAGAGATGTGATTATTGATTAACTAAGCCTCTCTGAATTAATGAATCTATGTACCTACCGGGGGACAGACACTTCAGAGGATGAACTTGGAAGAGATGGTTGAGAGACCCATGTAGAGAAACTGGACCCCACAATGCCCCTGTATTCTAAGTGTCTGCAACTCTAGAGACGAGTTAAAGTAGATGCCTCTTAGTGAGATCATTCTATCTCTCCTTGTGATAGCTAAGCATCTTGTGCTGCTCCCAGATGATCCCTTACTTTGTTCTGCCATTTGTCTCTCATTCTCTCCTCTGTCAGGTACATCATTTATCTATTTAAATTTTTCATCAGACATCAGCTTTGTTACTCTAGGTGAGTCTCTCAACCTCTTAGCCTCAGTTTTTTTATTCATAAAATAAGGATAATAGTAGTGCCAACTTCAAAGAATTGTTGTGAGAATCATATATATGTGAAGCCTGAGATGTGCTTGGTAATATAATGTGCTTCATAAACCTTGTTGTCGTTCAGCTGTGTTCAACTCTCCATGACCCCATTTGGGGTTTCCTTGTCAGAGATACTGGAGTAGTTTGCCATTTCCTTCTCTAGTTCATTTTACTGATGAGAAACTGAGGCAAACAGGGTGAAGTGACTTGCCCAGGGTCACCCAGCTAGTGTCTGAGGTCATATCTGAACTCATAAAAATGAGTCTTCCTGACTCCACACCCTCTACATCACCCAGCTGCCCTGAAAGCTCTATGTAAATTCTGGATATCATCATCATTCTCAGTATTAATATTTGTATTTATTCTCTTTATTTATTCAGTATATACATATGTGCACTTGTTGTCTCCAGTAGGATATGTGCTCTTTGTGAGTAACATTTATTCCATTTTTCTTATGGGCATTTCTAGTACTTAGCACATAATGTAGCACGTAGTGGGCACTTAGAGACTAATTATAATTTGAGTGAGTGTGATAGAAGGTGATTCCTGTTTAGGTACACGTTGGGCTGGCTCACTACTCCCCAACCTGTAGACTCTGGACCCTTAGGAAGCCTGTAGTATTAAGTTGTGTGCAGAGTGCAAGAATCCCTACATTTCTCAAGCTTTGCCCCCAATAACTCTGTATCAAGAATGATCAGATATAGCCTCCTATAGGTGGAATAAACCAAGTGCATTAACATTAATATTTTCTAAATTGACTTAGAATCTGTTTTGATGAATAACAGCAATCATAATGGCAATGACTTACAATGTGAGGTTGGCAAGGCATTTTACTTGCATTATCTCATTTGATCAACTTTGGATTAAACTCCTAACTGACTTCATAGCTACCTTTTGTTTCCATGCATTTTGGATTGCAGAAATATAGCTATGATCTTGTGTGAGTTTGAAAATATTTGGTGATTGAAAAGGGGCATTCTTACTTGAGAAGGTTGAAAACCACTGAACTCAGTGATCCCTAAGGTCTCTTCCAGCTTTCATGATTTGATGATTCATCCTAGGCTGGCTTCCACCCATGCCAACCCCTACTATCCAGTATATTTTAAGCTCAGTTCCCTACCACTCTCAGTTGGCAAAGGCTCAATGAATTCAAATTAATTTTAATTTAAGCCAAAGAAAAGTAAGAATAACTCTTTTGCCAATAAAAGAAAAGAAAAGGGAAGTAAAAATCAAGGGATTAATTTCAAAGCTAAGTAGAAATGATATCTGGATTATCTGCACAAGCAGATAAAATCTCCCTCAAACGATGTGTACAATTAATGGTCGGAATCATAGAATGGCAGGGCTAGAAGGGATATTAGATTAGATCTGGAAGGGAGATCAGAATGAAGAATGTCAGATCTGGGAAAGAACTCCTCAATGGAGTATTGCAGATGTGGAAGGTATCTTGGAGCTCCGGTGATAATAATGTTACTGTATGACATGATCCTGTGATATTGGATGTCAGAGTCGGGAGTGACGTTAGACATTAGAAGCAGCTTCTTCTCTAGAAGAGGCCAGAAAAGGTTAAATGGGTTTGGCCAAATTCCACAGTAAATGAGTGGCAGTAGAACTCACCTTAGTGCATCTGCACTTTAGATCCAGGGCCCTTCCTATTGCAACATGGTGGTTGTTAAGCTCCGAGAAATAAAGTGGCCATGGGACATAGCTCAAGACATAGAAAGGTTCTTGGAAGCCATTTCGTCTAACCCCTCATGTTATGAATGAGGAAACTTTCGAACATCATCCTTTCTCTCCCAATGCTCATATTTCCATCCAGATAGTAAGAGGGAAAAGCCTGCTATTTTGGGGGTCATGGCTTTAGATGTGAAGGGGACCTAGAATTCAGCCCATTCATTGTGTAGATGAGAAACGAGGTCCGGAGATGCTGGGACTTATCTATTGTGACAAAGATCATAGTAGCAGAACTAGATTTTGAACTCAGCCTAGTAAGATCATAAATTTATAGACTTGAGAGGCCACTGAGGCCAATCTTTTCATTTTACAGAAGTGGAAACTGAGGCCCATAGTGGTTAAATGGCATGCCTGAAGCTTTTCTGTCAGTGAGTGTCTGGGGCAGGATTGAGCCCAGGCCTTCCTGACTCCCCCCCACGCTACCGCATGGCCCCTCAGTTGCCTGACTCCAAACTCAGGACTATGCACATTTGTACCTCCTTTAGAATATTTTTAAGGTGATGAATGAATGACGAAACAGTGGGAGGGAAAGGAACAATCTTTTATCAAGTGCCTACTCTGTTCTGGGCACTGTGTTAAGCTCTTTACAAATAAGTCACCTGATCCTCACAACAACCCTGTAAGGTGGCTGCTATTATTATCTTTATTTTATGGTTGAGGAAACTACAGCAAACAGAGGTTGTTTCTTACCCAGTGTCACATAAAATAAAAAAATCTGATGCTGAATTTGAACTCAGATCTTCCTGACTCCAGGCCCACTCTTGCTAGGTACAAAGTACTGTTCTCAGCAACAGGGATGTTTGCAAGGACCTTGTATTCTTTTTTTTCAGAGGGGGGAAAACAGGGCAATTGGGGTAAGTGATTTGCCCAAGGTCACATAGCTGGTAAGTGTTAAGTGTCTGAGTCCAGATTTGAACTCAGGTCCTCCTCATTTCAGGGCCGGTGCTCTATTCAGTGTGCCACCTAGCCACCCCAAGGACCTTATATCTAATAGATTTAATTGCAAGTTGGATGAAAATGCCCAGTGGTCCTCAGGGGTTAGCAGCAAAACAGATGTTGATGCATCTTCTTCAGCATCATTTCTGAGAATAAGATCATGAGTTTCGTATGTTGAACCACTTGGCGGGCCAAGGATTTTAGAGTTGAGGATTTTCTTTTCCAGATTTTAGGTAGCTGTGGCTGCCAAGGAGGTGGGGGCAGCAGTCCCTGAAGAGATCATTGTATGGAGCCCTTAAAAAGGTTTGTTTCACTCTTATCCTAGTATGTCTCATTTTGTCCTAGAAAAGTCATCTTCTGCCGCTGGCCCTTGTGTGTGTTTGAGGAATGTGGTAGACAAGCTAAACATCAACCTTGCCACACAATTACTGAGCAGATCCTTCATGTAGAGCACAGTGCTGGCTGCTGTGAGACCCAACGGTTAGTGGGACTTGCCCCCACGGGGCATCAAGTCTAGTAACCAAGGAAGAAGATGCAAACACATCCAGCTCCAATGGGGGAACATGGGCACAAGAGAACTGAGAATAAATGACTTCTAAACTGAGGGTAAGAGGATCATTGCTGACTAGGGTGGCTGGGGCAGTGAGGGAGGTCATCAAGTATGTGAGGCAGTGGGATGCAGGGAAACACTAATGGCTCCAGAGACAAAGGAAACTTGGTTCAAATCCCACCCTGGATGTGATATATATATAACTTTGGGCGAGTACCTTAATCTCCCTAGGCCTCATCTTTCTCTTATGTTGAGTAAGGATTGAGGGAGGGTGGACTAGCTGGCCTCTGAAATTCTTTTCAATTCTCAATCTATGATCCCAAGTCACTGAAACTCCTTGGCCTCAGTTTCTTCATCTCTTAAAGGGCCAGACTAGATGGCCACTGAGGTGCCTTCCAGCCCACTATCCATAATCCTGTGACCTCTCTGGGCCTCCGCTCTCTCAACTATTAAATGAAGAGGCTTTGTCTAATTGGCCTCTGAGACTCCTTCTAACTCCAAAGCTAAACTCTGATCTTTATTATTTAATTACTTTATCTCTTTGGGGCTCAATTTCCTCCTCTTTAAAATAAGGAGTTTGGAGCTAATGCTTTTTGAAGCCCCTTCTCACTTTCAACCTTTGATCTCTTTCTGGACCTCAGTCTTCTCATCTGTACAATGAGAGAGTTGACCTAGATAGCTTCTGAGATGCCTTTCAGCCCTAATTCTGTTGTAAAGAGCAGAGCAGGGAGAGGAGAACGTTTATAGGCTCACAGGATTTTGAACTAGAAGTGAACTTAAAAGCAGTCCGAAGGTGTCTGGAGTAGGGAGATCTAAGCATAAGGCCAATACTCTAACCACTGTACTAGACGGTCTTTTCCTGTCAAGCACATTTGTGTGTGTGTTACCAAGCACCAGCAAGACAGATGTCCTATAAATGTAGACAGATTACCCATGGTTAGCACACTGTTTGTCCTCCCATCTTTATCCCTGCATGGATTATTCTACCTTGAAAGAGCAGGGAGAATTCCTCTCTGGCACCAGTGATTGATTGCAGTTTGCTTTTTCTGCAATGTTCCCTCACCTGTGCTTGGGGCTTTGGTCTTTGATTTCCCTGCCTGCTGTAAAGCTATAGCATCTGTCCTTGCTTTCTTTGGCCCTGTGTTGAAATACCCACTGCAGATGTCCCCTTAGGTGGGGAAAACACAGGCCAAGATGTTCATTTCCCAAAGCCCACCAGTGAGTCAGAGATAACATGAGGCTTGGAGTCCTGGAGGCCTAGTATGGTCAGCATGGCTGTGTCCTTTGCTTGGAAGAGAGAATACAAAAATAGTTTGATTGCTTGGTATAATGATAAAAGCTGACATTCAAGCAGTGCTCTAAGAAAGGCAAAACCCATTGCAATATATTATCTTGTTTCAGCATCATAACAACCCCATGAGATTGAGAGAAGTGTGTTGATTTGCCCAGGGGCTGAGGTGGTCTCAAGTCTCTGTGACTTTAAGTCCAACAGTTTAACCATTGTTTCTGTTACCCTTTTGAACAGCAGTCAGCCCTAATAATCAGAGATCACATTTGCATGGCACTTTACAAAATGTTTTTCATTGATTTCTCCCTTTGATTCTTATAACAGCCTTGCAAGCTAGGTGTTTAGTCATTTTTTCAGTCATGTTCAACTCATCATGACCATATTTGAAGTTTTCTTGGCAAAGATACTGGCATGACTTGCCATTTCCTTCTCTGTTCCTTTTTTCAGATAAGGAAACTGAGACCAACAAGGTTAAGTGCCTTGCCTGAGGTCACACAGCTAGTAAGTGCCAGCGTTCAATTCAGGAAGATGAGTCTTTTTGACCCAGGTACAGCCCTCTATGCACTGCAGGGCCACCTAGCTGCCATGTGGGAACTAGGTAGCAATACTCAGATTATCCCCATTTTATGGATGTAGGGAAATGAAGAGCAGAGAGACCAAATTGAGCTCAATGTCCAAAGGTTAATAAGTTTTGGAGCTAAAACTCAAAGCCAGGTGATTAGACTCCCCAGCTAGAAAAGTACAGTGGGAAAAATACTGGATTGAAAATCCAAAGATTTGGGTTCCAATATGACCGTTGCCATTTTCTGTGTGTTATCCTGGGCAAGTCCTTTCTTCTTTATGGATAAAATGGATAGTCAGTTGACCCAGAAAACTTGTAAAGTCCCTTCTATATCTATGCTAAAAATTTGGAGATATTACCTTTTTTTGGCAGTTCTGGGAAACCTATGGAGTCTTTCTTAGAATAATATTTTTGAATGAAGAAAATAAAACACATAGCAGTAAAAAAATAACACAATTTATATTGAAGTACAGTTATCTGAATTACAAAAAATTCATCATGCTCAGGTTAAGAACCCTTCACTCTGTGAGATTCTTAGTAATCAGTCCTTGGTTGATTGTCTCCAATTTATCTTGTATATATCTTGTTTGGACATAGTTGCTTGAATGTAGACTATGTGCTCAATGAGGGTAGGAACTGTGAATTTGCTTTTGTATCCTCAGTCTTTAGCAGGTGCCTGGCATATAGTAGGTATTTTAAAATGCTTGTTGACTGACTGTGGTCTAGGATGTTTTTCCAACAATAATCTACCTCTGAGCATTTATTCATTTATTCACCATGTAAATATGTGACTCTCCTCTCTTTGTTGGTCTAGTGTTTTTCTAGAATCTTCAAATGTTGTGTAATGGGCATAACAACTGATGATAAAGGCCCAAGCATTGATTCTAATTGGACAAATGACAGGTATAGGCACATACATGTAACAGCAAAGATTTTCCAAAGTAGCAGTGGGAAAGAGTCCTCTTGTCCTATTGAGGACAGGGATGGGGGTTGAGGACTTTAAGATCTCTCTTCCCCTTGTGACAAATTTGTCCATTAGGTCCTGACGTGGTTGTTTTGATGAAGTACAAGGGAGGGCTTTCTCCCTGCTTGTGAGGCTTGCCTTTTCTTTCTTTCTTTTTTTTTTTTTGAGGAGGGAAGGCAGGGCAATTAGGGTTAACTGACTTGCCCAAGGTCACAGCCAGTAAGTGTTAAGTGTCTGAGGCTGTATTTGAACTCAGGTGTGCCTCACTCCAGGGCCGGTGCTCTATTCACTGCCCCACCTAGACACTCAGAGGTTTGCCTTTGAGAATCCATGTGGTTCTCACTGGTCTGAATCCTGGGAAGATTTTACCTCCTCCAGGGAAGCACAGATCCTGAGGGGTGCAGAGTTTTCGTGGTGATTGGCTATCCTACTCCCATATTATCCATTTTGATTAGATTGATGGCCCCAGATAGCAGCTCAAGTGGCTGCCCTCACCCTCATTCCTTTGCCAATGGGAGGTAATTGTGACACTACAATTTATGCTAATGCTCCTTTCTCCTGTTTACTTGCATTTTCTAATCTAATTATAAGGAATGACTTCAAGGTCTCATAATTTGCTGACTGTTGGATCTAAGAAAGAAGAGCTTTTAATGGAATAGAACCTGAGCCACTTTAGATAAATATCTTGAACTTCAGGGAAAAGAGAAATTGAACATAGACACCCCCCTACCCGGCCCCGCCCCCTCCCCCCCATAGAACTAGCAGAAACTAAATCTGGACATGACTTTGAGAAATCTCTTGTCCGCTCCTCCCATCTCCACTTGGCAGATACGGAGACAGGCTCAATGGACCTACCAAGGTCTCGAAGAGTGACTTTCAGAACAAATCTCAGAATCCTGTCTCTTGGTCTGATGCACTTTCTACTGCAAGGTGATACTTTCTCTCTCTCTTTTTTTTTCTTCTTGGAGAGGGGAAGGTAAGGCAATTGGGGTTAAGTGACTTACCCAAGGTCACACGGCTAGTTTTGTGTTAAGTGTCTGAGGCCGGATTTGAACTCAGTTCCTCCTGACTCCAGGGCTGGTGCTTTAGTCCCTGTGCCACCTCACTGCCTCCAGGATGATACTTTCT
This sequence comes from Pseudochirops corinnae, assembly GCA_028646515.1. Lineage (NCBI taxonomy): Eukaryota > Metazoa > Chordata > Mammalia > Diprotodontia > Pseudocheiridae > Pseudochirops > Pseudochirops corinnae. The sequence continues at coordinate 383,598,091 of CM053585.1, forward strand.
AAAAGTCTTCACCTTCTCCTGCTACGCACTACAGGGATTCAAAAGGAGTAAAACACAAGGGTCTAAGCTCAAATTGCTTCATGAACATTGAATAGAATGGAATCTCCTTGAGGACAGAGATCCTCTCCCTTCTGTGCTGGTGTCCCCAGTCTGTATTCATGCCTTCTCGTAAACAGTGGCTCCTGACATTTTTGAGCATGAGCACCCTTCTTGAATAACAACATTCTTCTTATAACCCCCATAAGAAAACTTATGCTCTTGGTATCTGCTGATCGAGAACATAAGTGATGACAGTAATTGATTCATCAGATAAAATTTAAGGTGAAAATAATTTTGTTGTAGTTGTTATTCTGACTCTAGGATTCTTGGATTTCTAAGATTATAGATTCCTGGGCCTAGAGCTAGAAGAGACGTCAGAAAGCATCAAGTTCAACCTCTTCTTTTTATAGATAAGGAAACAGCCCCAGAGAAATTCAGTTATTTACCCAAGGTCACACTGAGATAAATGGCAGAATCTGGATTTGAACTCTGGTCCTCTGATGCCAACGGGAACACTGATTCTGGAATCAGTCAGGTTCTTGGGTTTAAAGGTATAGAATATATGTGAACAGGGGAGTTTTCTGGCCTTGAGAATATGTGTTTGTCCGTAATGCTTGTAGGAGCCAAAATTTGATGCAAAGAGCTTATGACTGAGAGAAGGTAGGAGGTGTGAGATTGTGACCTTCATGTGGTACCAACTGCCAAGTGACCTTGGCCAAGACTGATATCTTGTTTGCACTTCAATCAGCCCAGCTGGTAAACTGGGCACTGAGCAGGAGTCTGTTCTGAAAGCCACATGTACCATCAGAGCCAAGCTTTCCCCAGGAAAGAAGAAACTTCTGTAGAATCCAGAGGAGGCCACGTCCCTTCCTAATCTCCTTACATGTTTCCATCTGGGCTGTTCCTGAGGCTGGGTAAGGAAGAACAGAGACCCCAACTTCTTCCCATTAGCCAGCTCCAAGCCTGCTTTGCTGCCAAGGCCACGTGTCTCCTTGGGAACTTGCATATCAGCACAAACATCTGCCTACTTACCTGCAGCAGCCCAGAATGTGGGCCTTGCCAGGACTATTGTCTATAGTCTCCATGCCAGGATTCATTGGCATGGCCCAATACTAGGGACTGCTTAGCATCATGGGTCCTGGAAGAAAAGGAGCAGCTAAAATGGCCAAAGCAGACACATTAATTGACTCTGGTCCTGCCAATAGAAGAGTCACTCAACTGCAAATATTGACCAGGGCCCACAAGACCAGACACACACAATAAATAAGACTGAAGGAGAAGCCTAATGTATAAAAATGCCATTGCTACAAAGCTAGCCACTCAATTAATCCGTTAAACAACAGCAAGAAAAGAAGCAAGGCAGCAAAAGTGCAGAGGACAGATTGCTGGAGTTGAGGTGAAAGAGCTGGGTTTCCTGTGCGTAACTTTGAGCAAGTCACTTTTTTTCTGACACCCTCAGTCTGCTCACCTATAAAATGAAGATATTGGACCAGATGGCCATTGAAGTCCATTCTAGCTCCATAGGGATGATATTATCACCTCTAAGGCAATTTTTAGCCCTGAATCTATGAAGTTTCCTCATCTGCAGAATTTAAGGCAAAATGCTTTAAAATTTTGTTCCCATGAGAACGTTGGTTTTTTTTTTTTTTTTTTTTTTTTTTACCAAGAAGGGTGTTTTGAGCTTATGGAAAGTGGCATGGAAGAATAGAATGACCACTGAGCTTGGAGTCAGAAGGCCTGGGTTCTGATTCTGAGCCTGGGACTCCTTAGCTCTGTGACATTGTGTAAGTCCTGTAACTTTGGTGACACTAGGTTTACTTAGCTATAAAATGTGGCTAACCATATTTGTCTTATGTGTCTCACAGGGCTGTGATAAAGACCAAACAACATAATTATAGTCCATAAACATTTGACAAATATCTACTATGATTAGTGACCTTGTAGACCTGGATTTGGAAAACAAATCTCCAGTTCATAGACATGCCTGCTAAAATTTGAGGGTTTTCATAACCAGTGGCTATCAGAAGAACAGTTAGTTCACAGCCATTTACGTTATAGTTTGATGACTCTGTGATCTTTATGAATCAGGAAACAACTACAGGGTTGAAATAATGGACTCTTGAAACAGAGTTGTCTCTAGGACTAGCGTTTTGCCTAGACTTGTTAACTTCAGTGAAGAGCATGATTCCTGCACAAGATGCTTTGTTCTCATAGTAGTCTAAAGACCACCATCTTTAAGTAACCTGTGCTGTGCGAGGGTGCTCCATTTCCCACTTTTATCTCTATGGTCTTATCACTGTAGTGTCCTTGTCTGTGTCTTGCCTCCTTCCCTGTACCTCTGTTGGGGCATTTGAGGGTCTCTGCAACAGAGGGTCAAATTTTGCTCTTAAGCAGAATGGCCCTCATGCCCAAGTCAAAGGATTTGAAATTTCCAGCTCTAAATCAATACATGGCATTATCCACAGGGAATGCTGAGATAGGGCAAAGTGCAGAACTTGTTCTCAAGATGTCTGAAGTCAAATGGAGAAGAAGACATAATTCTAATGAAAGGGGGGGGGGGTGAGAGAAGAGGGAAGAGAAGATCCAGGCCAGTGGACCATGAGAAGTGATGACTGTATTATGATAGGATAGCAAACTTTTAGGACCTGATTGGAAAATTATGGATGCAATAGGAAAGAGGACCACCTTTTTCCCCATGGGAAAAATGAAACTCCTTGCTCTTCCCCTGTCCCCTAAGGACCTTAATCCAGATACCAGAACTTATCAATCAAGACAACTAGGACAGAATGCATCATGGAATGCTGGGAATAGTGGTCCCTCTCTTACCATTTGGCCTCCAGACTACTCCTGGGTGCAACTACTTTCTCTTTTGTGCTTGGTCTAAAGGGTGGGAAGAATAGTTGTAATGCTGAGTAGCTATAATGGGAGGAAAGATTATTGGCATTCTCTGAGCAGAGATATTATAGGGAGGACCAGGGTAGATAAGACAGAAAGGGAAATTGAGATCCAGGGACAGAGGTGAAAGGGAAGGATTGATCTATTTATATATTTAATTGATCTATTTATATAATTGATTGATTGATCTATTTATATATAACTGAGGGAATAAAAGTTAGGAAAGTGGTAGCATTGGATGAGCACTGTTCATTTCCCTTTCCCCTACTAGGAGGATGAAAGTTCCTTGAGAGCAGAGCTTGGAAGTTTTCCTTGGTTCTGGAAATTGAGTACCTCTCATCCATCAAGATGCAGCTCAAGCATCACTTGCTGCATGAAACCTTTCCTGATCCCCCAGTTTCTAGGGCTCTCCATCACAAACTACAATGTATTGAACTACTTTGTACTGATTTGTCTGTATTCTCTAAATTTATTTGAAACATGGAAAGCTTCTACCCCTCAAAAAATTTCCCTGTAAGTGCAAGTCCCTTGGAAGTAGGAATTGTTTCATTCATTGTATTAGTATGGCCAGTGACTAGCACAGTGCCTGGCACACGGTTGTTGAACAATAAAAGGCATTTTGTTGATTATTTGCTTGATTTGGTCTTTGCAGCCTTCATGAATAGCAGAGTTCTTTGCATTTAAAAGGGGCTAAATAAATTTTTATTTAATTCAATTGGATATCTAGGAGATTTTTAGAATTGGAATGGAAGTGTATGTAGCAAGTGCTCCAGGGACAGGGATAGAAAGATCTTTAGTGAGAAGCAGAATAACAAAGAAAAGAGACAATCAATTTTAACTTTGTCTCTGCCTATTCTTTAAAGGGATGCTTCACCTTAAAAATCCAATATAATCCTATATGTTAAGAAGCCTAGCCATGGATGAAGCTTGCTGATAAGCTAGAAAGTCCATTTTAGATAAAAATATTGCCATGAACATCTCCTTCATTCCCAGATATATTTCTTTCTAGTTATTGTATTCAGCTTTGTTCCTTGTAATCATTCCTTGTAACAAAGAATAAAAAAGAAAGAGGGAGAGAAAATCAGTTCAAGGAAAACCAAGCAACTCATCTACTAAGGCTTCCAGTATGTGAGAATCTATGACCATAGCAACCCCACTATTGAAAAATGAAAAGAGAATAGACATTTAATAAATGCCTACTGTGTACCAGTTGGGGGCAGCTAGATGATACATAGCCTGAATCTGGAGTCAGGAAGACTTTGTCCTGAATTCAAATCTGACCTTAGATGCTTACTACCTGTATGACTCTGGGCACTTTAACTTTAACCCTGTTTGCCTCAGTTTTGTCGTCTATAAAATGAACTGGAGAAGGAAATAGCAAAACAATATCTTTGCCAAGAAAACCCCTAATGGGATCATGAACAGTTGGACATGACTAGAATGACTGAACAACAACAACAACAAAACGTGCCAAGTACTATGCCAGAGCTTTACCAATATTATCTCATTTTATCCTCACAAAAATCCTTTTATTATCCCCATTTTAGAGTTAAGTAAACTGAGACAGATGAAGGTTAAGTAACTTGTTCAGGGTCATATGGTGAATAAGTATCTGAAGTCTTCTTTTACTCTAGTCTTCCTAACTCCAGGGCTAGCTCTCTATCCATTGCTCCACCCATCTGTGAGAGATGTTCATTCAGCCAGAAGCTCATTCAGGTAGACTGGAGCTAGTATTGAAGGCCCTGAATGACAGGATTTAGAGTTTACATTTTATTTTGTAGATGTGGTTTGAAGAAGAGGAATAATATGAGAAAATACTTTGTAAAGTTATTTGTACCTGTAATTTCTCTTTTAATTAGAAACTGTTTTTTATGATCATCTTTACTTTATTTCTTTAATAATATTTTAATTTTTCCCAATCACATGTAAAGATAGTTTTCAACATTCATTTTCCTAAAATTTTGAGTTCCAAATTTTTCTCCTTCCCTCCCCAAGAAAGCAAGCAATCTGATATAGAGTCTGAATGCAGATCAAAACATTTTGTTTTTCATTTTGAGGTCCACTCCACTCTCTCCTTTGCCTGATTCATATGTAGACAAACTCATCATTATCCTACTGAAGTTGTATGCTTAGTAAGTGCTAGTCTCCCATGACTGCAACCCTACAAAGATATCCATTCTAAAATCAATGGGCACACAATTATATTTGTCTTCCTGTGAGCCTGTTTCTTCATATCTGTGTTCATATAAATTCACAAAAAAAACCAGGGCTGGATCCTCTACAGTAGTCATGTAAAACTCAAATAGAAAAGGATTTCTGTGGGGCATTCATTTACTAAAAAAAAACACAAATTAAGATTATTTTTATTTTAATGTATTTTTGTATATTTCATTAAACATTTCCCAATTACATTTTAATCTAGTCCACATGTTGGACACCTCTGATTTGGACCATCACAGACCTGAACAACCATTCTCTCTACATTTCCAATGATCATCATTAAGTGTCATATTTTTGACCAAAGTCTGAATTAATCAAACAGACTGCTTTGCTTTGTTTTAAAAATGCCTTTTCCTGTGTCAGTAACTCCAGAGACCAGAAAAAGCTGGAAGTGCGATTTCCCCCTATCTTGGGACATACTCCATATGGGAGGAAAACAGAGTCATCCTGAGATCATAAATTCCAAACAGACCCTGCTTTGTCTTTGCTCTCTGAGTGAGCTCAGAGAATGCCTCTTCCTATGTCAACAAAGCCAAATGAGGCTTACTTTATGGCCTTTAATTCAAGGCATTGACTTGAGTTAAGGGGACTTACTGTTAAACACAGATATCCCAAGTCTTAATTTCAATGGACACTTTGTCAACTCTCTTATTTTATTGTATTTGCCATCAATTCAATTAAGAAAATTCCTTTCTCATACAATGATCGAACATTTATGGAGATCATAAATTTGTGTGACACAGCTACCCTGAATTGGAATGGTTCTAAAGTGTATTTAAGCTTTCTGAATCTTTTGTTCAGGCAGTTAGAACTTAAGCTTGTATGTAGGAGTTCACTAGTTTTAAGAAAAGAAAATGAAATAACTATATCACTATCTGTCTCCTTTAACCAAACTTTTAAGGTTAACACCAACAAGTGATTACCTAGTTTTTGCTATAACACCTCCAGTGAGTGAGTGAAACCTTACTGTCTACAGAGGCAGCCCCTTCCACTTTTGGACAGCTCCCAATGTCCAGTTTCCTTCCACCTTTGGTGAACTTCCCATAGTACATTTCATTTTAAGCAAATCTGGTATTTCCCACTCAATGAGAACAACCCTGGAAGTTTCTAATTAAATTAATTATAACAATGATTTTATGGGAAGATTATGTACCCTCTCTTTGTTCAATCAATGAGAGAGTTTAATATAAGCTGACAGCTAAGTCTAAGTCAATTGTTCTCTGGTTCCTTTTTGACCTTTTTTCCCTTGAAGTGGTTGGCTCCTTTAAAACAAGTACTCAGAATGTGACAACATAAGTTTATTTTTATTTGGAGACAAAATCCCTTATAAAAACACAGACAACACAAAAACAAAGTTTAAATAAAGCAGTGAAACTCCCAAGGGAAATGATGCCAGTTGGCTAGACATTGAAGAGACAGGAGAGGGAGAGTGGATGGCATGTCTCACAACGCAGCAAACAGACATCCAAAGCAAACAGGAAATAGTAGTATGCAGGCAGATCACTCCTTAGGGCAGAGAAGTCTCTTCACTGTTACCTTCACCTTGAAAATTAGAATTAGATTACCTAATTATACATCCTCTTTTATATCCTGCTTATTTTCTTTTAATGCATAAAAATTTGTCTCCCTTTGTATTTGGAGTCCAGCTAAGGAGACCTGGTCCAGACTTGCAATTGGTATACATTGTTTAATAGATCAATATTTTCAGAAGCTCAGAGAAAAAAGGCAGAGAGTCTCCAACTACTCATGATTTTATTCAGTTAAGGGTAGCAGTACCTTCAATGCTATCAATGGATCATTGGTATGAATCAGTCCTGTTCCTCTCTCCTCTCCCCCAGAGCAAAAATTGGGGGATTTTCCTTGTTCATCAAGGCTTCTACCTCCTGTGATGCTACTGTCCCTCCTATCACCTGGGGAAACTACACTTCCCAACAGCCCCCTTGCTAATGAGGGGCTAGATTTAGTATGTACATTGCAAGCCCTTTTCCTGAAGCCAGCTCTTTTGTTTTGGGAGAAGTAGCCAGCTCTTTTGCTTTGGGAGAACAATTTTAACTTCTTAGAGCTTAAGGTTCCCATTGAGTAAATGAAAGTGTTGTACTAAATGGTCTCTAAAGACCCTTTCAAACCTTTAAATGATCTGGCTCTCTGATTCTGCCTAGGTTATTTCTGCGTCCGATGTAGTTACTAAGGCACTATTTAATGTATAGCTTGAATCACCCAAGGTCTAGCTTCAAAGCACTAAGATCACAGGTTAGGAAAAGTGAAAGTTGCTCATCTGTATGGAGGAAAAAGAGACAGGGTTTGGTTAGAGTCAGTTTTGTCATAGTAATTCAGAGATGCACCACCAGCTTCTTTCTCTCCTCTCCTCCTAAAAAGAAACAGCCCCTGCTCTCCAGGAGCTATGATTCTACGTCAGGAGAGACAAAGCAGCTTCCTAATGAACAGAGCTGTGCCAAAGCTCCAGGAGCTATGTTAAACAGAGTCGATTCCTCTCAAAGGAACTTTAAGAGAAAAAAAAGGGTGACTACTTATTGGTATTGGGGAAAAGAAGGAGATTCTGTTCAAGTGTAGATTGAACTAGATGCCTTCAGGGGTTCCTTCTAAATTTGAGATGGTGTCAATTCTGTGGGATATTAATGGCTTCTTTTCTACATCCTCTCCCTTATCTCTCATTCATCTCAGGTGCTTCAATCAAGTTCATTCTATTTCAGTCCAAGTCTATGGAAAACACACACACTTATTATATACTTAATGTATACAAAACCCTGGGAGAAAAATATAGGATTTAACATTTTAACTTTATGATCATTATCCCAGTTAACCCTCACCTAACCCTAGAAGATAGCTGGCATTAATATGATCACCCCCACTGACAGTTAAAGAAATGGAGACCCAGGGAGAGGAAGTGACTTGCTTAAAGTCGAATTGTAAGCTTTTTTTTTTTTTTAAAGAAGGTTCGTAGAGGATTTTTTATTTATTTGCTGATTCTGGATTTAGGATTTTTTCCTATGTCACTGTTGCCTCTCCTCCCTCCTCCCCCAAGCTGATGAAGTCTTCAATAATAACGTACTCATTACAATAAAATTTCATAAAATTTTTAACGCTCTTTGGAGTTTACAAGAGGATTTTATCTATGTTTTTCTAAAAATATTTATTTTATTTTTCATTTATGGAATAAACCAAGAATTTCCATAACATAGTATAATATGAAAACCTGAAAATCTATTATGTAAAACTTGCTATTCCTTTTAAATATGTAATAAAGTTATGTAATTCCCCCCTTCCCCTTTTTTTCCCCACCACTAGGGGGTGCCTAGAGATGGCTGCCTCTGTTTTTATGTCCTAATCTCCAAACTCTAAATGAGCACCTTGTTCTTGCAGTGATGGATAGTATAATGAAAGTACCCTTGTATCTGGAGTCAGCAAACTTTGTTTCAACTCCCAGCTTTGCTTGCTAACTATGTGACCTTGAATAAGTCATTTTCTCTCCCTGGGTTTCAACTTCCTCATCTCTCAACTCAGGGAATGATTTCAATCATCTCTCTATTGAGCTAGATGATTTCAAAACACCTTCAGGTTCCAAAGTCTATGAATGTCCAACTTTTTCTAAGCCTCTCCAACACTAATTATCTTTTCCCCATCATCCCTGCTGCCTTCTCAGTTTATACTTGCAGGTCCTTTCATCGTTGCCTGTATCAGCTCATCCAAAGCTGTCATATTTCCTCCACTTCCACACCTTTACCTCTACCCTCTGTCTGGCTCTGAGCCTCCTTTTCAGCTCTGGGTTCCTCCCAAGGACTTGGAAGCCCCCCAGTCTAGTCTCAGCTTAACAGAAACCCCTGTGAAATATTCATTATCAATGTCACTTGCCATCTGTCTTTCACTTTATGAATTCAGTGAACAAGGACTTACCATTTCTGCCTATAAACTATGACAAAAGCCAGAAAAGGAACAGTCATAGGACTAGGAATTAGAATCAAGGCTAATGCACCAATATTTAGACTCGATATCAAAGTCCTTTATTGTGCAGTGAAAAATACAGGAGAGTATTGAAATATAAAACATGACCATATCTTATAGAATAAAGTGCGCAAGAATTAGGATCAGGAGACCCTGGCTCCAGGCTCAGCTCTTTCACAAAATCACTGTGTGAAATTAGACAAATTACCCCCTCACCCCATCTTGCTAGATTCACATTTCTTCATCTTTAAATTAAAGATTTTCTCTTGAGGAGGCAGACAGGGAAGTGTAATACAAAGAACTTTGTACAGGGAGATAAAAGATCGTGGAAGTACAGATTTAATGCTGGCTGGGACCTTAGAGGTGATGAGGCCAATTCCCTCATTTATAGATGAAGAAATGAGATACAATGAAAATCTAGGGGATGACACATTTTGAGATTAGAAAGATCTCAGAGGCAATGTAGTACATTCCCCATATTTTACAGATGAGGAAACTGAGGATCAGAGAGGTGAAATGACCAATGTCACAGACAGCAAAAGGAAGGTCAATTCTTGTCACTACCATTTTACAAGGAGTGCCAGAGCTGGGAGGGCCCTTAGAACAGGGAATATCAGAGCCTGGAGGGACCTTGGAACAGAGAATGTTAGAACTGGAAAGACCTTAAAGGTGTCTTGTTCCAATCAATCAGTCAATCATTTATTAAGAGCCTACTACAAGTAAAGCAGAGTGGGGCTCTAAAGGTAAAATATAAATAATTCATGCCTTCAAGGAACTTACATAAAAAAGTATGAACTTTTAGAGGGAAATGACCATGCTGTATATTACTCAGAGTGCCTTGATCCCTGTTAGGTCCATCTTACATACTGAAGAAGTCCCCCTCCAATAGTGTGCACTATCTTGGCTTGGTAACAGACTTCTTGACTGACATACATGTTTGCTGATGGACCTATGAGCTGATCTCTTGTCATCTTGCTCCTTCCTGGCACTGCTGTGTTTGGCCAACTCCAAAGTATGTTGAGCTTGTGTGGCCCCCTCTGGATTCTGCTGTTTGACATGAATGAACTGAAACTTGACCCGGATTCCTTCCAGAATTCCTCTATTCTGACAGATCCATTTGGTGATGCAGATCGACTGCTCTTTGTGACATGGCTTTATGGTTACACAGATGAGGAAAAAGCATTTACTAAGCACTTACTGTGTGTCAGCTACATCTGAGGGCTCATGAGTAATTCAATGGAAGCTTTGAGAATCAAGTGACCATTACCATCTGCCTTGATGCTGTGCCCTAAAGACCACGAGGCCTTTCTCTCTCACTTTGAGAGTACAGGCAGACTCCACTTTTATTTGTATCCCTAGAACTTAACACAATGTTTGGTACATAAGCCCTAGATAAATATTTTTCATTCATTCATTCATTCATTCATTCATTCATTCATCCATTCATTCATTCATGTAAAAGAGGTTACTGGTCGATTTATGTGCAGCTAAACACAGTTTAATAATAAAAAAAGTTTTATACTTAACTTAGCTATTTATAATTTGCAAATTATTTCTCCCAAATATTATTTGATCATGTCACAACAACTCTCTATGGTAGACTGGTCAAGTACTCCTACCCCCATTTTACAGATGAGCAAATTAAGGCTGAAAAAGGTAAAGTCATTCTATCAATGTTGCATATTCAGTGAGTAGTAGAGCTGGGCCTCGGGATCATGGAGTCTGGGAGAGAGAAGAAAGCAGAGACATTGTGGAGCCCAACGTCCTCACTTTACAGTAAATTGGGACTCAGAAGTGGCAACAACTTGATGAAGGGCAGTGTTCTCAAAGTCAAGATGACTTCATTTTTCTAACTACCTCTGAAGCTTGATATCTGTGTAATCTTGGGATAGCAGCTTCAGTTTTCTGAGCCTCCATTTCCCCTAAGGAAGAGAAAGGGAGAGAGAGACAGAGAGAGAGAGAGAGAAAGAGAGAGAGACAGACAGAGGGACAGAGAGAGACAGAGACAGAGAGACAGAGGGACAGAAACACAGAGACAGAGATAGAGAGACAGATACAGAGACAGAGAGAGAAAGAGAAAGAGAACAGAGAGGGAGAGAGGGAGAGAGAGAGAGAGACAGAGAGATATAGAGACACAGAGACACAGAGAGAGAGGGAGAGAGAGACACACACAGAGAGAAAGAGAGAGAGAAAAAGCGAGACAGAGAGAGAGACAGAGAAAGAGAGAGAGAAAGAAAGAGAGAGAATTAGACCAAGGTTTCACTGATACTCTAGAAATAACAGTTCCAATTCATATGTTCAACCAAATGAGCCATTCCAAAAGCAGCCCTCTGAATGGCTAAGAAATCCTGGGCTCTGCAAACACCGCATAACTCAGCCCATTCCTCCAAGGCCCAGTGAACAGGATGGTAGAAGATTCTATTTCTTCTGGTGCTAGGGTCCTGCCACCCCCTCAGCCACACAGTGTCACACAGGATAACCTCCTTCTCTAGAGAGGCATATTCTGTTTTGCAGAGCCTCACAGTGGATGCTGAGAGGAGGAGAGCTGGCATGGTGGAGCACTAAGGATGCTGGACACAACACAGGCAATCATTTTCCAGCTCTGTTGCTTAGCAGCTAAGCAACTCCAGGCAAGACCCTTCATCTCTTAGAGCCTTAGTTTTCCAGTTTGTAAAACTGGAATGAAATCAATAAAATGAAAGCGTAATAATAATAATAATAATAATAATAATAATAATAATAATACTTTTCTCATAGGGATGTTGGGAGGAAAGGGATTTGTAAAAGTTAGAAGAACTATGGCATATACAGGTATTCAGGCTCCAGGGCCCTTCCAGCTCTGCATACAGTCAGTGCCCAGTAAATGCTCACTGAATAAGTGAAGGAAGTCCTGTGCCTTATCTTATGTGAGCCTCATAACAGCAGCCCAGAGGCAGTGCAGCATCCGGGATAGAGAGTCCAGCTTGGATTCAGGGCCTGACTTGGATAGAAACGGACTGTATGGACCAGGACCAGTTATATCTTCTCAGTGCGCTCCTCATGACTTTAAGCTGTAGTGTTGGTAGAAGGAGTTTCTTCATTCCTTCTACCACTGAAATTTCACATTCTATCTACCAACAATTAAATAATCCTCTGAGGAAGCACACATTAGCGACTTTATAGGGTCCTTGGACCATGGATCAAGAATTGGATGAGGCCTTACACACCATCTTACCCACCTCTTTACCACTGGATTCCCTGCTGGATCATCCCACCATTTGGGGAATCTTTGCCTAAGGAAGCTTCCCCTCACTCCCAAATCGATAGCTAAAATCCATTTCTTTGTAACTTCACGGAATCCCAAGATCATCCGTTCAGAGTTAGGAGGGAGACCATCTTTTCCAACTGCCTCATCTTACAGAAGGAGAAATTGAGCCTGGGTGAGATTAAGTGAATTGTCCAAAGTCAAGGGGGCAGTGAGAGGCAGAGCTGAGGTTTAAAACCAGGTTGTCTGAGTCTACACCTGGGGTTCCTCCTACAGCGTTGCCTCATTTTACTGATAAAGAAACTGAAACCCAAAAAGTCTGATTTTCTTGCCTGACATTACACAACTTGAAAAGATAAGAGCCAGGGATTGAGGGTACATTTTGTCACTAAAACTAGGAGTCTTAATATTACACCATGTTGCTTACCATCATCACACCATTCACTATGATCCTGGCTCTTAATAGCATTTTACCATTCACTCAGAACAAGTGGAGATTCAACTGTTCTGCTGAATTAGCCTTTCAAATACATTTATTTGTTACTCTCTTCTCTTTTCTTTGCTACCTGTCTGTCTGCCTGTCTGATTCTCACTCCTTGTTTGACTCTCTCTCTCTCTCTCTGTCTCTGTCTCTGTCTCTGTCTCTGTCTCTGTCTCTCTCTCTCTCTGTCTCTCTCTCTCTCTCCCCTCCATCTTTTTCTGAGACTCTTCTTTTCCTGTGCAGCTCTTTTCATCTGTCCCAACATTATTCCTACCAGTTCTGCAAAGACAAGTTTTTTTAAAAGAGGAAAAAAAAAATAGATCTTGTTTTCTTTCCTGCTAATACCTGGTTAGACTTCAATTAAAATTTTTTCAACTAGTTAAAATTTATTTTATTTCTCTCCTGGTCCCTACTTAACCCACCGCGTGGGAGAAAGAGGAAAGTAAAACAAGGCATATAACAAGTACAAAAAGTCAAGCAAGATAAATTCCCATGTTGTCCATGTCCAAAAAATGTGTCACCCAGGGCAGTTTTCTCACTTGTCAAATAAAATGGTTATTACACTAGATGTCCTGGGAAGCAGCTAGGTCAGGGAGTAGATGGAATGCTGGACCTAAAATCAAGAAAACCTGAATTCAAATCCAGCATCAGACATGTTACATGACCTTGCAAAAGTTGCTCAACTATAAAATGGAGATAAAAGGGCCTACCTTCCAGGATTTTTGTGAGGATCTAGTGAGATGATATTTGTAAAGCACAGTGCTAAATAAACACATCTTTCCCTCCCTCTTTAAGGTCCCTTCCAACTCTAAATCTGTGATCTAGTCTCAGTAGGTCCTTCTGCTCTGAAGACCAGGATGGTCTCTTTACCCCTCTGTCTACCACCAAGATCATCCACCCTTATAGCATCCTGCACTGGAGAACCAGTGCAAAGAAAGGCCCCTTGCACTTCTTGCACTCTCTGAGCTGAGTATTTAAAATCTGCCCCACAGGTGACTCTTCCTTCAGGAAACTCTTACTGTGTATAGGTCAGCAAATGGAAGTATTGGGTTTCATTGCTGCCTAGCCTGACTCTAAAGCTAGGAAACTTACTAGATCCAAGGATTAGTGTTCAGCACATTCACCAATTTTAATTTCCCATTGCAACTTACAAGGTTTTCTGGCATGACATTTAAAAGTCAGAAGGATCCTGTTACCATTTTCTTGTGATAAAATCTCAGGCAGCTTCAGGCCTTCTTCCTTCTCAGTTCTGTACAAAACCTCCTGGAGGAAGTGAAGAGCTCCCATGAGAGCGAGGCATTGGACTGGAGAGGTCCTTCCTTTCTTGTACAATGGAGAAAAGGGGTGAATTCGGGTAGTTTAGAGAAAACCCTAGAGATCCATGAGACTCAGATGAAATGAACTGACTGCTGCTGCTTTTGACACACTCCCCTCCCCATTCCAGCCCTTTCTCCCTTTCATGGAATCTTCCATGCCTGGAACCTTCCATAGTAGAAATATCCCATGTTCTCAAATACTTCATTGAATTTGTGATATCAGTAATTCAGGAGTTGCCTCCAGTAGCCCATCACTGACTCCTCACCCTGTGTCCTTCTTGTCCGCTGCCTTCTGCAGTTTCACCTTAGAGGGTCTACCCAGTGCACTTAGAGGCCTACCTTGGCCTTCTTTCATTTGGTTTTCCATGTTAGGTATAGGGCAGCTTTCCTTCCCCATAAAAGTCATGCTAATGTTTTCATTAATCTCAAGACTGCCATGAAGAAAGCACCCTATAATTGAGAGTAATTATTATATCTTATTTCTAACTCGGCATTATTTAATTTTTTAATGTTGAATGTTTGGTCTCTCCATGTATTATTCCTGCCTTAATATAATTTTCCCTTGAAAAAGACACATGCTAGATCTCTTAAAGAACAAAAAGAGAGAAAACAATACAACAATGCAGCAAAATTAATCAAAACAGTAATAAGTTCAGTAGGAAATACAGTTTTACATTGTCTCCTTACCTCTTCCATCTCCTTTTCAGATTTTGTCCCAGTTCTATTTTGTATTATATTTACTGATGTACATTTCATAATAATAATTGACAGTCCCTGGTATTTAATCCACTGTGGGGCACCAGGTATAGCAATGTCTCAGTCAACAAGGGGCTGGGGGAAAGTGAGAGATTAGGGACTTGTCACAAGACCTTGGACAAATCACTTCACCTTGTGAGCCTCAGTTTCCTCCTTGCTAACATCAAAGGGTTGTTTTAAATGGCCTCTCATGTCCCTTCCAGTTCTAAGTGTATGCCTATTATAATCCATGGACCGAGTCCCTAGTCAGATGCTTTATTAAGTAGGAACAGGGAAGACTCTGAAGAAGGAAATGACAAACCACTCCAGTATCTTTGCCAAGAAAACCCCAAATGGGGTTACCAAGAGTTGGACACGACTGAAATGACTGAACAGTGAACAACAACAAAAGGGAAGACCTGGGGCATGTGGGAGAAAAGAAACAAGAGGACAAGTGATAGAAAGTGTATTTTATGTAATGTGAGAGTTTGAAGGGATTCCCGAGGTCATGAGCTCCAACTTTTCTACATCACTTCCACCAGGGTTCATAGAATCTCTCTCCCCCCACCCTTTCTCTCTCATTTTTTTTTTCAGAGGAGGAAACTGAGGCCCAGGCTGGTTAAGTGACTTGCCTAAAGTCACATAAGGAATAAGTAGCAAAACCAGATTTGAATCTGAGTCCTGCGACTGTAAGTTTAGCTCTCTTTTCATTGTACCACATTGCCTCCTACGTTCAGCCTGTGTTTAAACATCTCCAGGCATCTCCTTCTGCAGGATGTAAACTTCCTGAGGACAGGGACTATTTCCTTTATGTCTTCATATCCCCAGAAACATAAACAGGGCATGGCATATTTTAGGAATTTAGAAAATGCTAGTTGACTGACTGGAAGTTCATCCTTCTATGTAGCTAAAACAGGCTTCTTTGTGTCCAATGGGTCTTCTGGAATGCTTCAGTTACCTGCCATGAATTTCAGCTTTTCCTCAGAATCCATATTAGTTTCCTAGAATATTAAAACTTGAAGATAAAGAAATTCTAGGGAAGGTGGCCTAGCTGTATGAGATTTTAATCTGTATTATAAAGCAGCAGTCATCAAAACTGCTTGGTACTGCCCAACAAATAGAGTAGTGGATCAATGGAATAGATTGGGTACAAAAGACTCCGTAGTCAATGATTATAGTAATATACTATTTGATAAGCCCAAAGACTCAAGTTTTGGGGATAAGAACTCACTATTTGACAAAAACTGCTGGGAAAATTAGAATATAGTATGGCAGAAACTGGGCAAAGTCAAGTCTAAATGGGTGCACGATTTAGGTATAAAGGCTGATACTGTAAGTAATCTGGGAAAGCAAGGAATAGTTTACCTGTCAGATTTATGGAGTAGGGAAGACTTTATGACCAAAGAAGACTTGGAGAGCATTATAAAATGCAATATGGATAATCTCAATTACATTAAATTGAAAAGTTTCTATACAAACAAGGCCAATGTAACCAACATTAAGAGAGAAGTGGGAAATTGGGAAAGAATTTTTATAACCAGTGTATCTGATAAAGGCCTCATTTCTAAAATATACAGGGAATTAAGTAAAATCTGTAAGAATATAAGTCATTCTCCAATTGATAAATGGTCAAAGGATATGAACAGGCAATTTTTAGAGGCAGAAATTAAAGATATCTATAAACATATGAAAAATGCTCTAAATCACTATTGATTCGAGAAATGCAAATCAAACAACTCTGAGGTACCACATCTCACCAGTCAGATTGGCTAAGATGACAAAACAGGAAAATGACAAATTCTGCAGAGGATGTGGAAAAATTGGAACACTAATGCATTGTTGGTGGAGCTGTGAACTTATACAACCATTCTGGAGAACAATCTGGAATTATGTCCAAAGGGCTAATAAATAATTGCATATCCTTTGACCCAGTAATACCACTTCTGGGGTTGTATCCCTAAGAGATCATAGAAGTGGGA
>CM053585.1:383615459-383653456 GCA_028646515.1 Pseudochirops corinnae
AGGAATGTTATGGCCAGGTTCCGGAGTTCCCAGATCAAGGAGAAAATATTACAAGCTGCCAAGAAGAAACAATTTGAATACTGTGGAAACACAATTAGAGTAACCCAGGATCTGGCAGCTTCTACATTAAGGGACTGAAGGGCCTGGAATATGATATTGCAGAGATCAAGGGATCTAGGATTAAAACCAAGAATCACCTACCCAACAAAATTGAGTATAATATTTCAGGGGAAAATATGGTCATTCAATGAAGTGGAGGACTTTCAAGCATTCTTGAGGAATAAACCAGAACTGAACAGAATATTTGACATTCAAACACAAGAAGCATGAGAAGGTAAACATGGAAAAGAAATCATAAGGAACTTATCAAAGTTGAACTATTTACATGCCAACATGGAAAAACTAGAATTGTAACTTGTGAAACTTTTCTCAGTATGAGGATAGCTGAAGGGAATATAAATGTGTATATATGTATATATATATATATATATATATGTATACATACACATATGTCTATATAAGACAGTATATATGCATATGAATACATACGTGAGTGTGTATTTATGTATACATAGACAGAGAGTGCAGGATCAAATAAACAGGAAGGGATGATATTTTAAAAGGTGAAATTAAGAGGTGGGAGAGGACTAGAAGGAGAGGAGACAGGGAGAGACAGAATGGAGTTAGTTATCTCATATAGAAGAGGCAAGGGATAACTGTTACAATGGAGGGGAAGAACAGGAAGGCAAAAGGGAATGGGTCAACCTTACTCTCATTGAATTTGGCTTAGGGAAGGAACAGCACATACTCTCAATTGGGTATTTTGCCCTGCAAGAGAGTAGGGGGGATGGGGATGAGAGGGGGCATGATGGAAGAGAAGGCGGGGAAGGAGCATTGTTAGAAGCACACACTTGTGTAAAGAGACAGGGACAAAGTAGAGAATTAGAACAAGGGAGGAGGGCGGGATAGAAAGGAGGGAAATATAGTCAGTCTTTCACAATATGTCCATTGTGAAGATGTTCTGCGTAGCTACACATGTACAGTCTGTATTGAATTGCTTGTCTTTCCAGTGGGGGTGGGTGATAAGGGAGGAAGGGAAAGAATCTAGAATTTAAAGTTCTATAATCAAATGTTAAAAATATGTGTTTATATATATATGTATATATATATATACATATAATAATTATTATTATTTATGTGCAACTGGGGAATAAGATATACAGGCAATGGGATAGGGAGAACCATTTTGCCCTACCAGAAAGTCAGAGGGGTGATGGGGGAGGATATAGGGAGAGAGCAGATTGGGGGAGGGGGTTTACAGTGGGATCACTATTTTGGGGTTGTGGGTAGGGGAAAGACAGGGAGAAAATAAGTAACTCAAAATTTTGTGGAAATCAATGATGTAAACTAAAAAATAAACAAAAGTTAATTTTTTTACAAAAAAGGCCTACTGTGGGCAAAATCCTGTGAGGGATGATGGATCTAGAGATGGGTGGTAATTCAGAGGCCATCTAGTCCAATGTCCTCATTTCACAGAAGAGGAAACTGAGTTTCAAGAGTCATAGTGTCCAAGGTCATGGAAGCAGTAAGCATCAGAGGTGTAATTTGAAATTTGGGTCCCCTGACTTCAGAGCTAAGGCTTCTTGCACTGTGCTACTGGGCAGTGGCACACATCAAGTTTTTATCCACTGGACAAGGGGACATTGGAGATTAGGGAGATCAAGGAGACTTTGAGGGAAGAGATGGCATTTGCATTGGGCTTTAAAGGACAGGTAAAAAATTACCTGTGAAATGGGACCAGGGAGTGAGGAGAATGTGAACGAAGGCCAAAATGAGTTTTCTGAGTACAGTATGTTAGGAGGTAGTCATCACCCTGTGCTGCTCCCCACAGCGCATACATACCCATCACATATATGCATACACACAGCATACACACATACACACCCATCACACATGCACATACATACACACAGTGCATACACAGCCATCACATACACACATACACCCATCATACACACATACACACCCATCACATACACACATACACCCATCACACACACACATACACACCCATCACATACACACATACACACATCACACACACACATACACACCCATCACATATATACACACACATACACACACACACATATATGCTCACACATACACCCCTTGGTCCTTACCTTCCATGCTCTCTACTTTATGCCTCTTGTGTATCTGTCACATATCACTTGGTCGCCCTCCTAGAGGATAGGAATTGTCTGTTATCTAGACTACACCTCCCCTTGAACCTGGCATAAAACTCCTCACATAGTAATTGTTCAGTAAATGTTTGTTTTATTGAATTGAATTGAATTTAGTTGAAACGCCAGGAACATGGGTGTTCTAGACCATGGAGTTTTCTGTCTGAGGTGTTGGGTTTCAAATCTTATACTTATTTCCCCTATTTGGTTATAATCCTTGACAGGCAGGATTGTGTCTCCTGTTCTTTGATTACTCTTTAGCACCTTTCATGGACTCCAAGTGAAGGGTTTTTTGGTTTTTATTAAATAGAATGTCAATAATGAAAGGATCGCATATTGAGAGCTGGGAGGGACCGTAGAGGTCATCTAGTCAAGCCCCCCTTCATTTTAGAGATTGACAAATCAAGTCCAGGGACTTAAGAAATTTGTCTGAGGTGACCCAGAGAGAAAGTGGCACAGTTAAGTCTCAAATCCAGTTTTTCTGACTTCCAATTCATTATTCCTTCCACCACATCGTATTGTTTCTGATAATAAATATTCGTTGTTTTTGTTGAGTCATTTTGGTCACGTCTGACTCTTTGTGACCCCATTTGGGGTGTTCTTGGCAAAAGTACTGCAGTGGTTTGCCATTTCTTCCTCTAGCTCATTTTATAGTTGAAGAAACTGAGGCAAACAGGGTCAAGTGACTTGTCTAGGGTCACATAGCTAGTAAGTATGTGTGGCTGGGTTTGAACTCAGTTCTATCTGACTCCAGGCTCAGCCTAATGGTTATGCCATATAATAATTAATAATCTCACTATTAGATTATACCATTATTTTAAAATAACATCTCCTATTAAAGCACTTTGCTCTTCAGGCTCTTGCCACAAGTCTTTGATAGACTGCCCTTAGCTGTGATACATGTATGTAATAATTATAATAATAACAATTATTATTATTATAACCTTTTTCTTTGACTAATGAGGAAACAATCAATCAACAAGTATTTATTAAGTGCTCACTATTTGCCAGGCCTCATGAGGCCCAGAGATGTTGAATGACCTTGGCTAAGACCATATGGCAGAACGGGGACCAGAATTCAATCTAGTGGATTTTCTGCCTCTTTCTCATTCCAAAAGAACCAATGGGCATGTGAATTCTTGATTATGAATGAGAAGTGCAGAGATAGTTGCATTGTTGATGCAAGAACAAGAAAAGATTAACTTTTCCAGCCCCTGGAAAACTGCCTCCATTCAGTAAGTGACCTGTGTATCCCAGTTTGGGTGCCGGTACTCACAAGTTTCACCTTGGTCCACAGGGGCACCAGAGAGGAAAGATCAGTGCAGACTCTAGTAGAAGAGAGAGAGAGAAGGAGGGAGAGTAGGTAGAATTCCATCCCCCTACTTGGATAAATACAAAATATCCACAATTCAAAGAAAACAACCCAAAAGCCTCCCCTCTCCCTCCCTGCTCCTTCTCAGTGCTCGACGAAGCTATCGAGTGACTGCTGGAGTGGAAAAGGTAAGAGGTTCCATGTCCTTCAAGTCACAAGGATGGGAACCCTTAGGGGAATGGCATCTTTCAAAGAGAAGGCTTGATCTGTCACCTAAATAATTACACCGTCTTCAGCAAATTCCCCTAGTCCCTCCAGCAATCCTCTCTCTTTCTTGAGATCTTGCTGTGAAGATATGTCCTGGAAACTGTGTGAGCAACTTCAGCTTGCTGACTAAGATAAAGACAGATCCCAACCCTGCTCCTCTTTTGCCATGAATCAAAGGTATCCATTTCTTTAGGACATGTGGTCTGAGCAGCTTTTAGGCTTCCTAGTCAAAATATGGAAATACTCTGGCATTATGGATATGAGAATGTTAGATAATGAGATTGCGAGATTTTAGGTCATCTAGTCCAACCATTTCATTTTAGAGGATGAAAATTGAGGACCACCAATGGGGAGCTTTGTGCCCAGAGTCACACAGGCATGAAGTGGTAGTGCTGGCATTCAAACCTGAACCTAAATCTGCTATTCTCTCCATGATTAAATGAAAATACCAAAATGTCACTGTTAGTGTATTAAGTGAGGGAGGACAGATGAACCAAAGAGGCAAACATCCACTGGTTGTGGAAGCAAAAGAAGTTGGCCGATGTACTTAAGCCATTGGGAGCGATATGCCCGTTGAAGTTTAGTCCTTAGGGATTGTCCATAATTTTATGCTCAAAGTTTAGGTGGAGTACAAGAAGAGAAGAGATGTTGGTGAGTAATAAGTAATACAGTATGAATTTCAGGTTGGGGTTGGGAGTGATGGAAGCATGGCCATGGCATTCAGGTTTAGAGAAGTCTTCTCCTTCCCACATGTCTATACTGTAAATAGTGTAAGTGTAAAACTGTAAATGCCCTTCATTGGTGCAATCTTGGGGACAGCTGATATGTCCTCAACGAGGCTGGTGAACTGCCCAAAAGTCCAGGCACATGGGCCACCAATGGGGAACATATAAATTAGAGTCTTAAGCCTCAGGCTCAGTTTTGTTGTGTGCTTTAGCTAGTATTTTGGATATAATTCTTTCCTACAAATAACAACAAAAATAAACAGAATTTATAGAGGGCTTTGAGTTTTGCAAAATTCTTTGCATGTTCTATCTCATTTGATCCTCACAACAACTCTGGGAGGCAGACACCATTGTTATCCCCATTTTAGAGATGGGAAACTGAGGTGTCTGAGAGTGAATCACAGAGCTACAAAGTGACTGAAGCAGGATTTAAGTTCATGTCTTCTGGATGCCAAATCCAGTCTCAAATAGCTGTCTTATAACATTCCAGGTTCAATAGACCTTCCAAATTAGGAAGATTTGAGACAGGACAAAGGGCAACTATATGATGTAGTAGATAGAGCGCGAGGCCTAGGATTGAAAAAACCTGAGTCCAGATCTGGCCTCAGACACTTTCTAGCTGTATGACTCCAGGCAAGTCATTTTACCCTGTTTGCCTCAGTTTCCTCATCTATAAAATGAGCTGGAGAAATATCTTTGCCAAGAAAACCCCAAATGGGATGGCAAAGAATCTGACACAATTGAAGTAACTGAACAAGAAGAAGACAGGGCAAGAAGGAAAAGTTTAGGGACAAACTTGACAATAATGGTTTGTTCCCATATGGAAGTCAGTGGGGAATTTTGGAATGACTAGGTGACAATTATAGAAGTACCCTGACCCTAGTTTGAAGAGAGATTGGACTGGATTCCAGAATCTACAATTTACTACCTGTGTGCACTTGGACAAGTTACTGAATATCTCTCAGCATCAGTTTTCTCATCTGTAAAATTAAAGGCTTAGGCTGGATGTCCTTTGAAGTTCCTTCTAGCTCTCAGTTTAGGAAGTCAGTAATAGACAAGACACTCGTACTTATCCCTTTCAAGAAGTAGAAGTTGGAGTCATAAGGCAACTTAAACACAAGTGTAAAAATACTTGAACTGCAAAACAAAATAGTTGGAAGAGAGCTAAGTGGCCATCTATCTAGCTCAACCCCTGACCTGACCTGGTTTACTCTGCAGCAGACCTATTAAGCCCTCTGCCCTTTGATTCATGATCACCCATGAAAGATCTCACTACCTACTGAGGCAGCTCTTTCTACTGCAGTGTATTTCTAATTAGTAGGGAGTCTTTGCTGACATTAATCCTATATTTTTCCCTTCATAATCCCACTTGTTGCTCTTGGTCCTGCCTTCAGAGACCAAACAGAAGCAGTTTCTCACTTGTATGCTTGAAATCCACTATCATATCTCTCTTAAGCAGGGAAGCAGCTTCTGCAGTAGTTAGATAGAGCAGTGGACAGAGCAGCGGGCCTGGAGTCAGGAAGACCTGAATTCAAATTTGACCAAGGATACTTAATAATTATGTTTGAGCAGTTATTACCTCTTGGACAAATCACTTAACCATTGTTTGCCTCTGTTTCCTCAACTATAAAAGTGTCATAAGAATAGTGCCTACCTTTCAAGGTTATTGTGATAATCTGATGAGTTAATATTTGTCAAGCACTTAGCACTGTCCCTGACATACAGTAGGCATTTAATAAATGCTTGTTTCCTCCTTGCCTTAAGCCTTCTCTTCTCTAGGCTCAAAAATCATTTCCTTAAAGCAATTCTCAGATGGCCTGAACTTGAGGTCTTTCCTGGCTAGCCTTCTCTCAACAAATAGTCATTAAAATGGGGCCCAAGAACTGAACCCTACTTTCCAAATATTGCCTGATCAGGGACAATCAATGGGATTGGTACATTCTCATCTGGAGAGCTTGTCCCTCTCTTGGTGTAGTCTTAGTTTGCCTTCACTTTCTTGACTGCTCTATCACGTTCAGTCAATTAACAAGGAAACAATTATTAATTGCCAACTCTATGCCATACTCATATCTTGCTGTCTACCAAAGCCCTTAGGTTTTCTTCATCTGCATTGCTTTTCAACCACTCCTTCCCTGTCTCATACTTCTTAGCTGACTCCAAGGCTGGTGTCCTTTCTAGCAATGGCTTCCTCTTCTTGGCTGGAACTGGGTCAGTTCCTTAAAGAATGGAAGTCTTCTGGAAGGTGAAGTCCATGCCCTTGAACCGTTTCTTGTGGACATCCCAGCTTGTCTGCTAGTTAATTCCAATATCCCTTCCCTCCCTGACATCATTTGGAAAACCAGCTTTGGTGTCATTTTGCCATCCATATTTCTTCTTAACTTAATACTTACTGTTATTATACTGAGGCAACTAAAGCATGGGAGTAGCCTTAATCCCCTCACCACTGCTAGGAAAAAGAAGAGACATAAAAGTTGGAAGGTGTCTTGGACATAATCTATTAGATTCAATAACTGAACTCATTTATAACAGATCCAAAAAGTATCCTTTAGTTTTGGATTGGAGACCACGAATGATGGGGAACTCACTA
Organism: Pseudochirops corinnae; assembly: GCA_028646515.1. NCBI lineage: Eukaryota > Metazoa > Chordata > Mammalia > Diprotodontia > Pseudocheiridae > Pseudochirops > Pseudochirops corinnae. Next base: position 383,622,594 of record CM053585.1, read on the forward strand.
CCTTTAGAATCAGTTTTTATGGCTCTTGTATTCTGTATTATGTTGTAGATATCTGGGCAACTGTCAAATCTTGTTAACCATATGGGGAGTATTTTGAATGTAGGTGCTGTTTTTTATATTAGTATTTTCACAGCCTTTAACAAAGCAAAGAGCTGAGCTTATAATAGGAATTCAATTATTTTTGCAAGCATGGGGTGTGAGTTTGGCACCCAGACTTCTGATTTTATTTGTATAGAAAACTTTCAATAAGGAAACATTTCCTACCAATGTAATTCTGCACTTACTTTGTGATTTACAATATTAGACAATTGCCTGAGGGCAGTGAGGGGTCAAAGGACTTACCCCAGGTCATTCAGCCATATGTGTCACAATCAAATATTGTGAACCTAGGTCTTCAAGACTTGTAGATAAGTCTTATCATGTAAGCCAGGGGCTTACATGAGATTAACAATGTATTGTAGTAGGTGGAGTCCTAGAGGTTGCACCCAAAGGTGTATTTTTAAATCCTGACTAAATCCTAATCTCTCTTGACCTCATTTCTTCACTTGTAAAAAGAAGCCAAAGAGTTAAACCACATTATTCCTAAAGTTCTTTCTAGCTCTGAATCTATAACCTAGAATCATCTCACAATTTGGCCAGGTAAACATATACAGCACAGAATAAGTAAGTGACCTTTACATGAAAAGAACACTGGGAACTCTGTTGACTTTAGGTCCCTGGGGGTACTTTGAGGGCCAAGGTTTCTGAGAATTGGGAGAGATGTGAATATCACTGTCACAGGGTGCTCAGAAAAGAGGGAAAGGGGGAGAAAGCATGAATTTGGACAGCTACCACCCCTCCCCTGCCCCAGTTCCAACTAAAGAAATAGAGCTTAGTTTTTCTCAAGTTGGTTTCATTGACCCATGCCAGTTTCATAAAGAATACCAAGGGATTCCATAAATTTTTTTTAAAGTTCTAATGTCAGACAAGCTTATTTGATAATACTGATTTCCTTGATGTCTGAGTTGGTTTCTACTTGCCAAGGATTGCAGCATCTGTCAGGGGCTGTGTGTGCCAAGACATCTTGTGCCCAGGATCTTGCCACATCCTCATGGCTTTGATATCTTTTTCAGGAAAAGCTCCTGCCAGGTGCAAGGGTCCAACTGAAAGCAAGAGGCTGAGTTAAGTTCACTAGAGCAGATCTAACTGGGGTTTTCAATGCTTAGAAAATCAATGGAACAGGAACTCTAGCACTCTTGCTATTGCTTCTTATCTTAGAGAACCTGGTGCAGATTGTTTGTCAGCATAGCTTGAGAGATTAAGAAGGGGAAGTTGGGGAGAAGCCACCACTACCTCTTCTCCCCCAAACTATTTATAACCTGTTCTCTGGAGCTACGAGTGAAAGAGAAAGTTGGTTACAGAGTAAAGAGCCAGCAATGTTTGAAGAAACATTCTTGCAGTCCTACATTCCTGCTCTTTGTCTCTGGCTTTCCATGATCTGCATCACCTTGTACCCTGGTTTCCCAGCTGGGTTTTTGTGTAACATTTAGATTCGGGCCATACTGGTAAATATGTAACAATTGACTGCCTGGAAAATTAAAAAAAAATTATGCAAGACACACTTTTAAGTTTAATCTTCATTATTAACATTCCTCCATCATTTTCTTAAATCTATTTAATCAACAAAACAGTAAATCAAGTCCAGATTTGTAGTATTTGTCCATTTCTTCAGTTTAAATGTTCACACTGAAAATTTAACAATGGGCTCTTTAAGAGCAGGTATAGATTGACTCCAGCACACCCCTGCCTTAGATACTATCCTCCCCCCTATGACTTCTCATAAAACTCTTGGTTCTCCTCCTCTTCTCTTGACTCTTCCATCACTTTCCACAACTATTAGTTTTATATTCCTACTCACCTATCAGCTCTTTCCCATTCAGTTTCACATTGGTATGAAGAACATATGTTCTAGATTTTCTATGTCTCTTCCAATTTTAAGTATTATGTTTCATTCACAGATTGGGGGGCATATCCTTTGTCATATTGTGGATCATATTAACCACCGTGTCCAGGAGTTGTTTCAATTCAATTTAATTTGATTTGATTCGATTCAGTTTAGTTCAGCTTGATTTAGTCCAGTTTGGTCCAGTTTAGTCCAGTTCAATTTAGTTCAATCAAGCAAACACTGAATAAAGATTTACATATAGAGAGTACTATACTCAGCAATCAGCATCTCTTAGATTAGGGATTGTTTCATTTGGTATATTTATATCTCCAGAAATTAGCACAGTACTTGGCGTATAGTTTATGCTTGTACCATGTTTGATGATTGACTACTGGCTGTTGGAGACTCACAATTAAGGTAACACAAAGTGCTGGCTCAGGAATTTATAGCCTGGAGAGGAATATGACACCAGCAGATAGCAGGGATAATAGTAATTGTAGTTAATGTTTATATCATACTTTAATGTTCTAAAACACTATATTTAGCCTCCTTCATATATTAGCCTCTTAACCTCGGGTTCTTTTTATCTATAAATAATGACAATAATAGTAACAATTGCAGTTATAATGGCAGCTACTTGGGTGTTGTGAGGCTCAAATGAAATAATTATCTCTGAAATGTCTTTTTAACCTAAAAGAAGTATATAAATAATATCTTTTATTATTATTAGCTATTAAAGAAATATAAAAACTCATTATGAGATTTGAAAGACAGCTAGCTATTATTGACTAGAGGATCAGAGAAGGTTTTATGGAGGTGGAACCATTTGTGTTGGTTAGACAGGCAAAATGGAAAAAGAAGGAGACATTTCAGGTATGGGGATCAGAATGAAAAAATGTCTGGAGGAGGTGTAGGAGACAGATTGCATGGAGGAGAATAGAAACGAATAAAGAATAGTGTCAAAGAATTTGACAAATCTATGGAAAAAAATTAAAATTAAAAACAATAGGGAGCCATTAAAGATTTTTGAGCATAGGAATGACAAGACTGTGTGTATACATACATACATACATACATACATACATATATGTGTGTGTGTGTGTGTGTGTGTGTGTGTGTGTATATATAATTAGTGTGATAAAGATAAGAGAGAAATTAGGTCAGAAGAATTAGTAGGAGGCTATAATGGACTATGTGAGTGGCATCATGGGGAAATTCAATGAGTGGTAGATGGTGCCACTGAGAAAAGCAACAACAAAAATCATTGTTAGAAAGAGACGCAAGAATTAGGGGGAAGATAAGAAGTTTGGGTGTGGACATGTTGAGTTAGAAGTGTTGGAGATTTATACATGGAGATTTCCAAAAGGCAATTGGCAATTGCCTTCTGAAATCCAGAGGAAGAGAAGTCAGAACTGAAAGCATCAATCTGGAAACATCAAGTCCCAGAATTCTTGAAGATGGTAGGGGACCTCAGAGGTCATCCAGTATAACCCCTATTTTGATAGGACTCCCCTCTACAATGTCCCCAAGAAGTCATGTTCCAGCCTTTCCTTGAAGACCTCAAGAAAGGGAGAACTCATTACCTCCAGATGCAGACCATTTCTCTTTGGTATAACTCTCATTGTTAGGAGGTCCCCTAATATTAAGCCTAAGTCTACCTCTCTGAAAAGTCCACCTTTTTTGTTCTCTACATTAAAGCAGAAGAAACCTGATCCCTCTTCTATCTGACAGCCCTTTAAATACTTGAAGAAAGCCATTATGCCCAGTGTCGCCTCCTCTAGTTATCTCTTTTTTATCAGAAATAAGAGCTTTCAACTAATTCTCAAATGACACAACCTATAGAATAGAACCAAGGAAGTGGAAAAAAGAGATGGAGTAGAGAGATTAGTCTTGGTGAGTAGAAGGGAACGTCTTCCACTAAACCAGGAAAAAGGAAAGTATGGCTGATATTAAGAAATATTGTGGAGTAGAATTTATTGAGTTGACCTCAATTTTCTCATTGAAGCAAGAAATTAAATCATCTGCTGCAAGTATGTCCATGCATATGTGCACACTCTCATCTGTGAATGTGAGTACTTGAAAGTGGTGGTAAAAGAAGTTGCGTGTTTGAGGACTTAGGACAAGGTTTGGAATATTCCTTGTCTAGGATTCCAGGTGGTATGAGTCAGAGATAGTAAGTTCCTTGAAGGTGGGGACTGCTGCATTTTCATCTCTGTTGGGGTCAGATTTGTGATTCATTGATTCAAGGAATTCCCATGAGGAAACTCTGTTTCCCAGCCTAGTATGGCACCTTCTCTATCAATTATATTCTTACCAAGGACAATTAGAGACAAAGTGATTTGCCTAAATTAAGCTAGTGTGAGTTAAAGAGGGAACTTGAACCTAGTCTTCCTGAGTTCTGGGCCATCACTCCACAATTCCTGTTATATAGTAGGTGCTTGATAAATGCTTGATAATTAACTGATTGATTAGGTCAAAAGAGTTGCTGAGCAGTTAGTACCCAGCTGATATTATGATGTACCATCAATGGGTGCAATGAGTTCCATTTTGTCACTTTCCCTAGCAAGGGTCCATAATAAAGAGTATTAGGTAAGGCTACTTAAAGTTGAGGATTAGCAGATAAAAAAATGATTAAGTCTTGGTAAGAAGACAATTGAAACCAGAGTTAGGAGTATGCTATGATAGTAGGTAGGGATAGAGGAACCAGTTAACTTAACTGGAGTCAAGTTAAGTCAGCAAGTATTTATTAAACATCTCTTCTATGCCAGGCACTGCAGTGACCAAAAAAAAAAAAAAAAAAGCAGAAAAGGTCACAGTAAATTTAAAGAGCTGGTTAGTGTGAGGATATGAGTGGAAAAGAGAGATGGATTGTGGTCAGCAAACTTTCAAAGGCCAGAATCTTGAAGGTGGTATGATTTTTTTGGAGAAGGGAAAGTAATCCAGAGAGAAGGTCTCATCATTAATTTTAATGTCTTTATTTTCAGTTGTTGCCAGGTAATCTCTTTCAATAGACTCGGGATGAAAAAGGGTGATAGTGTAGAACTAGAAAAGACCCTAAGTCAGCAGTTCTCAACCTGTGGGTTATGTTCAATTTGTAACAATGAAAATACATCCTGCATATCAGATATTTACATTATGATTCATAATAACAGCAAAATTACAGTTATGAAGTAACAACGAAAATGATTTTATGGTTGGGGGTCACCACAACATGAAGAGCTGTATTAAAGGGTCACGGCATTAGGAAGATTGAGAACCACTGCTCTAAGTGCTCTCTAGTCCAGTGTCCTCATTAAACACATCAGGTACTTGAGGCCCAAAGAACTTCAGTGATTTGCCCAAAGTTCCACGGTTAATAAAGAGTCAGAAGCAAGATTTAAATCTAGGTCCTCAGTTCCAGGAGGACTACTTTCACCAAAGTACTATAGTTATCTTAAGGAACAGTCTCCTCATCAATTATAAACAGATCAAGGGTGACCTTCTACACCTAGCTGTGCACATCCAGTTTCCTCTCAAATTGGTTCCAAGGAAGAGGCTGACTGGCGAGTCACACAATCAACAACCTTGAGGAACCTCCTTTTATTTGTTTCACTACTTGACTTTGTATTATTAGTGACTAGCAGCATGCTTTCCATATTGTAGGCACCTGCTAAATGTTTGTTGATTGATTTATTCACTCATTTGTGGTCTACTCAATGACTTAGAGCGTAGGGAGTAACATGCGGGACTCGGTCAAATGCAGGCTAGAGTCTAAATTTTATTTCTATAATAAAATAAAAATTCTATTTCTATAAAAAGAAAAACAATTGCATTTTCCATTTTTTGTTTAGTTGGGTGTTTCTCTCTGTCTCTCTCTCTCTGTCTCTCTCTCTCTCTCTCTCTCCCTCTCTCTCCTTCCTCTCCTCTCTGTCTCTCTGTCTCTCTGTCTCTCTCACTGTCTCTTTCTGTGTCTCTCTGTGTCTGTCTGTCTGTCTGTCTGTCTCCCCTTATTTCTTTCTTTCTAGAAGAGTAACAGGAGCACAGGGAGTTAGAGAAAGACTCTGATCTTCCAGAATGAATACTTCTGAACATTCACCAAGCTTCAGTCCAGAGGTGAGATTATTGCCCAACCAATTCTTCGATGTAAACAAGTTGGGAGGTGGGTTTTTTCCTGCCTCCACAGACTAAAGAATTGTTACTCACAATGTTATGAGCCACACTAAAGTATGAAATTATCGCTAAAATGTATAAGCTGCTTATCCTCTTGATTTCTCCCACCCTTCATGGACATTTCTTGGGGGTGTAGTGGAAAGGTTCTTCAACTGAGAACCTGAGGCTTTTGACTTAAATCTCATCTCTGACACTATTTGACCTTGGCTTAGTCATATCTCTCTGGGTTTCAGTTTTCTTATATATAAAATGAGGGTGTAGGATTTGGTGACCTCTGAGATCTATTCCAGCTCTCAATCTGTCATCCCAGAATCCCAGAATATTTTTATATTCTGGCTCTAACCCTAGGTAAGTCATTTCTCCTTTGTGAGTCTTAGCTTCCTCACTTTATAAATGAAGAGGTTTATCTAGATAATGCCTAAGGTTCCTTCCAGCTTACCATCTAGGGTAATATGATTCTAACTCTTGGTGTTGCTAGTTGTATAACCCCTGGCAAGACATTTTGTCCTCCTGGATCTCAATTTTTCCATCTGTAAAATGAGGGCATTGAACTAGAATATCCCAAACTCTCCTTCCCCCTCTCAATCCTATGATTTTAGAAGCTTATAAATATTGAAGGTTAAACAAAAGCCCAGAGCATGAGAGGCCTAGCTAAATCACATCCAATTCCTATTGCAAGCAAGGGGTTAAACCAATAGCTTCGGACTGAGAATAAGCAGATCTTCTGGGCTTGGGCTACTATTCTGAATCCCACAGAGAAATAAGACAGGTGAACAATGTTAGCTCAGTGGACTGGAGTGAAAATGAAATCTATTCTAAGCTGCCAACTCTCACCTTTCCCTCAGTTTAACAAGTGTATTACTGTAGAATTTACAGCAATGGATGTGCCAGTTAAAGCTGAAAACACATCCAATTTTAACCCCATTTTTGGTCAGGCCTGCACAATATAGGAGAAATCTGTTGTCAGGCTTTGTTTTCCATTGGGTATCACCCTAGGGTGATGTGGGGGTGGGAGGAGTCAGAGGAAGACATAGAATCACAGAATATTCAAGTTAGAAGGGACTTCAGAGTCTGACTTGTGTAATCCATGTCCTGTGCGTAATATCCCCAATGAGTGGTCTTCCTACATCTGTTGGAAGACCTTCTGTGATGTTGAACTCACTGATGATCCCCTGAGATGAATCACTTGATTTTGAGCTGCTCATATCATTTAGGAGTTGTTGGGTTTTTAAAAAATTCATCTTGAGCTGAAATCTACTTCCTTGTCACTTTTACCAAGTGGTCCTAGTTTGGCCATCAAGCAGGAGATAGCTGATATGTTAGCAGGATAACTAGGGCATGCCAGCAGAGAGAGTAAGTGAATTAGGTTTTAAGTACTCAAGTATTTAGAGGAGTAGAAGACCAGTGAACACCCTTAATAGATGTAAGTCTGGCTACAACCCCATTGCTTGGGGGCAGAATTAGTTTTCAGCAGAGAAAAGAATGGAACTCTTTAATTATTTGGAAAATGTGTGGCAGCACGAAGCACCATGATTTAGGAGAAAAATTGTCAGCCATAGGTAGAGACAACTTGAGTACAATTCCTGCCTAGGTTACTTACTAGCTGTGTGAGCCAGCCTATGGTGCCTTCTGAAAAGACTATTGGTTGGAGGCTTTTTCCTAGCCCTCTATAGGCACACTTGAGAACTGTAGTAGTAATTCTCCTGAGACCATGGAAAATATTTTCCCTTCCCCTGTCACTCTGGCAGACATGCCCACAGAACAGTTTCACGACATGTGGACTGGTGCTATAAGGATATCATTGTGACAAAGACAGTGTGACAATAGTTGCTTTTCCAGTGTTGTAAACTACAGCAACCCAACAGCCTCTGAGCTCACCCTAATAACACTGTGGCTTTGTAAAGGGTAGCTAGAGGAGACATTAGTTTTATTTGGCCAAGAGCAATGAATCTTTAATGCCTTTACTCACATTTTATGGCAGATCTCAACTGGCAGATGGGGTCTAGAAAATGTTTAGTAAGAAGAAAATTAGAAGGGATGGTGTTGGAATGGGTGTCTCTTCTATTGGAAGCAGAGAGCTTCCTGAATGGTAGTTATCATTACCTTATGGGATCCCTTGTCATTTGGGGGTGTTTTCGTTGTAAGTGAGAAGCAGCTACTGCTATCCAGATGTCCAACAGTGGGATTATGCCTTCATAATATATAAAGATAGTTTTTGCCAAATGAAAGTCATATGAAGGATTTGAATGGGAAGCATTTGGGGATGGTGAAAGAAGTATTCAAGTCTTGCTTCTGATGCTTACTACCTATGTGACCTCGAACAAGTCATTAGTCTTCTTAGGCTTCTGTTTCTTCATCTGTAAAATAAGGGAATCACACCAGCTACCCTTTCGGGTTTCTTCTAGTTCTAAAGCAACTATCTTAAGACCTCTCTTTGTCTCAGTTTTGTCATCTCTAAAATGAGAAGGTTGGCCTCTGGGCCTTTTCCTGGTACCGACTCAACCATTCAGTCAATAATAAGAACAAGAAAAATCCATTTCTTAAGCACCTATGATGTGCCAGGCACTGTGCTAAGCACACAAATCAATAAACAATTAGTAAACACATAAGAAGGGAGGTGTAACGCCATGTACAAGCAGCTTCCCAAAAGAATGCTACTGTGAACAGCTTTTAAAGTTCCAATTACACAGTATAGTGAACAATCCATTTATTCCATTACAAATCAAGGCAAACATTCAAAACAAATCACAATATAATATTCACAACATTACATCTTATCACTGAAAATCACAATATAGTGTTCACAACAGCTTAACATTAGAATGGCCACACAGTTTTCACTTCAGTGGCCACAATATTTAGAACAAAGAACAAAAGAATAATCATTTGTTTTCCCTAAGGAGGAAACAACCCTCCTTACTTAATCATTCAGTCATTTCACAATACAATAATCAATCTTCCACTCATGGGGCAATCATAAGTTAACTTAATCAGTCACTTATCCAGAATCACAATTACTAAGTATCATTAATCACTAAATACAATCATTAGAAAATTACACAAACCCTCTACCCCTCAGTCTCTAGTAAACTTCAATTTCATCACTCTTTTAATATCCAAGGAGAGGCCTTTTCTTCATCTAGACTCAGGGTGGTCTCTCAGATTCCCAGGATCCCCTTCCATGGTCCCAGCTCCTACCTGAATTCACCAAACAGTCACCTGAATTCAGAGACAGGTAGCTCCCAGCTCCTTGTCCAGTCCTCCAGGCAGTTCTTGTTACACACTGAAGTTCACAGGGTCCAGAACATCTCAAACCCTTCACAACTTCTGTTGCAGGGAACTCAAGGATCAACCAAGCCATAAACAAATGAAGTCTTATTCTGGTCACGCTTCTTCAGTCCTCCAGCAGTTTGGCTGGCCCTATGACCCAGAAGGAATTTATGCCTTCTAAGCAGGAGCAACTTCAGCCTTCACCAAATTCTGTTCTCAATTAAAACTCCAACTCAGTTCTCAGTCAGCTTCCAGATGCTGAGAGGGAAACACTCTCTCTCTCTTCCTCCCTTCCTCTCTCCCTCCCTCCACCCCCCACCTGGCTTCAGTCTCCACGATTCTTCCTCTGCCTGGAGCTGGCCAGGAGGAAAATTCTTGTTTCTGATTCTCTGTCTCTGGAACTCTTCTTACACACACACACACACACACACACACACACTGGCTTCCTGTCTCAGCCAGCCCCCTCCTGCCACACCTGTTCACACCCTCTGCCTCTTTCACAGAAGTACTTAGCCCTTAGTTACTAAGGACCAAGGACCTGCTAAATTAATTACCTCTATAGGAGGCAATATAGTGTAGTGAATAGAGAGTTGACTTTGAATCCTGGAAGATCTGGGTCAAAGTTCAACTTTTGACATGTCATGCCTCTGTGACCCCAGGTAAATTGATTAACCTCTCAGTGCTCTAGGCAACTTTCTAAGACTCTAGAGTGCTGACCTGCAGTGGTAGACAAAGTTTCCTCACCCACTGCCCTATACCACAAAATTGCAGGTCTTATCCATATTCTCATGTATGACAAATTGATGCAATTATATCTGAAGAACTTAAACAAGGACTTGGAAGACTCCTTAACAAAACAGGATTTGGTGGCTTGGATTAATTTGACCATGTAGTTGAATGACTGCAGACAGGATAGATGACAGCATGGTCACTGGATCAAGAAGACTTTGGGGAACTACTGAGACAGCAGGAAAGACATAGATGTGTACATGGGGAGTGGGGTAGGAGGGCCAAAACTGAGAGGGGAAGGCCACAGGTGATATATTACCTTCTTTGCAGATGATATTATCATCTCCTGTAGCTTCTGGTACATATCTGGAAAAGTCAGTATTAGGTCCCTCAGATCCAGACTGATGGCCTCTTACTGCTCTAGTCCCCATGACTTCATCCTGCACCCTATACAAACAGTACCAGACCCACGTAGACACAGCACTCATCTTCACAGCTGCAACCACCTCTCCTCACAAAGGGAGGGGACGTCAGTGGGAACTTGCACTTCCTAAAGGGTGGCAATAATGAACTCATCATGGTCTGTGTCTGATGTGATGCAGTCCAAGGCTCATTAGGAGAAGTCGAATGGAAGCATCAGGATCTTAGAGAACAGTCATTTTAAGTTCACTAGGCTCACTGCTTCAATGATGGAGATCCAAATGGAGAGAATAAGTGACTCAAGGAAGCCTATAGAGCTTGAGATTCTAGGACAGCTTCCCTTATGTAGATATTCCTTTGGGCCAATGGCCCACTTACCTACTAAGCAATAATATATTAGGTGGGAATGTTGGGAGTCATACCATCTTCTGATATCTCTTATTCAATTCCTAATCAAGATATAGATTGAAGGAAGTGAGAAAGAGCAAACTTTGATGGGGACAAAAGAAAAATTATTCAATCTTCCTGGGAGACACCACTTTTTCATTCTAATTTCCAATAAAGAAGGAAAGAAAGAAAGAAGGAAAAAAAGGAAAAAAGAAAGGGAGATAAAAAGAAAGGTAGAAAAAAGGAAAGAAAGGAAGAAAAGAAAAGGAAGGAAGGAAGAAAAATGAAATAAAGGAAGTGAAAAGAAGGGAAGGAAGAAGGAAGGCAAGAAGGTAAAGACAAAAAAGAAAAAGACAAAGACAAAAAGGTCAAAAGAGAGGTAGAAAGAACAAAAGAAAGAGAAAGAGAGGAAGAATGAGAGCAAGAGAAAGAAAAGAAAAAACCCCAAATCTGAACAATAACCAAAGATATCTAATACCATTGACAATAGCTCAAGAGGGTTTTTTAAGTGGCTAAAATCCAACTGAAGTGTTCATTAATTTAAATTAAGCACAAAAATCCATGGTAATGTAGTGTTAGCTTTGTAGTTCTAAAGATACCAAGCCTGGGAGTGAAAAAAAAAAAGGTTCATTGAGGTCTATCTCCCCACTTCGCAAAGCATCTGAAAGATACTCATTGACCAGGCTAAGTAAGAAACCAAAATGATTCTTTTAGTACAGGTCAGAGGGGAAAAGGAGGTGATATGCAGAAGAATTTTTAGCTTTTTGCTCTTATTTTTATACCTCTTTGCTCTGTTATTTTGTATCCCAAGGTTCAGCAGCACTCAGAGTTCTAGACTTGTAGGACTTGTATGGACTGAGTCTAATATTAAGCACAGAAGCTTAAAAAGGATCATTTACTCTCTGACAGTTTTCCCCAAAATCTACTCTGGGAAGATCTAAAAATAGATTTCATGTCTAGATTTCCAAAAATGTAAGCAACTGTATCTCCAGATCCCATATAAGCACTTAAAATAATAAATATATATTAGGTATAGGCCAATCTTGATTTCGGTGATAGAAAACGTAGAAGATCCACTGTATTCATGAAAACCCATAAATAGATTTCAAAAACCTAACAACACACATGAGGTTCTCAATAGGTTCATAGCAGTACGTAAACAAATATAGGAGACAAAAAGCACAGTAGTTTCCCTCAGAAAGCATTGAATTCATGGTGGTCATCAGGGCAACACTGATGTTTTGGTGAATCTTTCTTTCCATGAACTGACTTAGGATCATAGGTACAAAAACGTAAAAGAACTCAAAGGCCATATGTTTATGCCATTCATTTCAAGTGCTGGTGCTACCTAAGGAATTTCTCTTCTCTGGGATACTGGATTTTGGAATACTGCCTAGAAAATAAAAATCTCCCCTATTCTGCACCAGGGAATTATCCATGAAGAAAGAGAGAAACAGCAAACTTTGATGGGGACAAAAGAAAAATGACTAAATCTTCCTGCTAGTGCTGCTAACCGTAAGGTTTATAAGATCTCAACACAACATGAGTTCTTTAAGGATTTTTGATACTGCCTTCCTGGGCCTTTATCACTTAGACTAGGACTGTTTGCTTTCAGAAACTCTGCTAAGTCATTTGGGCAAGCAATTTTGCCATATGCTTCTGCAGGGACTCTGTTATCACCCCATCTGTTGTCCTTTTTTGGGGGGAGAGTGGCTGGAAAACCCCCTTCTCGGGCTGAGTAGACCAGAAAGCTGTGGCCTAGCACATGTAACTTCCACAGGAAATATGAGAAGAAATATTCAAGAAATACAGCCTTTATTTATACCTCACTTAATCCCTATTTGATAGGAATTGTTGGGAAAACCAGCCACTATTCTGGAAGAATTTAGGCTTAGGTCAACTTACATCCGATTTTACAATAAATTCAGAATGCAGATAGGATCTATATATTAAAGGTCATACCATTAAAAAAATAGAAGTGAATCATATACCTTGTACAGTGGAGGGTAGAAGAAGACTTCTTAAAGAAGGTATAGAGACAATTAGAAAAACTAAAATAGATTATTTTGGTTACATGAAATTTAAAGCTTTTATATAAAATTTAAGCATCTAGGATTATAAGGAAAGCAGTTGAATGGGAAAATATTTGTGCTAAACACATATCTGATAAGGATCTGACATCCAAAATTAGATAGATAGATATATGGATAGGAGGGGGATGGTGGAAGGAAGGAGAGAGAGAAGTGCAAAAATTTTCAGACCAAAAACCATTCTATAATACACTAGTAATCAGAATATGTAAATGGATAATTCCAAAAAGCAGAAATGCAATCCATCAACATCTAAAAGAATAATCCAAATCACTAACAAGAGAAATATAAATCAACACAGTACTAGCTCTAACCTTCACATTCAGCAAGCTGACAATGATGAAAAAAGATTGAAATGTAAATGTTGCAGGGCTTGTGGAAAGAGAGCCCCACCAGTACATTTCTGAAGGAGCTAGGGGTTAGCCCTACCGCTCCGGAAAGCAACTTAGAATTCTACAAATAAAGTGATGAAAATATCCATACCCTTTGAATCAGAGAGTCTACTGATAAGCATTTATACCAAAAAGACCATTGACCACCAAAATAAACTCCACATACACCAAAATATTTGTGGCAGTGCATTTTGTGGTAGCAAAGAATTGAAAACTAAATAAATGCTCCTTGATCAGAGAATGTCTAAAAATTAATTAATATGATGTAATATTATTGCATTGTAAGAAAGGATAATCATGGAGAATGTAGAGAGGGATAGAAAGATTGTCACAAATGATTCAAAGTGAATGATCAGTGCCACAGCAACAGCATACACAATGATTCCCACGATGGACATGAAAAGAACAATAAAATGACCAAAACTGAATGCTAAGCATATTCCCAAAGAAGACATCTGCCCTTTCTCCTTTGCAGGGGTTGGGGTCCCTAGGAATGGAAAAATGAATATAAGGCCAGCTTTTTAAAAATATGTTCAATTTTTTTTGCTTTTGATTTAATATATGAGATGACTCTCTGGCAGAAATAGGGGACTTGGGTGATGCAAAAGCAAGATATCAATAAAATCTATTTTTTAAAAAGTTAATCATTAACGTTGATGAGTCCAATATTGTATTTCGAAGTTGGAGTGAGGGAGTGCACAAGAGGATTTAGAAGACAACATCCTTTGATCTAGTCAGAAGACAGAATTAAATAAACCTGAAATGTTAGGTCAAAGCCTCTGTGGAGTGCCTTAAATGCCAAGCTGAGGAGTCTGGATTTAATCTTAGAGACAATAGGGAACCAGTGAAGATTTTTGAGTAAAGGGGGGGCATGGGCAGAGCTATGTCTGAGAAATATTATTCTGGTATATGGATGGCCAATAAATGGGAAAGAGAAGGAAGTAGAAGTAGGAAATATGCTAGGAAGGTATTTCAATAGTTCAGGTAAAGGCCTGAACTGGGGTGGTGGATGTGGGAGTGGAGACAAGGGAAAAGAAGCAGAGATGCTGTGGGAAGTCCCAGAAAAACCAATCAATCAACATTTATTAAGAACCTACTATTTGCCAAGTAGTGTGCTAAGTTTTGGAGGGAGAAGAAAGGAGAAATCAAAGACGGTCCTAAAGTTATGGAGCTGGGTGCTTAAGGGGAAGATTTTGGAGAAGGAAATAGGGGTGGATAAGAGGGAAGATAACAAGTTCTGCTTTAGACATATACATAAGATGAAAGACAGGGTTCGATCCGAGGTAAATGCTAATGATGAGGAAAATAATTTTTTTTAACATATATTCCAGGGAAGAAAACTTGGTGAGAAATGGGTCTCCTGCTGGGTATAGATTATTGACAGACAGCAAGGGGGAAAAAGACCCGTTCCTGGTTTTCTTCTTAATCCCTCAAGAAGAGCGATCTTCACACGGGACAGGTGTGAGGGTTTCTGGCGCAGGCGCGCCGTGGGCGGTGTGGGACTGTGCGGAGATGCTGTCGAGGCGCGGGCGGGACTGCCTTGTGCGGAGCGCAGTGCTTCACACCCTGGAGATGCTTCATCAAGATCTCTTGGCTAATTGATGGAGCATTAGGGTCACCTCTTTGCTGTGTTTCAGACCTTAGTGAAGGTCTAAGTTCATTATGGATGTGAAGAAAATAGGACCGTGTATTTACTAGCCTAGTAGCATGACAGTGAGGCCGTTAGATGCGGCAGTGCAGGGAGTACCAGGAGGAAGACCTGAGTTCAAATCTGCCCTTAGATACTGGCTGTGTGATCCTCCAAAATCACTTCACCCTGCTTGCCTCAGTTTGCTCATCTATAAGATGAGCTGGGGAAGGAAATCTTTTTCTTAAGGAAGTCTTCCCTTCACTATTTTCTGTACATCTCTCTTTTCTGTGTTGTTGAATAAAACTTCCCTGGGGCTGCCTAGAAAAGCTCCAGGGTTTTTTTTTGTTTGTTTCATTTTTGCCAAAACATGAGAAAAGCATAACTGGTCATCAATGCTTTTCAAAAAGACCTGGGGTTTGTGTTGATGTAATATTTAGGTCTCAGTTTCCTTATCTGTAAAATATGAAACTATATCACATTTCCTCTATAGTGACTTTCAGCTCACCATCTATCATTCCATATATGGGAGGGATTAGAGCCAGGGGCAGGGAACCCGCAGCCTAGAGACCCCTTGTGGCCCTCTGGTTCCTCAAACATCACAGACCAAATCTCCTTAATGAAATGAATTGTTCAGTAAAACTGGGACTCAGTCAAAGCGCTGCACTTGAAGACCTAGAGGGCCACATATGACCTCGAGGTCACAACTTTCCCACCCCTGGTAGACTTATTCTGTGTGGTTTCAGAGGGTGGACCAATGGAATAAAAGTGAGGAGGACACAGACTGAGCAGCTTTCCCAGATTGGATGAGAATTTCTCAAATTTGGTGGTATTTTCATTCAAAAAATCAGAGGGATATTACTGAAATGGTTAAGTCAAGAGTGGATGGTGTAGAAGTTTTCCTCTTAAACGACGATTGTGGTCCTTTCTGATGATAAGATTCTACAAATTTGGAGGCAGAATGATGCTGTGGAATTAGCTCTGAATTGGGGTTCAGAGGGCATGAATCTCTGTTCTTAGAGTTTTAAAGAACAAGGACTTAGAAGAATGGGTAACTCCTCTTTGAGGAGATGTTTGACCTTGGTAAGTCATTTCTGGGTCAGAGTTCCCCATCTGTAAAATAAAAGATTCTATGATGTCCATGGTCCTTCCCATCACAAATACGTGATCCCATGGCCTTAGCCAAATGTCGGGAGAGTATTAGTGGGGTGTAACTTCCTTGAGGGTAGGGACTGTTTCAGCTTCTCAGTCTAGCAAAGCACCTGGCACATAGTGGATGTTAAACAAATGCTTATTGAATCAATCCATGAAAGGTTTTCCTGTGCCCAGGAAGGGGAGGAGGGATGGAATTAGATAGTAAGTCTGATTCAGTTCTTTAATTTTCCCCACCCTGTGGCCTATCCTTCCTCTCTCCCTCCCACTCCATCAAATAGTCCTCTGATCCATTTTATAGAGGGAAAGAGGAAGATCTAGAGAGATTAAGGAATTTGTCCAGGAAACTGACTTCAGAGTATGGAATTTGCCTTTGAAATTTCAGCCCATTTATTATCTTATTGTTAACAAGATACTGAATTCAACTCCATGGACAGACCTCTCTTTCATGTGGGTGTTGCTGTTCTACTGATCAGCTTTTTGAAAGTGATCATCTCTAATTAAGAGAGACAGTACCTCCTCATGCCTGGGGCAGGAGCTTGGAATTGCCCATTGATTGGTAGACGTGTTAACTGTAGCAGCCCATAATTAGGCCACTTTCAAAGGTCAACTATTCCATTATCTCCAGATTCCATCACTAATGTGTCCAAGAAAGGGAGAAAGGAAGGAGAGGGGTTGAATGTTCCCATCATGCATCAATGCTCCTCTTACGTGACACTTGAGCAGGTACCAGTGACAAAGGGGTAGAGGATGAATCCTCAAGGGAATTATGGAAAAGGTACAGGTTGGTGGTGTGGAAAGGGTGTAGAACTGGGAGTCAGGATAGGGCCTCAGACATTTGTGTATCATCTGTCCCATGGAACGCACTCACATGTGCGTGTGCGTGTGCGTGTGCGTGTGCATGTGTGTGTGTGTGTGTGTGTGTGTGTGTGTGTGTGTGTGTGTGTGTGTGAAATCACTGTGGTGCAGAGGGAAGAGTGCTGGCTGTGGTGTCAGAGGACTTGAATTCAGAGCCAAGCTCTTCTCCCTTTTACCTGAGGGATCTCAGATGAATCATTCCTTTAATCATTCCCTTATGTAATAGATTGAGCCCAGGACCCTGTGCCAAAGCTGGGCTCAAATTCAACACTGGGAACTTTCTAGCTGTGCATCTGTGGGCAAACCACCTAAACTCTCTCGTGCCTCAGTTTCCTTCTCTGTAACAGGAATAATTCACACAAGATGACCTTTGAGGTCCCTTCCATCTTGGATGCTTTCTCTATGCCAATGACTGCTCATCTCTTTGAGGGCATTGAATTAGAGATATATAGGGTTTCTGTCAATTTATTCCTGGATAATGGGGTTAAGCTGAGAGGGACCTCAGAAGCATGTAGGCCACCAAATCCCTAATTTTATGGACAAGGAAACTGAAGCCCAGATATATTAGAGGACTGGCTTAAAATGACATGAATAATGAATACCAAAGGTGGTTTCGAACCCACATTTTCTAACTCCAGAGTCAGTGCAACATGCTGCCTCTCAGAAGACCTGGGCTTATGTCCTGGACCTGCTATTTAATATACATGTCACCTTGAGAAGACTCTTCATCTCTCTAGGACTCAGTTTCCTCATTTGGCAAATGAATAAGCTAATTGCTAAGGTTCTTTGGCCTCTACATGATATGATTCCATGAACCCATGAACTACCTCGTTTGGGATCAGATCAGAGTGTTTGCTGTCCAGTTTCCCAAAGGCAATGCATGACATCATATCACCTTCCAAGGCAAAGCAAAGCAGATAACATAGTCTGTAGCCCATAGCTGACAATGATTAGACTTTTGGATGGATTAATTACAGACCCATTTTCATTATGCTTTATGGTTTTGTCACTTGTTGGGTATGTTATAGTAAGAATTCATTTTGTGTGTGAGTTGGACCAAATGTCCTTTGAAGTTGATGCCAATTTGTAAATTATGTGATTCTGTGAGGAAGTAGAAGTGAGGGGATAAATACCTACTATGCACCAGGTACTGGGCTGAGAGCTCTACAAATATTATCTTCTTTGATCCTTATAATAACTCTGCAAGTTAGGTGTGACTATTACCCCCATTTCACAGATGAGGAAACTGAGGCACACAGGGATTCAGTGGCTTACCCAGGTTATATAGCTAGTAGGTGTCTGAGGTCTAATTAGAACTCAGGTCTTCTTGACTCTAGGCCCTGCTCTCTATCTAAGGCACTACCTAGCCCCCTACCTGTGGGTGCAGATAGCTGTGACCTGTCCCAATCTCCTTTGTGTTCAAGGCCCACAGGATAGGACAGACATCACCCAAAGCAAAGACTCTGAGCTGAGAAGACATCAAAGTCATGACCTTGGCACAGAGGGGATGGCATCAGAATTACCCAGGCATCCTATGGAAAGAGCATGAAACATTCCTGGACTAATGAATGAGTATGCTCCAAGTAACAAACAGGTGGGATTCACTTTGAGATGCCAGTCAGAAGCCAGCCCTGGGGCTATTTTCAAATTAGAACAAGAAAACAAATCTATAAATCTATGGGGCAATCACTAAGGGAAAGAGAATTAAGGAAGCGTGCATCTGAACTGTGTCTGACAACCAGTTAATTCTATTACACAAGTCAGGTCTGGTCAGGAGTGATAATGCTGCATCTCTGCACTGGAATAGTCCCACAATATGGAGTCAAAGGGATCCTACATATGGGGTTGAGAAGAATGTTGGAGGCCATCTTGCCCAGTCTCTTCATTGGATAACTGAAGAAACTGAGGTTCAGAAAGGGGAAGTGGGGTGACCCTGAGTTCACAGGGGCAGGATTGTGGGAGCCTGTATTTAGAGCTGGAAGGCTCGTCAGAGTCCCCTTAGGCCAAACCCTTTATTTCTAAAGATAAGAAAACTGAGACTCAGAGAGTATAGTGGAGTTGGGATGTGAGGTACTACACTTGGAGTCAGGAAGGCATGGATTCAAATTCTGCTTTGGATCCTTTTGAGCTGTTTGTCTCTGGGCACATTACTTAACCTCTCTGTTTCTTCATTAGTAAAATGGATGGGCTAGAGCCAATGCCCTCTAAGATCCCTTCAGTCCCTAACTCTCTGATCCTAAGTGACTTATCCAAGGTCACTCATGTAATAAGTGGCCGAGCAAGACCATATTTAACATTCTTTCCATGGCACCATGTTGTTCTATTGGATTCTCTGAAAATAAGGCAGGGGGACAAGCAGATATTTAGTGACCACTATATGTTAGGCACTGGTCTATGCACTTAACAAAACTCATCTCACTGGATCCTCTCAACAGCCTTGAGAGTTAGATACTTCTGTTAGCCTCAATTTACAGATGAAGAAAATAAGACTGGGAAAGTTAAGTGACTTGTCCAACATCTCACAGCCAGTCTATGTCTGGAGCTAATTTTGAAATCTGGTCTTCCTGATTCTAGGCCTAGAACTCTATTCACTGTGACATCCAGGTGTTAGATATTCTAGATGACCTCTGCTGCTGCTTCTACTGCTGCTACTACTGCTATTACTACTACTACCACTACTACTACTACTACTACTACTGTTACTACTACTGTTATGGCTACTACTACTACTACTATGACTACTACTACTGCTACTACTACTACTACTATGACTATGACTACAACTATGACTACTACTACTACTACCACTACTGCTACTACTACTATAATGGCTACTACTACTACTACTACTACTATGACTACGACTATGACTGCTACTATTGCTACTACTACTATTATGGCTACTACTACTACTATGACTACGACTATGACTACTACTGCTACTACTACTACTACTGCTACTACTACTATGATTACTATGACTATTGCTACTACTACGACTATGACTACAACTATGACTACTACTACTACTACTACTACTACTACTACTACTACTACTACTACTATGACTACGGCTATGACTACTACTACGACTCCTCCTCCTCCTTCTCCTCTTCCTACTACTATTACTACTACTACTACCACTGCTACTACTACTATTACAGCTACTACTACCACTGCTACTACTACTACTACTACTACTACCACTACTATTGCTACTACTACTATTACTACTGCTACAGCTTCAACAACTACTACTGCTACTGCAGTGCTAACGTGTGCTAGTACAGAGCATTTATAATGATGATATCACAGGTCTAGTCCCTATCCCTATCTCTGTCTCTACGTACTTGCAGTCACTCAGTCAAATCAACAAGTATTTCTGAAGCACCTACTCTGTGCCAAACACTATGCTAAGTGCTATAAATTCAGTGCATTTTGCATGTATCTTTCAGCTGGTTTGTGTTATAGTGAATAGAAAGCTGGATTTGGCCTTAAGAAGACCTGAGTTCCAATGCTACCTTAGACACTCACTAGCTGTGTGACTCTGGGCAAGTAATTTATTTATTTATTTATTTGTTTTGAAAAAGAACGATAGCATATATTGCTTCAGTCTCCATTTAAACTCTAGGCTTTCTAGATCTTTCTCTGAATGTGGATATCTCCTTCCATCTTGAGACCTGTAGGGTTGTCTTATAACTGTGTGTTGCTGAGAATCTGGGCAAGTAATTTAACCTCTCGGTCTCACTTTCCTCATCTGTAAAATGGGATAATAATAGCATCTCCAGGGTTGATGTGAGAATCAATAGAGACAACAATTCTTTCTTAACCTTGAGATGCTATATTAATGCAAGTTTCCTTTACATACACACACATAACTGTTGATAGAGTGTTAACTCCTTGAGGCTAGGAATCATGGCATTTTTGATTTGGTATCCCTTTCATCTGGAACTGACCTTGGAACCAGGGTGACCTGTTCTTGAGATCCGTCTCTGACATATATTAGCTGTTTGCTTCTGAGCAACTCCACTTGACCTTTCTATGATGTAGGCAACTTTCCAAGCCCCTAAAGTTTGGAGAAGGGACTGACCTGCATTGGTAAAGGAGATCCCTTACCAGTTGTTTCAAATACCAATAAAATGGGTCTAATCCCTATCCTCTGGTCCCTTGCCCCAGCTCCTGAGGCCCTAAGAAGAAAACGGTAAGCACTGGATAAGTATGTGTGGATCGATTGCTTGGTTGAATTGTAAATGTTGTCTGCACTAGCTCTTGTTTCTTCAGGTGACCCTGAAGAGTGTTTGCAGAATGATTCCTTCTTTCTCATCCTAAGAATCCCTAAAGTCCAAAGGACAAAAGCTTTGTAGGGTTGACTGTAATCCTAGAAACACAGGGATACATAAGGAATTGGCACCCAGATAGCCAGACTCCTCAAAGTCTCATCACTTTGACAGAGAGACTCTCTTGACTTCTACACAATTAATTTTCTAGCCAACATAAAAAGGTTAGTTGGGGAATGCCAATTCAGAAGCCTGCAGTCTCTATGATTTTATCTGGTGCTGAAGGGTAGCCTCAGAGTGGGAGGGGCTGGTCCCTTTACCAGATCGACCAGCAATAGTTGTTGCTTTCATAGTTCCATAGTTCAGCTAGCCTGCTTTCCCAATTATCATATGAGCAGCCTGGCTCTTATAAAGTCATGCATCTGGTTCTGGGTGAAAGATTGACAGAGAAAGTGTTTCCATTAAAAATAAATAAAGGCGGGGATGGCTAGGGGGTGCAGTGAATAGAACACCGGCCATGCAGTCAAGAGGACCTGAGTTCAAATTTGGCCTCAGACACTTAACACTAGCCATGTGACCTTGGGCAACTCACTTAACTCCAATTACCCTGCCTTACCCCCTTCTAAAAAGCAAAAAAATAAACAAAAGCCATTGCACATTTTAGGATCACAGATTTAGAGCAGGAAGAGCTTAGGAAACAGCCTTCTCTTTTAACACATGAGGAAATTGAGGCCCAGAGAAGTCAGTAAGTGTCTGAGGCCAGATCTGAACCTAGGTCTTCTTGACTCCAAGTCTTGTGATCTTCCCACCACCATATACTTACTACCTCCATTGTAGGGTCTTTTAAGCCTTGTAAAGGAATATTGAAAAGTTTTGGAAAACTGTTTCTTCATGTATGTTACCAGGGATGAGGTGGGCTTCCAAAAAGTGATTCCTCTTCATCAGATTGTTCAGTTCATCAGATAATTATTGAGCTTCTATATGTCTTGTGGTGTGTTTAGTACCTAGAAGTAAAGGTTGAGGGTCCAGAATTGGAGCAGGATTCAGGCTTATAAGTAGCACAGCATCTCCTATAGCTCTGATTCATAGATCCGTGGGCTCTTAAAGCTAGAAAGGAAAGCTTCTCTTGACCCAAACCTTCTGCCACCCCCTCCTTTTACAGATGCTCCCTTCTTTAGAACTTCTGAGTTACAAAGAGCAAGTCAATATAGGGCAACAGTGAGTCAATGGTGTGACAGAGTGGCCAAAAGAAAGTAACAGGATAATCAATTACATTCAGAAAGTAATGGGGCAGCATTACTGCAAACCTGCCATGTTCTGTCCTGGTCAGACTACATTTGGGCAACCATGTTCAATTTGTGCGCTAGATTTTAGAAAGAATATTGATGACTTTGAGAGGGTAGAAACAAGGGTGTCCCAAATGGTAAACAGACTTGAGATCATGCTGTAGAAGGATGAATTAAAGGAACTATACATGTTAAATATGGTGAAGAGAAGACCAGATAGGGAAAGTGGGGGGAGGGGGAAGAAGGATGGGAAAGCCATCTTCAAGCATTGAAAAGGGTGGTAAAGAGAGATTAGGCATCTTTTGCTTTGTCCCAAATGAACAAACTAGGAGCAATGTGTAAAAATTTCTGAGAATCAGATTTAGGTTTGCTATGAGAAAACATCACTTAGAATGTCCTTACAATGGAATGGGTTGCCTGAGGAGGTAGCACCTCTCACTAGAGGGATTTTGTGGTTGTTGTCTTGACTCTGACAACCTGGATTCTGGACCCTGATAGTCTGTGTCCATGTTCCTAACCCTATTTGCATTTGGCAAAATGCTTTGCCTGCCTTGGAACTATATGAGTATGTGGAGAGAGCATTGTATCTGAAATCAGAGGGCCCCAGTTCAAATCTCACTTTTGACATTGATTGTCTGGGTAACCTTGGGCAAGTCACTAAACTTTGGTCACCAGTTTCCTTATCTTTAAAATGAAAGAGATGACCTCAGAAATCCCACTATGATTCTATGACTCATATGGGCTTCCTGAACTTGACTCTCTCTCTGCCGTTGTGTTTGCTAGATTCCACCTGCTCTGCTGGATCCCCTCTTGTCTATCCCTATCCTATTTGTTTTCATGGCCTAACATGTCATTGTAGCGCCACCTCCTACCCAATGCCTACAATTTTATCCCACAAAGAAGTTCCTCTATGAATGTTTGTTGGATGAATGAATGATCTCAGAAACTCACCTTTAGAACTGTCTCACAGAATCACCCTGAGCAGGAGGAGGCCCTGAATAATTCCTTCAGCCTGGAAAACAAATAAATTGATAGGAATGAGATGTTGGAGAAAAGTAAGATATTAGGGGTCCCCCAGACTGCTGGAGAATGGAAGCTTTGTCCTTTGGTTAGAATACGAGCACAGAAAGAGATCCCCTAACCCCCCAAAAGGAGCCAGCATGTTCAAGTAGAAAGACTATTGGCTTTGGAATTTGAAATGAGTTAAAATCTCAGTTTACTTCCCAACCAAGCTACACAGGGCAAATACCGGGTTCTGTCTCCTCACCTGGAAAATGATAGGGTTCAAATAGTGACCTCTCACTGCTCTGCTTACCTTAAATCAATCATCCTTCTCTGGCTTTCAGTTTCCTCATTTGTAGGATGTGGGAGTTAGACTCAATGACCTCTAACATCTTTTTCAGCTCTAAATCTATAATCCTATGGTTCCCTCTCTAGGCCTCAGTTTCCTCATCTGCAAAGTGAGGGAATTGAACTCCATCATCTCTAAGGTCCCTTTTAGCACTAAATCAATGATTCTCTATTTCTCTCCCTCTCTTGCCATTTCAGGACATTTGTGTATAGAAGAACTTTCCAATCAGTACAAGCAAGTGAGCCCAAATCAAACTGCCTGGATCAGCAGCTGCCTAATTAGAGACACAATTTGTGGCTGAGTGAAGTTTCTACCAGCATAATGGCCCTCCCCAACAGAGCACTGAGGCCCGCTCCTGCCTATAATTACCTCTGGCTTCCAGTTACCAGGAAAGGAAGAACATCTGTATCGTGTGACGAGGAAACTCGTGCCCAGTGTCCTCTGAAAGTAAAAGGTAAAAAATGGATCCAGTAACAGAAAGCTCATTAGCCAGGCCATCCTTTACCTAGTATTTGACAGGCTGCTGTGAACAGGCTGCCCTTCATCTCCTCCCTCCTCCCACCTCTTTTCCCTCAGGAGATGATTCAGCTTCTACTCAGGTTGCCTCTTGCCACTTCTTCATCTCTTTTCACCTGAGGAAGAGGGAGGGAGGAAGGCAGGAAGGTAGAGGGTAGTCCCGTGATGTGGGGGTTGTAATATCAGCATTTCTCATCTCGTGGTGCCCTGTGCTTTGGTACTTTGCTTTTGTCACCCTTGATCAAACCCGTGGAACCTAGAAATAGACTGAGGGCTACAAGGTGATTGCCACGTGAGCCCAAGAGCTGGACTCTTTCTCTAACTTTGGCAAGTCCTCTTGCCGGTGCTTGTCCGGGGTCACATAAAGGGTGATGTAGACAAACAAAAGGGGATATGGTTCACTGTGAACCCGCCTCTTCTCCTAGATCATCAACATCCAATAAGAGGGATAGTTGCATGTTTTGATGTACCTATGAGTTCGTTGATATGGAGGCTCCTTCCATGTGAGCTTTGTCATCCCCAGGGTCTACCAGACACCTTCCCTCTGGGGCTTTGGATATTGCATGGATCCTAGCACAGTACTTGGGCTACCCATGGATTATTCTATCATCCTCACTACATGACTAGCCTGTCTCATTTTCTGACCCACACATCCTTGGAATAGAAGCAGGGATTCACAAAGCACAGTGCAGTGCTTACACAGGTATAAAAGACAGATTCCCAGTATGGACAGCTTAATTACCTTTAACTTTTGCTTACAAAAGAAGGCAAGGCTGACCAAAATGCGTGCACTGTTAACATTCCTGCCTAATTCACTCAAATGGAAAGCAAGTGATTCTGAAAAAATCCCAGTAAAAATGTCCTTTCTTTTATGTTTCCTGTAAGTGTTACCATTGTGGTGCTACTGAGAGTGGTGGTTCGGTTAAAAAGAAAAGTGCTGTGGGCTGCAGCCCTCTTCCGTGATTCTTCCTCACCACTTCTATTAATATGCTTATAACATTAGTGCCAGTCATGTTCCCGATAATGTTTGTTCTGATACTTGTGTATTTGTTTGCAATCCAATTTTGCTCAATTATACGTGCATAAACTGTATACCTAAAATAAATATAAGTACTATTAATAAAAAAAGAACTAGGGATTCAGAGAGATGGCTGGAATGGATGAAGTAGAACATTCCGGGGATGGAATGCAACCCATGCAAAGGCATGGAAGCAGGAGATGGACTACTGAAGTTAGAGAACATTAAGTAAACCAGGCTGGCTGCAATAGAGAGGCACTGACGGGAGAACGGGAGAAACATGGCAGAGTAAGTTGGAACCAGGTTATGAAGGACTTTAAAGATCAAACAGAAGCCTATCCTAGAGCTCTCTGGGAAAAGTTGTGTTATGACTTTGAAACTTCTTCACTGCTTGGGAGGCTGGTCAAGACAGTCTCTTCTGAAAAAGCTTTTCATTTTAAGATTCTAGAGTTGTAGTAATATCACATATTGTCAATAAATGTTATATTTATTATATATATGCAATATAATAAATATAATTCCCAGGAAGTTCATAGAACTAGAGCTCTAGGTGACTCAAAGGTCACCTAGTCCAGCTATCTTGTTTTCTAGGTACGAAAACTAAGGCCCACATAGGTTAAATGACTTGCCCAAGGTGAGACAGGTAGGAACTAAATATTAATGGCATAATTTGAACTCATATCCTCTCCCACTCTTTCCACTAGAGCAGGCAATCTACTTTCCATCTGTTCTTTGCCATTGAGACTCATCATTGAATTCCCAGCTCAATCTGGGGAGATAGTTGATTCCACATTCTAATAAGAGGGCCTTCTGGGTCCCCTTTGCCTACTTTCCTTCTGAGATGACGTTTCTTTAGGCAGCCAGGGGCACAGCAAATAGGGGCTGGACCCAGAGTCAAGAAGATCTGAGTTAAAATGTAACCTCAGATACTTATCAGCTTCATGACCCTAAACAAGCCCCTTAACCTCCCTTTGCAATCATTTATTCATCTGTAAAATGAGGGTATTAACAACAGCTTCTTCCCAGGGTAGTTCTGAGGTTCATATGAGAAAATATTTGTAAAGTACTTGGTAAAATTTAAAATGCTATGTAAATTATTATTTCTACCACATGTATCTTGCACATAGGATTTTTTGCAGATCATCTCTTCCTAATTATTAGAATGGGAGTTACTTGAGGGTAAGGACACTGTTTTTGTCCTTATTTCTATCCTTAGCACTTAGTACAATGTTCTCCTTGTTGATATCTCAAACAATACCTAAGTGAACAGGGAATATAAACAATCCCAGATGTTTTCCTGTCTTTGCCCCAGCTTGATCCTCACTACATTCTCCTGAGGTAGGATCATAGGCTCCCTAACTTTGAGCCAGAAGGAACCTCAGGGGTCATCTAGTCTAACCCATGCCTTTTACAAAGAAACAGCCTAGGCAGATTTAAAAACTGACCCAAGGTCACATAGGTAGCAAGTTTAAGAGACCTGTCCTTCTGTATTCCAGATACAATGTTCTTTCCATTTTAATTCCTTGTCTCAGATAACTTATTATTATCTCCTTTTCAAAGATGGGGAAACTAAACCAGAAAGAGGTTGAAATGACTTACCCAGGATCACACAAGTGACTTACTTGAAGAACTGGGACTAAAACTGAGATCAGCTGATCTTCAGACTTTGCTTTCCAGATCTGGATTACCAGTCCTGTAGTATTCAAATGAAGGAGCCATACTGTAACATGAGAGGTAATGTGCTGGGGCATAATGGAAATACTGCTAGATTTGGATTCAGAGGGTCAGAATTCCAGCTCTGCTACTTATTACTTATGTGACATTGTCTAATTCTCTCCATTTTTCTGTTTCTCAGTTTCCTTGTCTGTAACATAAAGGATTTGGACTTGATGATTTCTGAGAATCTTTCCTGCTCCAAATCTCATGGAGATAAGACAGTCAGCTTGGGATTTGGGGTTCCAGTCTTGATTCTCAAACTAAGTAGCTGCATAATCTTGAGCAAAATCTTGCTCCATCTCTGACCCTGGGTGTTCTCATTGGTAAAAATAAACAAACAAACAAATAAATAAATGAACAAATGAACAAAGAAACAAATAAATAAGAGGGGGACAAAAATACTTGTATGCCCTCTCTTAATGGGACAGGGAAATGTCTTGTAAACCTTAAAGTGCTTTACCCATAGTACAGTAGGGTTAGAGCTAGAAGGAACCTTGACTGACATCTAGTCCTACCTATTTATGTCAAAAATGAGAATATAAAAGGCCCAGAGAGAGTGACTTGCTCAGCGTCATACACCTAGCAAATGTCTAAAGCAAGATTTGAATCCAACAACATAATCTTATACAGCATGCTGCCTTTTTATATGTAAGGAGAGACAGCATAGTAGAGTGGATCAAGGTCCAGATTTGGAATCCAGAAGGTTTTGGTTCAAGTCATGCTTCTGACACATAAAGGCTATATGACTGAATGTTAACCTCTCAGGGCACTAAATAATTCTAAGACAATGAATCACAGACAACTTGACCCACATTGGTGAAGGACGTTTCCAAACTAGGAGTTATAGAGATGAGATCACAGGTCCAGGCACAATCAGTGGATGCATGAATGATTGAAGGAATGAATGATTGGAAGATATTGGGAGCTCCTCTTAAAAATATGTCCACATCCAACTCTGCCTCACTTAAGTCCAGTGTGTGCGCAGCTTGGGATATTGTGCTGTGATGTCAATGGTCCTCTTGAAAATGAAGAAACAGAAAACAACTTCTATCTGTGCAGAGTCCTACACCATAGGTATTAAACATATTGTCAGTAACTACATTGCCACAGAACCCTCTGAATACAACAGATTATGGCCTAAACCAACTTAAAATGTAATTGCAAGATATTTAACAAAATAAATAAAAACAAAATAGAAAAAATATATGAACACATAGGCAGACAAGGATTGTGCTAGAGGCCCAAAGCTCAATTGGCCTTTAGTGTATACTTGCATCTCGCAGCCTCACGGGGATGAGAAATCCCAGTTACTGTTATCCCCATCTTTTTTGCCTGCCTTTATTGTCAGGCAAATGGAGTTCTGAAATACAAGCTCCTAATTTTCCATTCCTTCTGGGAACAAACTGCCACACTTCTTTTAACCCCTACCTAGAGACCAGGGTATTAGTGAGAATTCCCTCCAGATGGGAGAAGGTCACAGTATAGTCAATTAAGCAGGTAGAAAGAGGAAAAGAGAATTGGAATGGGATTCCTGGGTCTGTGCTTCCCAAGCTGCATGGTGGTATTTTGACAAGTGTAATTTGGTTTTAATTACTTAGGATAATTATTTCACAGCCCACGGTAGGAAGTTACACATGTTGTCACTTTGGAGAAATCTGAGGGTCCCTCTTGCCTGCTAAATCTTTCTGCTGAGAAATGGTTGGGGAACTGAAGGCTTGTGATAGGGAGAATTTCTGGCCTTGTAAATTATTGGAGAGAGGGATCGCTAGGCTGGGGCCAGAAGGGGCCTGGGCTGGGAGTAAGAGCCTGTTTTCTTGTAGAATTACAACAACTCAGCTTGATCCTAGAGGGCTTAAGAGCCTGAGAGATCAATTAGCTTTTCTCTCTGTCTTTGGGAACTGTTGGGGAGGGATCCTGACATAGGAATTCCAAAAGAAAACTACAGAAAGTGAGTGTGGAGAGCAGTGGGGTCAGGGCTGGCTCTAGAGAACACTTGGAAGTCAGTGGAGTTTGGCTTCAGTGTGCTCCCACTGCCTTTCCAGGGACTCCTTGCTCTGTTCCTGTCTCCCCACTCACAGTTCCTTCTCTCCAGGTGTGTATTTTGTGTTCCACAGGAAACAACTCTTCCCATTGCCCAAAGCTCTACATGATACTTAACATGATACTGCGTTTTAGTTTCCTAATATGGACTTGTTGACCTTTAAGGGTCCTTGCAGCTCTAAATATGTGTTTATATGACTGGAAGATTTCTGTAGAATTGTGAACTAAGAGGTGTTTTTATTTTTCAATATTTAGTATTTTATTTTTCCCCAATTACATGTAAAAAACAATTTTAGCATTCATTTTTAAAACTATGAGTTACAGATTCTCTCCCTTCCTCCCTCTTCACCCCCCCCATAGAGAAGGCAAGCCATTCAATATAAGGTATATATGTGTAGTCATGCAAAACATATTTCCATATTACTCATGTTGTGAAAGAAAACATAGACAAAAAACCTGAGAAAAATAAAGAAAATTTAAAAGTGTACATCAGTCTATAGTCACACACTGTCAGTTCTGTCTCTGGCAATGGACAGAATCTTTCATGTTAAGTCCCTCAGACTTGTCTTGGATCATTGTATGGCTGAGAATAGCGAGGTCATTCACAGCTGAGCATCTTACAATATTTTTTTTCAGTTTAAAAAATTTTTTAAATTAACTTTTGTTTTTATTTTTAGTTTATATCATTCATTTCCACAAGGTTTTGAGTTACAAATTTTCTCCTCATCTTTCCCCTAACCACCCCCCCAAAACAGCCATCCCAGTGTATCCCCCTCCCTCCATCTGCCCTCTCCTACATCCTCCCCCATTCCCCTTCCTACTTTCTGGTAGGGCAGGATGGATCTCCCTATCCCAGTGCCTCTATGTCTTATTTCCCAGTTGCATGTAAATAATAATAATAATAATAATAATAATAATAATAATAATAATAAATATATTTAAAAAAACATTTGATTTTAAAACTTTACATTTCAGATTCTTTCCCGGCCTCCTTCATCCCCCACCCTTACTGGGAAGATAAGCAATTCAATATAGGTTGTACATGTGTAGTTATGCAAAATATTTCCATAGTGGATATATTGTGAAATATACTGACTGTATTTCCCTCCATCCTATCTCCCCCCACTTGTTCTATTCTCTACTTTGTCCCTGTTCCTTTACAAAAGTGTGTGCTTCTAACTACCCTCCCCCAACCTGCCCTGCCCTCCATCATCCCCCATCTCATTCCCTTTCCCTCCTATTCTCCTGAAGAACAAGATAACCAATCATGTCATTCCCTCCCTAAGCCAAATTCAATGAGAGTAAGGTTGACCCATTCCCTTTTATCTTCCTGTTCTTCCCCTCCATTGTAAAAGTTATCCCTTGCCTCTTCTATATGAGATAATTTACTCCATTCTGTCTCTCCCCATCTCCTCTCATTATATTCCTCTCTTAACTCTCAATTTCACCTTTTAAATATTATCCTTTCCTATTCAATTGATTCCGTGCCCTCTGTCTATGTATACCTGTACACATATATACACAAACTCACATATGTATTCATATGCATATATACCCTCCTATATAGACATATATGTATGTATACATATACACATTTATATTCCCTTCAACAATCCTTATACTGAGAAAAGTTTTATAAGTTACAATTGTCATTTTTCCAT
>CM053585.1:383653956-383665687 GCA_028646515.1 Pseudochirops corinnae
AAAAGGAATAACAAATAAAACTATTTTTTTTCTTTTTTGGATAATACAATTGATTTAATTAAAAAAATAGCTAAGTCAAAGAAAGAAAAAAAACCCTGAAGGTTGAATAAATGAAAAATAAATAAATTCATTATACATGAGTAATATACATCCATTATAAATCAATAAAAGGCTACCACGATGCATTCAAAAGAAATTAAGAAAACAAGCAGACATTAGTAATTCCGGCTTTATGATAATAAATTGAAAGATTTAAAAGAAATAGATGTCTCTCTTCAAACAGTTAATCAAATAATCAAATAGCGCAATGGGAAATCATTAAGTTCCACAGATCTTTTGGGGTTGGGAGTGGCTGATGCTGCTAAAAGGAACCAAGGCAACGTGGATTTAAAAGGAATTTCCTCTTTTCTAACTGTCAAAGAAAGAAAAATATCGCTATGACTAAGAGGCAGCACATTATCATGGGAAGAAGATGACCCCGGGATCCTGGAGAGAGCTTTTCTAGAATTCCACCTCAGATTCTAGCTATGAGGTCTCATCCTCAGCTTCTTGCTTCATTTGGTGAATGAGGATATTAATAATATGTCCAGTACCTGCCTCACAATATTATGAGGATCGTATGAGAGAGCACAGGTGTGGCATTTTGTAAATCTTCAATGACTATATGCAATTGAGCAATTAATATTTGAGAGAAAGGTTATGCTATTCAGGACAATTCTTTCCAAAAAGCATAATGTATAATAGTGAGTTAGCAACATATAAATATTGCCTTCTGCAGGAGACCCTTTCCAGGTTTCTCAACTGCGAATAGATAATGATGATGATGAAGATGATGAGGAGGAGGATGAGGATGAGGATGATGATGATAATGATGGTGGTGATGGTGATGAAGATGATGAGGATGAGGATGATGATGGTGATGGTGATAATGATGATGATTATGGTGATGGTGATGAAGATGATGAAGATGATGATGAGGATGATGATGATGATGGTGATGATGATGATGGTGATGATGGTGATGGTGATGATGGTAATGGTGATGATGGTGGTGATGATGATGGTAATGGTGATGATGGTGGTGATGATGATGGTGATGATGATGATAGTCAGCAATTCTAAATTGAAGGTTTGCAAAGAACCTTACAAATATCATTGCATTTCATTCTCGCAATAATCCTAGAAGGGACATGCTATTATTAGTCCCATTTCACAGATGAAGGAACTGAGGCTGTGAGGAGATGAGTGCTTTCACCAGGGTCACAATGCTAGTACATGTATGAGACTGGATTTGAACTCAGATTTTCCCGACTCCAAGTCCATCCACTGCACGATCTAGCTGCCTGCTGCTTTCTCTTCTATATCTAGTCTGTATTTTATCTCACAGATACTTTGTCTTCTCCATAAGAATGTAAATGCCTTGAGGGTAGGGACCATTTTTTACTTTTTGATTGTATTCCTAGTGGTTAACACAGCATTTGGCACCTAGTCAGTACTTAATCAGGAATTCTTGATTGATATAAAATGACCAAATCGGATTTTCCATGTTATTCCAAAGAAAATTTGGTATTAGAATAAATAATATAGTAAAGATGCACAAAATATAAACTTTAAAATGCTTTGATTATTTCAACATATTTGGAAAATACTTTCACTAAAATAATCTATTTATGATTTTTGGGAATAAACACTGAAGCATAGAATAT
Organism: Pseudochirops corinnae; assembly: GCA_028646515.1. NCBI lineage: Eukaryota > Metazoa > Chordata > Mammalia > Diprotodontia > Pseudocheiridae > Pseudochirops > Pseudochirops corinnae. The sequence continues at coordinate 383,655,663 of CM053585.1, forward strand.
TTCCTTAACTGATGAATCAATACATATTACTTGAGTGCTTACCAGGTACCGCGCATAGTGCTTAATATAAAAAGCATGCCTCAGGAGCTAAGAGCTAACATTTGCAGCAGGAAAATAAGAGAAGCCTTCCCACTGAAGACCAGTGCAAAGCTGGGTGATTGCCTTTTACAAGTTTGATTTAATGGAGCATTAGAAATACTCACTATAGCAACAAGAATGGAAAAAGAAGTGAAAGGATCAGTCATTGTTAACAATGAGGTTAAAATGTCTCAATTTGCAGATAGTTTGATTGTGTTCCTAAAATACCCAAGATGTTCAATAAAACAAATTAATTGAGATGATGAATGGTCATTTACAAGATTAAAAATCATGAGCATTTTTATGTGCCATTGGAAGGGAAGAAATCATAGAAATACAATCTACAATTAAAACAAGAAAGCATTCAAAATACTTAAAGGCTCTTATAAATAAAGCTTTAAAGCCACCCTCCACCCTTCCCCTCCCCGGGGCAGAAGTGCAGAAGAAAGGCCTGAAGAAATAGAGTGCTGCCTCCCAGACGTGGTTAGGATGATACAGTAATGCTAATATTCCCAAAATTATTTCATAAATTTAATACCATTCCAGTCAATTTCAATAACTAAGATTCTGTCAAAATGGTGCTAATCACTTTTAATTTATACTTCTATTCTTTTATCATCAAGAGCTTGTTCAAATGGGTTAGGTTAGAACTCTGATTACAAACCTTCAATTTTTAAAAATTATTTCTTTCAATTTGTGTTGATTTTGATGTTGTTCTGACAGAGATATGGTCTGATGGAGATGATTCTGAAATGCTTGTACTCCTCTACTAGGGACTTATCATTTCTTCTCTATGCATCAGTTCCACTTTTTTCGGGGGGAAGATGAGGGAAGGAAGACAATCATGGTTAAATGAGTCGGCCAGGGTCACATAATAAGTACCAAGTGTCTGAGGTCATATTTGAATTCAGGTCCTCCTGACTCCAGGGCTGGTAGTCTGTCCACTGTACCACCTAGCTGCTCCTCAGCTTCACATTTTGCGTGTAAATCTTCCAGCAGGGCTCTTTATATCCATGCAAATGTGTGTTTGAAAACAAAATCTATAGGCTGAGCTCATTAATGAATAATGACTCAAAACTACTAAATAAAATATCAGCCGCATTTAAATACTACCTTCTGCAGGAGCCGCCTTCCAGGTTTTTCAGCTGCTAATAGATTACTTGCCATATCAAGCAACAAGCATTTATTAAGCCATTGCTGAATGTCAGGCATTCTGCTAAACAGAGATAGATACAAAGAATGGCCAGAACTTAATCTCTCCGTTTCCTTGAATGAATGAAGTTTTTCTATTGTGAGGTTTCTAAAGGATCTATTTGGATCTAGGCTCTTTCATTTCTAGACAGCAAGCTGTATTTTCTAATGTATTTATCCCTCTTTCCTGGCGCTCAGCTTTGCATTATAGTTACTGAGTATTCGAGTATATACTGCTCTAACTTGGGAGTTTTAATTAATTTCTTGTGAAATTTAATTCCTTATTTTCTATGATAGGTTTTTAATACATAAGCTGCAATTATCTTCCTAGTATTATATTTGTTTGTGTACATTATGAACAGAGGATTATAGAGCTTATAAACACAAAACTGGAAGGAATCTTAGAGGTCATTGAGTCCAATCTCCTCATTTTGGGGATGAGAAAGCAGGCCTAGAAAGGCTAAGTGAAATGCATAGGGTCAAATAGCCCTCAAGGGTCTGAATCCTGGATTGAAATCTAGACTCCAAGTTCAGTATCCTATCCACTGTATCATGTCCTGTGATATGGTGTTTCTCCAATTCCAAATTCCCTACTCAGGTGGTGTCTTTAAGTACCTATGAGCCACTTTACCACTTAGCTGGGACAGCGAGGTAGCACCATGGATAGAGCACTGGACCTGGAGTCAGGAAGACTTGAGTTAAAATTCAACCTCAGACATTTCTTACCTGTGTGACCCTGGACAAGTCACTTACCCTGGTTAGCCTCAGTTTCCTCATCTGGAAAATGAGCTAGAGAAGGAAATGGCAAAACACTACAGTATCTTTGCCAAGAAAACCCCAAATGGGGTCAGAAACAGTCAGACATGACTGAAATGACCAAATGAGATCACTATCATTTAGTTCCAACTTCCTTGTCTTTAGGTTTCATTTATAGGGGAAATGTCAATATTGGTACTTTAGTTCTTTCAGTATGTTGACTCAAAGGTCATTGAGCTAGGACCTCACATTTATAGGGGAAAGTTTATAGGTGGTCTTAAAGTTATCATCTTTATGACCTTCTATCTTCTTTCTGTTATTTTGCCGCCATCAGTACAAATGTATACTGGGTGCAGACCTCTTAATTATTACTAGACTATGGAAATATTCTTCTGGTTGGGCTCTGTGCCTTAAGTTTTTCCTCACTGAAAACCATCCTTAACTCAGCTGCCAGAATGATCTTCTGACTGTGTTGTTGTTGTTGCTGTTGTTGTTTAGCCAGTTCAGTTGTGTCTGACTCTTTGTGGCCCCATGTAGAGGTTTCTTGGCAAAGCTACTGGAGTGGTTCACCATTTCCTTCTGCACCTTCTGACCATGTCAATGTCCTACTCTATAAATTCCAGTTGTTCCCTATTTGATTAATTTGGATCAAATATAGAATCCTTTATTTGCCTTTTTAAGCCTTTCAAAACTGTCCCTTTTCTACCTTTCCAATATTATTACCCTTTTCAAGATGTATTCTATGATGCAGAGACACTGACTGGCCTTTGTATTCTCCTGACACATAGCACTCCAGTTCCAGACTCCATGTGTTTTTATTGGTTATCCCTTGTGCCTGGAATTAAGTCCCTTCTTACCTTTACATCTTGCACTAGCTGGCTTCCTTAAAGAATCATCTCAGATTCTACCTTGTGCAGGAGATCTCTGCCCAGTCCCCCCAACTTAGTGTCTTCTCTCTGGGATGATCTTCCATTTACCTTGTGCATACCTTATATGCGCATAATTGTTTGCATGATGTCTTCCCCATTAAAATGTAAGCTACTTGGAGGCAGAGACTTTGTTTCTGCCTCTCTGCCATCCCTAGCACTTAGCACTTGGGTTCTCCTTCTATGGGTTTGACTATTCTTTCTCCATCTTCATTGCTAGATCTTCATCCAGTCATTGGCATCCCCCAAGGCTTTGTCCCGTGCCCTCTTCTCTTCACATTCTATACCTACTACTTCACCTAGTGATTTAATTGGCTCCCATAGATATGGTTATCGTTTCTATGCAGATGATCCTTCTACCAATTTGTCCATTCCTAAGTTTTTTTTCTGGCCAAATGTCTTGCATCTCCAACTCCCTATTGAACATTTTGAATTGAACAACTCATACACATCTTAAGCTCAATATGTCAAAAACTGTACATGTTATCTTTCTCCTCCCCTTTTCTTATTTCTCTATTACTTTGGATGGAATCATCATCCTCTCGGTCACTCAGGTTTGCAATCTAAGTGTCATTTTAACTCATTACTGTTGCTCATGCTTCCCCATGTCCAATCAATTGTTACCTTGCCCTTTCTACTTTCATAACATCTTTGGTATAAATGCACCCTTCTCTCCTCAAACACTGCAACAACCTTGGTGCAGGCATTTGTTACTTCCTACCTGTACTACTTCAGTAGCCTACTGGTTGGTCTCCCTGTCTTAAATTGTTCCCCCACTCCAGTGTATCCTCCATTCAGCTATTAAATTGATTTTCCTCTGACTAGAAAAATCTCTTCATCCTCTGTTTCCCATAAACTCCAGTAGCTCCCCATTACTTCCAGGATCAAATACAAAATTCTCTGGCTTTTATAGTACATTATAATCTGGCCACTTCCTACCTTTCCAGCTTTCTTTCATGTCATTCACTTCAAGCTCACAACTGATCAACAGCACTGGCCTCTTTGCTGTTCTTCACCAAGACACTCCATTTTTGACACCTGGAATTTTTAAAGAACGTCACCCATGCCTGAATTTTTCTCCCTCGTTTCCTTCACCTTTTGAGCTCCCTTTGTTGGTGAGTCATTTTTTTCAGTGGTGTCCAACTCTTCATGACCTTATGTGGAGTCTTCTTTGACAAAGACATTGCAGTGGTTTGCCATTCCCTTCTTCAGTTCATTTTACAGATAAGGAAATGGAGGCAAACAGGGTGAAATGACTTGCCCAGGGTCACACAAGTGTCTGAGAATGGATTTGAACTCATAAAGAGAAGTCTTCCCAAATCCAGGCCTGGCACCACATACAGAGGTTCCCTGATGCTTCCTTCAAGTCCAGCTAAAATCCCACCTTCTATAAGCAGCCTTTCTCAGGCAGGCCCTCTTCATGTGAGCTGCTTCCCCCTGTTCATTATCTCCAATTTATCATAAGTATATATACATATATATGTGTGTGTGTATACACAATACATATATTTTCATATATATATACACACAACATATATACACATATATACGTATGATATATGCATATATATAATATCTATCTCTATCTTTATATCTATATCTTATTTGTACAGAGTTATTTTCATCTTGTTTCCCACATTAGACTATGAGTTCCATGAGGAAAGGAACTGCTTTTCCCCCTTCTTTGTATCTTCTGCACTTAGCGCAGTGCCTGGCACATAATATGTCCTTAATAAATGCATGCTTCCTTCCTTCCTTCTTTTCTTCCTTCCTTCCTTCCTTCTTGATATGATAACTTGGCTTGTTGATTTCTGAGTTAAAGATGTTGAAGGGGGATCATCCTTAGCACAAGTTACTAATCTTACATTTTCCTTTGTCTCATGGGTTGCCATGACTAAGGAATTGATCCTCTAGTGTCAAGTTTATGGACAATGTGCCACTTCATAATTACCTAGGCTGGTTCTCTGAAAGAAGATCTAGCATATAACTGAGACAATACTGCCATTCCAGCAAGATTAGACCTGGCAGAACTTAGTTTTAGTGACATGATCTTATTTCAGTGACCTAGTGTCACCCCCATGCCAGGTGTTGCTATCAAGGGCACCCTTGATGAAAATATGAGACAGAATGTCAGGTTCTCACAAGTAATGTTCTCCAGCAGATTCTGTCTTTGCAGGTACACAATTGACTGTAACATGGGGAGAATACAAGATGCCTCTGTGTCTATTATTTGTTGAATATGAGAAATGCAATTGATTCAGTAGAGCAAAATGCAGCCTCAAAGACTCTCCTCTGACAAGGTGTCTCTCATGAATATGTTAAGACCATAAAATATTACTTGATAGATGCAACAATGGAAATCATTTTGTTTGACAGTCCTGTGATTATTCGTATCAAACAAGGCATAAAACAGAGATGTATGCTCAGCAAAGGGGTTTGCCACTGTCATCTAGGATATCTCAATGTGGTAGTATAAAAAAGGTTTACATATGGAAGAAATTGAAAAAAATGTTGACTACAAAATGGAGGAATATAAAAATAAAAAGTTTGTGTGACAAAACCATTTAATCAAGGCAAAAAGAATAGTATGAGATTGGGGAAAATGCTGCAAGTATATGTAATGAAAGTATTTGTTATGTAGAATTTGTAACAGACTTCTAAAAATATCTGAGTAATAACCCTTACACATTAGATGAATAATTAAGAATACCAAAAGACAACTTTGGAAATGAGAAAACAAACTGTAAATAAGAAATGAAAAATGTTTAGTTGCTACCAAATAGCTTAATTTTCCAAGAATTGAAAATTTAAAAAACTTTGAAGTGTTTACCTTATGCCCACCAATTTGGCCAACATAGTTAAAATGACAAACTTCTGTGTTGGCGAGACTGTAGAAAATTGGACACTTAATTATGCTGTTGGTAGAGCTGTGTATTAACACAGTCATTTTGGACAGCAGCTTGGAAATCTATATACAGTGAGTTATAAGACTAAGAATACCTTTTGACCTCGCTTCTAGGATTATCCCTTAATGATGTTATTAGAAGGAAAAAAATAACCTAAATGTATAAAAAAAATCAAAGCTGCTTCAGTGGTAATAGGATAAAAGACTGAAAAATAGCTATTTGTTCAATAATTGGAGGATGGTAAAACCATGTAATGAAATATTATTGACCTATTAAAAGGTTGGACTGGCTGTCTTCTGAGGTCCCTTCAGCTATAGACTTATGATCCCATTAAAAATGATGGACTTGTGGAATATAACAAATAATAAAGATGAATATGAAATTATATAAAGCAAAGGAGCAAAATCTGAAGAACAGTTCTGAGACATTGACTAAATAAAACAATCCCAACCAAAACACCATTGGTACATACATGAAAAAGTAATTCGAAGGGGCAACAGAGGGAAATAAGCATTAGAGGTAGTTTGAAGCCTAAGAGAAATTCACTAACAAAAACCAAAATGGGCTGGTCACATAGCAAGAACAAGAAAACTGTGAGTTCTGTGGTATTCCTGAAATGTCTAGAAAGCATGGGGATACCACTAAGCCCAGGATTCCCTGTGATAAACTCATATGAGGCCATGGATAAGATTTCCATAGGATGGGCAGGCATATTTGAGGTGTTATTCATATCATTAGGAGGACTATCCATAATAATGATATTTAATATACATTGGAGCATTGGGGTTTTTCTTAGCTAAAATTTACATCATATTAAATTTTATAAGCCATTAGTATAGAGTTTCAGTCCTTATTTGAATATATTGTGATTTTTATCTAGTTAACAATTTAGAAAATAAGCACCTTGGAAAGTTTTGACTGAGACTTCTGCTGGAGGTCTCTTTGTTAATAAAGGAGTAGGTAGTATTTTTTTTTCCTGTGTTGCTGACAATGTAACCCTTCTGAAGCCAATGTAGGCAACTAAAACAATTACTGCCCTGGATCTGACTTTCATCAATCAGATGATACCATTTGTTGAAGTGTAAATGATAGAAAATGTAGGTAGCTGTGACCATTCTTTCTTAGAGTTAGTGATAATTGTGGAGAACAATACCAGGCATTGCCTTTCATGTACCCTAGGAATTAAGAGAGTTGATTTCAAATGGTATGGAGACGTGACAGCTAGAAATTAATGTCCTAAGACTTTTAAAAGAATGTCTATTCAAGAAGGACAAGAGGCTTTCAAGAACACAATTTCTGATGTGACTTTACAAGAATCTCTTGGACAAATACAGATTTTAAATTCCATTTAGAAGACATATAAACAAGATGAGCTGGAGAAGGAAATGGTAAACCACTCTAGTATCTTTGCCAAGAATACCCCAATGGGGTCATGAAGGGCTGGGCATGAGTGAAATGACTGAACAACAGCAACAAACAAGGTCAAGTAATTAGGGGCAAATAAAAAAAAATCTTATAAGACCTGTCTACCGGAATAGTTCCAGAAAGACTAAAGTCCAGTATGACCTGAAACTTGAAATAAATGCTAGAGACATCAAAACATGTATTGGCAAACCAAATGCAAAGGATATCAGAATCAGTTCAGATGAATCCTCTCATGGATGGAGAAAGTAATTGAAAGAGAAGAGAAGAGAAGAGAAGAGAAGAGAAGAGAAGAGAAGAGAAGACAGAGGAGAAGGGAGGAGAAGGGAGGAGAAGGGAGGGAAGGGGAAGGGAGAGGTGAGGGTCTAGTTTCTTAGGCAATATCTCAGTTCCTTAACACCAATTACTCATTCAATAATGCTTACTATACACCAGGCAGTAAATGAAGTGCTGAGGCAAAAGAAAGGCAAAACACACACACACACACACACACACACACACACACACACACCAAAACAATCCCTACCTTACAGAAGCTCCCAGTCTAATGGGGCAGACAACAAGCAAGCAGGGTATTTCCATGCCAAATTGGAAATAATCTCAGAGGGAAGGCATTAAGATTAAGGATTGGTAAAGACTACTATCAAGATGGAGGATGATAAAAAGTGAAGACTCAAGGATGCTAACTTGGATTGCAAGCCTGGGTGGCTGGAATGACTTTGATTCCCTCAAGAGTAACAGGGAAATAGGAAGATGGTAGGAAGAGAGAAGGTGGGTAAAGGAAGGCAAAAGTCCTATCTCCAAGATGGTCCATGTGAGAATATAGATGTACCCTGGAAGAACTGGAAACCTCCCAATCCCAGAAGCGAGGCAGAAAAATCTTCCTCATCAGTCAGTCTACTTAGCCCTTAACAGGGCAGGTTATACAGGAAAGATCAAAGAAAGAATCAATATAATGGAACTGATGGGTAGAGGAAAGAAGAGAGAATTATCCAATTCCCATTTTGTTTCTGTTTTCTCTTCCAAGGAGAATAATCTTCAAATTAGGAGAAAAAATTAACACAAGATTGAAATAAATACATACAAAGAGGGAGTATGAGATAGCATGGGCTCCTTAAGGGTAAATAATTTTGTTTTTCTCTTTGTCTCCTCAGTCCCTGGCACAGTGCCTGACACAGAGTAAGTGCTTAATAAATGTGTGTTGATTGAAAAGGGATCACTTGGCTGCCCTCAATGAGCACAAATTACCAAAGCCAGATGAACTATGCCCCAGACTTCTAAAATAACTTGCTGGAAAAATGATTATATGTGGTTGTTGTTGTTTCTATGAAGTATATGAAGTATATTCTATGAAGTATATAGTGTCACACTATGACACAAGAAACTTTGTCTGGACAATTGATCTTCATATTTTTAAAATAATTAAAAACACGAAGAAAAAAGAATACTTGTCACAACAGTATAGAGAAAGAATTTTTCAATTTAATCCACTAAGCACATATAAGAAGTCACTAGGATAATATTTATTTGTTTGATAATATAAGAATAAAAGGATTTTTAATAACAAAAATTGGAATCTTCAAAATTAAAACTGATTAAGTTAATTTGGAAAATATAATTGTATAAAGCATTACAAATATATCTTTGACAGATAGAACCTATAAAAAACAGACATGTTTTTTAGAACTAATGGTTTAGGTTCCCTTGTGGAACATTGGCCAATGGATGGACCTGAACAGACAATTTCAAAGGAGAAAAACCAAACTAATTTCCATGAAAGAGTGCTTAAATTCCATAATAATAAGATAAATTCAAATCAGAACAGACTTTTATCTACTGGAATCACAAAATAGGGAAAATCATATAATCCAATTTTGGCAGAATTGTTGGAGAGAAAATAAAGCATTTCAAATGGTTGATCTGTTGCAAACTTATTGAAGGGCAATATGACAATAGTCAATGAGGCACAAGGGTCATTGTCTCTTCTAGTCTAGCAGCTCCCTTGCTAGGATCCTCTACTGAAATGTCAGCAAAAGGAAAGAAGGACCTGGCTGTATAAAAATATTCATAGCTGATCTACTTGATAAAAAACAAAGTTGGAAAAAGCCTGTACATCCCCAAATTGGAAATTGACTGAATAAAGTTTGACATATTGATGTAATTAAATATTATGAAACCATACAAAGTAGAAATATAAGACAGATCAAGAAATATGGAAAGATTTCTATGTTGTGATGCAGAATGATGGAGTACTGCTACAGAGGAGGATATAGAGAAGAAGGGGGAGGAGGAAAGTCATTACTTCATATATTCAACATAATATATTATCTTTTTATGCCAAAATATGCTTTGTATTCATCATTTTTGGTATCTTAATACAATGTCATATTTTTGTGTAGAGAAGTAGCCTAGCATAGTAGGAAGAGAACTGAATTCAGAGTATCCAGGAAGCCCTGGGTTCAAATTCTGCCTTTAACATATATTGGTGACATGACTCCAGGCAAGTTGCTTGCCTCTCAGTGCCTGAATTGGCTCAGTAAGATTTAAGCAATGGAGTAGGATTACTTTGATGGGAGAAGTCTACTCACTGGGAATGCGCCTTAATAATGAATGTAAAAGTCTGAAAAATCTTTGTGTGTGTGTCTCTCTACATCTTTCTATCTCCCTCTCCTCTTTCTCTTTCTGCCCCTTTCTCATCTCTCTCTCTCTCTCTCTTTCTCTCTCTCTCTCTCTCTCTCTCTCTCTC